>CM076669.1:2797389-2816590 GCA_038496675.1 Rachycentron canadum | reverse complement strand
TTTTTTTTTTTTTTTTTTTTTTTTTTTTTTGGGGGGGGGGGGGGGTCTACTCTGCTCCACCATCTTTCCAGAAGTACTTCATGCACGTACCCTTGGTTGGGAATTACTTAAATATTATGATAGTATAAACATTACTTCATCAAAGTTGGTAGAAACAAAGTAATGTAGAAAATGTCTTATTAGCTGAATTTGAGAATGACCTTTTTCTTAAGCATCTGTGTTGCAGTGTTGTGCTTTACATTTTCTCTACTTGTGTCAGCGGTTCATTTCAAGTGTTACCCTCATAATACTCTTTGCAGGGGCTACTCATGGTGCCAGCTAAACCTTGGGATAGAATTGTCTTTTGTTTTATTCTTATATCCCTCTTTTCCATCTCACGAGGAAACTCTCACTCTACTGTACGTCTGTTCTCATTCTTAAAACTTAAGAATCTTTTGTTAATGGTTTTGTGTTTTCTTTTGGCAGTCATAAAGTTTAGGATTTAAAACTGTTAATGACTTTTGGCTGTGCTTGCCCACTATGAGCTTATATTATCCTCTTTTCTCTTATAGTCTTAAAGCAGTTTGGTTACACTGCAAGTCCAACTATTGAGATTAAATTGGTCTATGAAAAGCAACACTTGTGGCCAGGTTCATCCAGTGATTTGGATTTATGTCCATGGAAGTAATATGCAGATTCTAAACGTTGTCTTCTTCTGCATAAAAATGTTTGAATCGCTTGAATTTGTCCTTTTTCAACGCTGCACTTTGTCTCCATTTCCTTCTTTTTGTGTCTGACACACTAAAGTAACATCTTTCCTCAATGGCTTCATCACTAGAACACAAATATTCAAAATCCATTGTGATTATTACTAAAGCTTTCACATCGGTGGTACCTCTCCAGACCAGTGTCCCTAGGACAGTTAATAATGTGACCTTTCGTCTTGTTCTCAGAAATATTATAGACCAGAAACACTCTGTTTCCTTCCTCCAAAAGAGGTTAGAAAATTAAACGGCAGAAACAGCAGGGGAGTATGTGGTTATGTACATACACCCACTTCAATATATTACAAATGCCTTCCACTTAGGCCTGTTTCAACCAGGGGCCTGTTATGGTTTTGATACAAAAGACAAGTGAGGAAAATGAGAGGGCCATTTAAGGAGGGGAAATGGTCAGTGTTTGACAGGAGGCCTTTCTAAATCCCACACTCATCCATCATAAGTGGCATTTGTGCACTCTGAAGGCCTGATAATAGCCTTTTGCATTTTCACACTGCACTTTGCCTTCTGCATTTGATCGGAGGGAGAGAAAATGATGGAGGAAAAAAGGGTGAGGAGGGTAGGATGGGGGGGCACATTTATATACTATAGTTTCATTCATTCTCTTTTTTTTCCAACTCCTCATCATCCCACTCTCACTCCTTCAAGGCTGCTTCTCCTCTCTTCCCCTCTACATTTTGGGAAAATCACTCTCTGAATTGGAAAAGGGACCCTGGGGCCACAGGCACAGGGTCCATGTTTCGTTTTTTTTTTTTTTTCTTTGGATAATTGACTCCCATTGCCTGGTAATTCATCGCTTGCATATGCCAGCTAATTCATCAGAAGAAGAGAAGCTGCCGACCTCACAACCTTGCATGCCCCACCACCCCACATGCCCCCGAAAGCACACACACACACACACACACACACACACAAACACACACACACCCACACACACACACACACACACACACACACACACTTCATATCTTAACACTTCTCACATCTCTGGCATATATGCATGCACACATACAAAACACACACACACACACATCATTCACGGCTCAGTTTAGCCCTGTCCACCACTACCACACCCACCCACCTGCCCCAGAAGAGCCAGGAGCTTGGAATGAGAGGAGGGAGCAAGCGGCAAGTTAGCGGATGAAAAACCTGAGATGATAGATGGGGCACATTGTGGCATTATGAATGAATTATACCTCCCAAATACCTTGAGCAGTGCAGACTGTCAGACTGTATCTATACTAATCTGGGAGAAAATATAGCTGCTTCCACATTAAAGGGGGCTGGAAAAGAACGGACTACAGAATTAATTGAGCAATCAGGCCATTAGAGAGAAACACCGTACTGAGTCCTGGTTCTGATGTAGCAACATTTATCACTGCTGACCAGGAATCTGCTTCCATTCCTGTTGTTTGTTTTTTTTTTTCCTCCTTTCTCTCTCAGTCTCTTTAACGTGGCCGAATCTTCAAACAGATTAGGATTATTGTGACAAGACAAAGGTATCTTTTGTCTTTCTCCATAGCCGTGTCAGCGCCTGCTGCATTTATCACGGTTGTCACACAGTCTTAAGGCTTTCAGCTTGCACACCTTGTCCCATTTTTCTCCCAGCGGTGGGTCCATGTTAAATTTGCAAAGAAAAGTACATTATAGGACAATGTCCCCTGATAAATTATAGGCTGGGCTGTCAGATACACGAGTGTGTGTTTGCATTTTTCCCTCCCTGTTGAGTTCAGGTTTACATTTATCAGGTGAGTCTCGACAAAATATGATTCTTCAAAGTTGCTTCTGCACAGATTTTGGGGAGATGCTAGAATTGTAGGTGCTCAGTGATGTTTGAAATGGTCAAGGTCAACATTTAGATAAAGAAAAACAGACAGGTAGAAAATTTACTGAGCAGACAAATAAGCACTATGAAACATATTTTTAAAAAACACATTCATATCAGCTAAACTTCACAGATTAATTGACTTTATGCATTATCACAATCATTATAACCCCTCCATACTTCCTTTTCTTAAATAGCATTACAGTAGCTATATGCAGTAAATATAAACACACAAGATTCAGACATGCACATATTTGAAGCGACTACACAGGGAACACGGGCTGAGGCAGAAACCTCTCATTACATGATAATATGATGTAGTGTTTATAGTATCATGCATGTTAAAAATAAAATATAGATACAAAATATGATCACTATATAGATATAATCTTCATACTATCTAATTCCATTTTTTTTGTGTAAGACTATCATTTGTCCCTTTGACACAGCAACAGTCAGTTCATATATGGGTGTAATGACAGTGATTTGTGCATCTTTTTATGTGTCGTTGTGTTTCTGTGTGCTACAGGTGCATATTTGTGAGATAGCAGAATACCATTAAATAAATTAAATTAAAAGCAAAGTAAGTCGTTTTGCAGATTTTGGTATTTCATCCCCATTGTTCAAGATACACTCACTGTGGTATGTTGTATTTTGCCCGACCACAACAATGACATGACCTTTGTTTTGACCCAGAGGTATTTCTACATCTGCGTGCGAGTGGCAAAAAGGTCTGAGTGAATTAACACAGCAAATGTCTGGGTTGTAAGCAGCTGCCTCAGTTGACTCTGTGGTCTAACATCTGACATCTACCTCCCTCTGGTGGACAATTCAGGGAACTGTGCTTAGCCCAGTTCAGGCTGTCATTTCCATCTCTTATCTAAAAGATCAACACCTCAAATCTGCAGAAACTGCTTCAGTTTTACCCACAGTCACCGTGAATGTGGTTATTTTTTCACCAGAATGAACTGTACTCATTCATTTGCTAAAATTGCGAGAACAAGGAGAGAGTTATTTCTCTCTCTTTCTGATACATGCTGAACATATACACTCTATAAATACACACATACATTTGATAATGTACAGTAATGTTAAATAAACTAAAATTTAAACTAAATTCAATTAAAATTGTTACATATATTTGAATAGGCAACTAATCACTATGCAGGCTCTTCAAAGTGCTGATTCAACAATAAAAGGAGCAGAATATGTTGAAGCTGCTTTGTGCACATCTATGATTGACCAGACTCATAACAACCAATTGAAACATACTGTTATATAAATTTTTTACCATCCTCAGAAAGACTATTGAAAAGGGTTTAAAGCATTATAGACATTATAAATCTTTCAGGTGTCATTAAATCACTCTCTACGTTTTCTCTGTAGGAAGTCGTCTTCTTCAGTGGCCTGAACAGGTCATCTGCTGGACTGGTCACCACTTTCAGTCTCTGTTGGGAGAGAAGGAAAGAGCCACTATTAATCCACTATAACAACACACCAAACTAACGAAAGTAAAATGTCCCAATACATGTGGCATGTGTGATCTTTCGATACCTGTGTTAGTGTTCCTGGAGTAATAAGCAGCCTGTAAAGAAACCACAGTGGTGACATGAGCACTGAAGAGAAAGCAAGAAATAGGCCGAGGGTATGGCCCCACCATGGGTACTGGTAGGCATTGTTATATCTCAGAGGGGTAAATATGACTAGAGAGAAAAGCAACATGCTCTGTGAAGGTAGAAACATTACTCTAGTTGAAGCCATGGAAATTGACAATGGGAGCAATAAAAAAACAGTCAGTGAAAGAAAAAAGAAGCAATAATAGTCTTTATTTATTTACTGGAGCGATTAACCTCCAACAGTATTTCATGTAAGGTCGTAGCCAATCATATCCATAATATTATTGTAATACTGACCAGCGATTTGGAGACAGACAGTTATCAGATAATCAATATTATAATATAAAGATCCTGAAACATTTCCAGCACAAAACAAAAGGACAACTGCATCTCACTACAAGGCTCTTGTGTGTGTGACAATGGCTTGTTAAAAGCATCTTTACTGCTGAGTGATAGTCCTCCCTGTCGCCCATAAGAAGAAAGACGGAGGAAAAATTGAAAACAAATAGTTGATATCATGTTGACAATACACATATAATAATATTGTGGTGGCAGATGATAATTCAGTTCATCTGCAGACTCTTTATCCACCTCCCTATTTGAGTCTAATTCATTTACCAAAAAAAGAGACAAGAAACACAATAAATAAAGTTCAAGATTCATTTGATTCATAGTTATTATTTAAAATTTTTTAAAGATATGATAACATGGTTATTGTGAATTATTCTGGCCATGATAATTGTGTATGATATTATGACAGCCCTTCTTTACATTTATTAATTACCATTGATTAATTTCCCCAATAACACTAATACTCAACACACAGACAGACCAGGAGGGAAACAACACCCACCGCGGTGACCACGCAGAGACCAACAAGTAAGGACAGAGCACAGATGACAAGCAGATGCAGTTTACATTGATGACCAGTGAGAAAGAAGGATGGATACATATCTGACATAGATGTGACCAGACCCTCCAGATACACAAACTGTGAGTAAAAAATATATAATTGTGACACAGCATTAAGCAGCTTTTAGGACACTCTTACTGAAGATTGCAACAGAACCATGTGATCGTGTATTGCTCTCTATTATTATTTGTGAGACTTTAACCCTTCTCTTACTGCCTCCATTTTTGAAGCACAGATATGGAAACCTCCATACACTGCCAAGACCAATGATTTCTCCAACTCCCGCCAAAATGAGCTCCTTTTTGTTGGCCCACTAGCCTCTCTTTGATGATTTGGTTGATTGCTGTCATCTCCCATCAGTTTCTCCTCTTGATCAGCTGCTGGTTCCAGGTCAGCTGTTCTGAGATGTTACATTTAAACAAAAACAGTCTGAGCCGTAAAACGTTGCATTTGGTTTTATCTGTTTTCTTTCCTGTTCTCCCTCCTGTTGTATATCATGCTAACTTTTAAAAAGACAGACAAGGATCCAGCTTTAAATCCTCCATGAACTGATATGCTATGGTTACACTAGATGTTTACCACCATGCAGCTAAAGATGTGTAACTGCTGTTTGGTGATCAGCAGATAGTGAACGGGTGCTTTTTAATACTTCTTTAAAATCCAATGTTTGTGATCTACAGTCACCTGAGTTTCACTGCCCACTCACATACACAGTCCTAATGGTCTCATCACCCCAGTCAGTAAACAGTATATACCTGTCACTTTCACTGGGGCTTTTTTTTAAATTGTGTGTTTGCGTTTCCATGTGTTCCTGTGTATTGATCATTGTTGTTGCTTCCTGTTGTTGCACGACTCTGTTTCCCTGTTCATCCATCGATTTGCCTGTAAGCCTCAGTCCTCCCTTCCTCTTTTGCTACAAGTGTCACAATCCAAGGAGATTTATGTTTAACTCATCACTAAGCAGTTTCACCACTACAGGGTTTATTCATTGACTACAGACACTATGGCTTTGCAGTCACTGTATCCACTTTGGCTTTGACTTTATTGTTCAACAGGACATTATGAAGGACTATTTCTTCATGTAATCCATCTCTTATTCACTGAATGTTTAAATGTTTATACACAGGTCATTTACTATTCGTACAGTCTGAGAATAGTCTAATAGTTGAATGTGTCCCTGTAAATTGTGAGCTGTGAAAGTATGAATACAGAGCTAAAACAAACAGATAATGTCTCTGTGTCTCATGGTCAGTTGCTCCCTCTTAGTGGAAGAGTGCTAACTGGGATCTACAGCCTAGGTTGGGTAAAATGTGAGCTCACGTTTACATGTAGGCATCCGATGGTTTTCAGACGTGGATAAGCTTGAGCCATGTGATTATTCTGAGTTTAGATGTGACTGAGATTTGGGATGGTATTACTTGATAACTGTATTGATCATCACTCCTTCTCCTCTTCCTCCATCATCACAGATATATTCTTGTTGTTGCGACTTTCATGTGAAACACAAGTTTGACTACACAGACCAAGTTACTGAACATGCTGTTTTACTTCCATTATTCTTACTTTTTTTTGTTTGTTTGTTTTTTTTTTTAATGTATTTTGTGCATTATCATTACTGAGTCCATCCATCCATGGATGGGAATATGAATGTTGACTATAATGACCAGATACTGCAGTGATCATTCACAGGGAAGTCAAACCTGACACTATAATTGTAGCACAACTGTAACTGAGGCACAAATTGTCTGAAATCAGCAGGGTCATAAGTAAGGTACAGAAACCATTGATCAGTATTTCCATTGGTCAGATGGTTGCTCTGATATGAGCATGAAACATTCAGGATTGGACTCATGGGGTTTTAAAAGCCCTCTGCAATCAGTTAACTTCAAAGTTTGGTCTCAGGACACCTTCACAGGCCATCTGACCATCTGTTCTTCAGCATTAGATGTTTTCCATACATCTGTATAGTTAATAATGGAGCATTGCTTATGACAGATTGGGAGAGTTCGGAATAAGCTAAATGAACCAATGTAATAAACAGGGAGCTGCAGGTTGTGTGTAATGGGTCCTAACGGTTGTGCATGTATAAATATACACTTACTGTAGGTTCTGGTGTTTTATGCTTTTTTTTTTTAACTAAACAGTTTAGTGTAGATGAAGTTCATAAAATGCTCCATAACTGCTGGGTGTATAGATTTGCTCACAGGTTTGCTTTTTCAACTTAAAAGTTGATGATATGCTGATGCTTTGTTCCAGCTGCCACAAAGTGGCCAAATGTATTGCATTGTATGAAAAAGACCTGATATTATTTAAATGACAGAGTTTACCAGGTTGGTAGATGGTTAGTTATAGTATATATATGTATATATAGTATATAGTGAAAAGTTGTGAAATGTAAACACAGGGATCAACTATTGAATGCACTGATTAAATAAATAAATACACAATATTTTATTTTTAAACCTTATGTTTATGGTTGTTCAAAGAGTGAATGGGTTTAGATGTTGTTACGTAGCACATGATGAGTTAAAAATGCTCAAAGAAATTTAAAGGCGCATTCAACAGACAGAAATAAGTAGTATAGTATGTGTGAGGTGTGCTGGTGCTGCATCTTAATGGAGGGTCCTTCTCATCAACTGTAGCCATGGGGTAAATATGTCAATTTAATTCAGTTGAAAAGAGAAATCTAAAAAAAGTGTATGGGCACATAGTAAAAACATAATCCAAATAATTAATATTGTTAACGTCATAATATTCAGTTTAAGAAAGCACATCTGCTACAGAAGTGATTTGAAGGATTACAGTCAACCAGTCTAATGCTTTCAGACCAAATAGCCAACACTGTGCTTGAAGAAAGAACTTCATAACTACTGTCATGTTGTCATGTCATGCTATGTGTAATGAATTATTGGTAACGAGTTTATAAGAGCATCGTGACTTCTCTCAGTGAGATTTGACTGCAACCACCAGGAGGCAGCATAATATTCATATTCAACTGTTCCGTCTCTGTGTCAGTGATGAGAACTGGCTTGGCAAAATGCATTGTTACTGCAAAACAGGATTTGTTGACTAGTGTTCCAAAAAATATGTCAAACTACTTTAAAAATCTGCAAAAGTTAAGATGTTCATTGTGTAACTGCTCTGCAACAATTGTTATAGAGAGTCATTGCACTGAGTAGGCAACACAATCTAAACAGTACTTGTAGTTGGTACTTCATATTTCTACATTTCAGAGGGAAATATGGTACATTTTAATGTGCTACATTTATTTAACAGCTATAGTTTCTAGTTATTCTGTGGATCAAGATTTTACATTTTAATTGTATGATCAGATCATAAACTACGATTATCTAAGTATATAAAGTATATAAATCAAAGTATATAATCAGTTAATATGTCCAATTTGTCCATATATACATAAATGACATGAGAGAGTGCTAAGACATTAGCATTACCTTTAGTTTTGTAACAAGATCAATTTTTAAAAAAACAGCAATAACTAACTGATTTGGGGAAACAAAGAGTATAAAGAGCAGTGAAACAGTATTTTGTGGCTCAGTATTGTAAGCAGGACTGAGTGTGGCCTCTCGTCAGTGTGAAGTCAGGTGTCAGGTGTGTTACGGTGGTTTGACCAGGATTGGCTCTCGCGCCAGTCCTTTGGACCTCGCGCGCGGTTTCGGTGGTTTTTCGCACGCTCCGCTGACGGACCAATCAGAGGGCAGCTTTCTGAACCAGCGTCCCGTTGCCATGCAGATGTCCTGAAACCTGCCCCGTCCCGTCCCGTCCGGCAGCGAGGGTGAGTCCGGCCTCACGTTACTTATTATCACTTTATTAATGCCGAGTAATTCACTTAGACAGACACACTTTAAATGTAGGCCCCTGTGTCTGTCCCTCCACTGTCAGGATCCACTGATGCATTAAACCTAGATGCGTTTCGTGTGCAGAGATTTGAGGAGTATTTGTCTGTTCACCGGTAAAATCAGCCTCAAAGACCAAAGCTGTGTTTTCAGGCAGACCAGTGGAGATACTGTGTATTTTCGTCCAAATGTCGGGGGCCAGCAGTCAGACAGCTGCAGTTACGGTGGAAACCGGCTGGAGACAGACACGCCCGGTGGTGTGTGTCTGTCCAATCCCGCTTCAGAGCACACCCGAGAAATTAGCATACGACCAATGGTCACAGCCATGCAAATATCCGCCTGACTCACATTGTCCCGGACGGTTTTAATGTGAAGTTGCCAGATTTATCTCTCAGTTGCAGCATAGTGGACTAAAGATAAAAAGTGTGTCGAGTCGAGAAGATACCGGGATAATAACTCCCCGACTGCATCCTCTGCTGGATTTGGATTTTATGTACAACATGACATTTGAGGAACTAAATGGAGATTATTCTCAAGAAAGGTAAATATTTACGGATTGTCGCAGCATTAACGCACCGTGGACGTGTATTTACAGTGAAACAGTGATGAGCTCTGCTGTGCAGCATTATGTGCATTAAGTAGATTCATGCACGATTAAAGTGATTTCAAGGCTATTTCTTGTCGTAATTACTGAGGTGAAGTGTCGTGGCAGCTGGTGTGGACACTGAGACACTGAGACACTGTTTTAGTGTCGGTCCTCGGTCCTCGGTGCCCAGGTTAGCTAACACTGCTGAGTGTAGGTGAACGGAAACTATCAGGAAACTTCATACTTTTTTTTTCCTTTTCCCGCGGCTGTCAAAGAGATTTCACTTTCGCTGAAAGTGTGTTTTCTTTTTCTTTTTTTTTACGTGGCGAAAACCAACTTGTGCACATCCGCCGGTCGAGGCTGAGACGGGGCCGGTGGCTTAGCTAGCAGTGCAGCTAACATTAGCCGACACTGGACGGTGGGAAGTTTCTGTGACGATGTTAACGTCGAGTTTGATGCTTGTGTTGCAGAATGGATTCAGTGGCGAAAGCTTTGGAAGAAGTCCTCACCTCTGCCTTACCACAGGGCTGCATTACAGTCGGTGTGTATGAGGCTGCCAAATCACTCAATGTGTAAGTACAGGGTTGTATCTGCAGCACTAAGTTAGTGATAGTTGTTAAACAGCTTTGACACTGTTGCCAAACCCTCTAACGCGTGTGTGCTTCATGCCTGGAGGACATACACGATGCTTTGTTTGAATATACTTAGACTGACTCCTCGTCTTATTTTCCTTCCTCCTCAGTGACCCTGATAATGTGGTTTTGTGTATCCTGGCTACGGATGATGAAGATGTGAAAGATGTGGCCCTGCAGATCCACTTTACCCTCATCCAGGCTTTCTGCTGTGAGAATGACATCAACATCCTCAGAGTCAACAACACCAGGCGCCTGGCAGAAATACTGGGAGGAGGAGGAGGTGGGAAACAGAGTGGGGGTGAACCAATGGACCTGCACTGTGTCCTGGTCACTGTAAGTGTCTTTTCTCATCAATCTGTATGTGTAATAGAAACATGAATATTGTCATGTTGTGAATATATACAAGATGTTGACGCGTTTGCAAACAAGCAAAACTCTTATTCAAGGGAGAACTTGTCAGTACTTGTTCTTGTGCATTTAGGAAACATGTATGACTCCTCCCTCCCACAACTTCTGAGGAATTTCAGTTGAAGGAAATACCTAGTATTTACGCACTATGACTATTTATAACTCAGTGCACTGGCTTGCATAAAAAGCACTTAAATCATTTATTATTCTTCATGTTTTCAGAGCCCACATTCTACATCATGGAAGGACCCTGCTTTGAGCAAAGTGAACCGATTCTGCAGAGAGAGCCGCTGTATGGACCAGTGGGTACCTATCATCAACCTGCCAGAACGATGAACTCTCAGCTGCAAAAACCAGAGAAAGGACTTTTATCAGCACAGGAAGAGTGGTGTGAATCCCGATGGACATATTACCACGCAGAGATCAAATTCCAAAGCACTGCTGATGGTGAAAGAAAATTCTGGAGACAAAAAAAGACCCTGCTGTCTACATGGGATATATTTAAAAGAAAAAAAAGGCAGGAGGATTAATTTCCACTTTGGACAGAAGCGTTGGGAGTTGTGTCAGCCTTTGCAATCGAAATGAGACGGCGAGGCACTTGTATCATTCCACCTCATCATGAGGTGGAAATATTACAAAAAAGCATGTGTGCTTTTTAATGTGATGCTGGACACTGTACAGAAGGATTATATCATGTATTTGTTGGTAAAACCTCTGTGACAAGTTAGAAAAGTGGGGAGAAACCAGAACATGGACCTGTTGAGTGGACCAAGGCCTCGGCCTCTCTTCAGAAACAAAGCACTTGTTCAAACACTGGACCTTTTGCAATTTCACTTATTTGATTTAAATTGTTAATGTTGATGTTGCTTTTGTCACAGTTTAAAAAGGGAAGGGCTACACATCCAGTGAAGACATTCTGTGTATTTGGTGTTTCCTACGCCAGCTGGTTTTTTGCCACAAGTAAAATAGTTCTTTTGTTACAATTTTAAGTTATTTCTAATGATATTTAAGTGTATTTATGTTTCATTTTTTACCTTGCCTATTTGCAAAATCTGAATTCAACACACATATGTATTGCTGTCAATAAAAAGTATTTTTGAAACCAGAGCTACATGTGCTTTCTTTTTTTTTTTCATTTCTGGAAATTTTACCAAAGTCAAGCTGAATTCTGACCTTTAGCAGTTGTAAAAGAGGGAGAGAGTCACGTGCAGATCACAGGGGTCATGTTGGCCTCTGTGGCCTCAGCGCCATCTCTGAGCTGAACAATAATCCTCACTGCTCTCTCTGCACAGGCTTCTGCCTCAGTCAGCAGGACCATGTTCATTCATCCAAACAGGTTCCCTTTTCACCAATTCTCAGTGATTTGTTGGACAGTTTAGTTTGCATTTTTACCAGCTGACTTCCTAGAAAAAAAGCATGTGACAGCCACACACAGTCTGCACAGCTAAAGAGGGAATATGGCTGTGCAATTTCTATATATTCACATATTTCATTACAAATAATATTCATAATGTAACGGTTATAAGTGTATCCTTCAGCTCAGCGAGGTTGCATCAGGTGTTTTCATGTTATCTGTGTTGTTAACTCCCTCTGCCCCCGGGACCTGAATATGTGGTGTGGTTAACAGCATAGCACATGACTGGAACTACTTGGAAATTTTTAAAAAGGAGGCAGTGGCGTGCAATCGGTTGTGCAAGACATTCTAAACACTCCTCCACTCCTCTCCTTTTCCGACTGTCTGGCACGCAGGTGATCTGTGTGGAGTTGAATGTCAGTGATGTCATTGGGCAACCCCCTGTGAAAGTGCAGAGTCATGATCATGAGAAGAGAGGAGGCAAAGGCTGCACTTGACTTGCACAAGCTAGGGCAGCCTCTCATGTGACAGACCATGATAGACCATGTGATAGTATTTCATATAAAATTTTCTGCCTCATAAAACCTCACATATAACATCAGCAGTAAAATAATCATAAATCAGAATCAGAATGCTTTATTAATCCCCAGCGGAAATTTGCTAAAGCATTGCATCATTTACTAAAGTGTTAATACCGTAATGTTAATGCAACATCATTATTACTCACACTCTTTACTTACATTTCTGGTAACTGGATTTCCTCCTGATGTAGGTTATGTGGACCAAAAACTCAAAGCAGAGAACAGCAAAAACAAGATTAAGTAAAAGATAAGTAAGATAAGTCAATTTTAAATGCAAACTAAATTCACTTAAACTCTTTATTTCCCTGTCTTAACTACCACAGTATATTAATATAGCTATGTTTAATAGATATACTGTGCAAGGTTAACATGTTTTTTTTTTTCATGTAACACACAGGCAACACTAATTCATTGGTATAATGCAAAAGATTAAGGGCATATCTTAAATAACCAGTGATACTTTGTGACATGACATGAAAATGATTAAAATGCACTTATAACAGCTCATAACCTCAGGCCCTGTGCTTTCACTTGGCACTGTGTGAAAGGTTGCCGGGCCTATGACTTCAGGGTGTGACGCTAACTGATGTCATGTGGCATTGTTGCAATGGAAGGGAAAAGGTTATTTTAAGATTGGAGCAGGAGGTGGGCTAATGTAAGAGTTGTGAAGCCACTTTTACCTTTCAGTGAAGTCAGTCCAAAAAAGGTTGAGGTTTGTATATGGTCATTAGTGTTTGCTGTCAGCGTTGAATTGTAGGTCAAAGTTCAGGAGGAGCATTATCTAGGTGTCTCTAAAAAGAGAGGAATTTGATGATCTGATAAGTGATGGTGCACTTTGAATTGTCATGTGTGGTGCAAACTGGGCACATATTGCATAACACATGTAAGGAATATAATGTATACCGAACTGTATTATACTCGCTCACTGTGCCAAAGGTAATTTACAGATGGTATGGAAATCAGTGTGCTGATCACGGTGGAAAGGAGATGGTAAACATTAGGTGCAGATAACACTATTGCAGAATAAAGGGAGAAACAACCACGAAATATGGTCTCATCTTTTCCTTAGGTACACTCAGCTCAAATGAATTCAGTCTAATGCAACAGTGCAGTAAATCGTCTGTGGTGAACATTAGGGCTGTAGTTTGTGGTAATGTTGAGTTCAGTGATGTCACACAGAGGTGTTTCCCATTATGTCCAACTCATTTCTGTCAATGATTCTGTTAGAGTTAATAATAGAAACACTGTAATCTTCATGAAGGTAGGATTTAGTGTAGGACTGCTGTATTATTCTCAAACTAAATATAAACTGTGCTACACAACCTCATATAAATACAATCCACGTGCACTTTATGGTTGAATTTCCCTTAAGGTCATAGCTGCAGAAAGGACAGAAGTATCCAGATCCTTTACTTAAGTAACAGTGTAATCAGAGTAACCAGAAACCATAGGTGTAACATTTCTATATTAAACTCAGTGGAATAGAAGAATAAAGTGAATAATATATTGTAATAATAATAAATGGGAAATATGCAAGTAAAGTACAAGTATCTAAAAATGTTCCAGAGCTGGTTTTGGATGTAAAGATACCAAACTCACTGGACTCACTGTCTGCAAATGTAGTTAGATAGTTAAAAGAAGCAAAAATATCTGCTTGGTATGTCTCTATGGGCAGCTGGGTTTACCAGAGGAGCAGAGGAGCCACTGCAGTCTGCACTATCAGCCCACACCCTTCACCCATCATCCTCACCCAACGGTACTCCCTCCCTCCCCTTCCTCTCCCCCACATCAGCACATTCCTACACACTGACACTGTAACTGCCAGGACAGATTTTCACGGTGAGGCACAGGGTCAGTGAGCCAGCCTGCCTGCCAGCCACTGGCCATGTGCCCCCCTGTGACTCTCACATTGCTGCACAATGACAAACTGGGATTACAGCAGAGGCGGTGCCCTGGTGGCCTTCAGGGGCATTCATGCTTACAGAGAATGTCCAGGCAGTCTGTGTCATATTTGTGTATCACAAGGACACCACCATGGAGCCAAGTATGCATTGTGATTTCATTCACTGTGTCTGCTATATTTGGCATGAAGGTGTTCTTGAGTCTACACAACGCACCTGGTTTTTCCTGCAGCAACATTTGATGTTTCAAGAAAAACAGCTCCAGCCGTGAGAAAATGACAAGAGAAAAGCCACCTCCATTATATTTTGGACCATTCATAACAATAGATAATAGGCCACAATGTTATTTCATCATAAATCTGTTTTAAGTATCAAAACTGTCAAATGCAATTCAATATTTCTGCAGTTGTTACAATAGGTGTTAATAAGAGTTATTCCTGTATGATCTTCCCATTGTGTGCAGCACCAGCTGGCCAGAAACAAGGTCAGAAAGACCCAAGTGGCCACCAACAGTGAAAGAAAACAGACTTTCAGGCTAAGCAGACGTTTTCCCAAAATAGTTGGTCCACTCTCCAAGAGCGGAAATCAGGGTTTGGTGCTTTCTATATTTAGCTTTTTTGTGTTCTCTAAAGACAGCCACGGTGAGAGGCCTGAGGTCTCGCCTCTGCCGAGTGAGATATAAATAAACCACTGAGAGGAAATGGCCACGGATACACTGTGGCTAGGTTTCTCTGGCTCCACTGGAACAATCACATTTCTATATTGTACACACTTGGTGTACTTGGTGTGTGGTATCAAGTCAGTGGTCATCACAAGTTCATCTTCTGACTGTGCAGCACAACACATCTTTATTGATATATTAGTACAGTATTGTACTGTAGGAATGCTTCATTTTATTAATCTTAGATAAGTCTTCATACAAAGGTTGGTGTATTAATAAAGACATTTATCAAAATGCAAATTTTGACACACTTAAATTAATCTATCAATAGTACACTAAGGCCATTACAGGGGTTGCTGAATGGACAGAAATTACAACATGGCAGTGATAATCTGAATCTTTAAGAGGCATACAGGAATGATTTATTGCAAGGAAGAAGTGACTGTTAGAGACAATCATAAAAAAACACAGTTGGATAATAACACTAGATCTTGCTGATTTGAAGACCTGAACGTACCCTTTGGAGAAGGCAACAACAGCAAAACTGCTGAAAAGCTGAGCACCAGGTCAGTGAAACACAATTTCACATGTTTTGCTAGTGACATGTAGACAGAAACAGATGGCACAATATTGTTACAAATCACTTTCATCCCACAGATAAAAACAATTTATAGAAACATCTTTTTTTTTTTTAAAGCGAGTACTCCCATCAAGAGTGCTCTTCACAATACAAGGCAAACATGAGTAAGGCATTAGAGTGTAAGAAAACTTAAATTTATACTATCTATTCTGTCTTTTGTTAAATTTAATATAGCAGATATTTTTACCCAGAGTCACAACATGACTGAAGACTGAAGACCCCCACCAACACAAATGTTATAGCTCAAAATGAAAAATACTAAAAACTTGAGAGCAGTCTTGGGAGAGTGGTTTTATCATCAATGCACACTACCATTTACACCTGTGCCTACAACACTTGCACCAAACACTTTAAGACAACGACGTGCACATTCACTCGACTAAGACACTTGTTGTGATGAGCAAGTAGGCGTGGCTCACAGTGTCGTGTAACACTAGTGACGTCAGCTTCCTAAAAATGTCGTACCACAGACAGCTATCAGAAAAAATGGCTTAAAATACTCAAGACGCATATTTATATCTTTTCAAATGCTGCATCATTGGTTTGGCTTGGTCCCAAGGTCTTCCTTACACATTGTCAGCTAAGTAAAAAAGAATTCAATTTAAGCACTGCATTAATGTGATAAAGTACCAAAAGCATCACAGCACTGGGCTCATTTTATCCAAACAGCTTGAATCTGAGCAGAGAGGATCTTGGATTAAGATGCTTATACAGAATTTATTTCAACACAATGCTTCATTAAATCAGCTGAGGACAACACTGAATCATAGTAATCGACAGGAGAATTGTGGATTAAATGGGATGTGGATTGTCGTGGACCAGTCAGCGCTCAGGTGGCTGTGATGGGTTGCTGAATACTTTTGAGTTACTACAATTGAATTTAACATCAGTTGTTACTGCCCCAATCAAAAATACATCACGGTTACATTTGAGAAGAAGCTCAGTGTAAAACTTGATCCCTGAACTTAGTGATCTCAACTGGACAAAGGCTTTAAAATACTGGTGGGGATTGATGTCTGAAGCCATTATCATCTGTCTTAAGACTGAAATACTTTTAAAGGACAGGAGGAAAACTTTGGCTGCATTAATCTACTAAGGGCAAAGCAGAGAGGCAGCAACAGCCACTGCCCAAGGGAGATTAGACTGTGTACAGAGGAAGGGCTGAATCCATCACTGAGGAGTGTCAGTGTTGTTTCGGTGTTCAGAAATATCTGTCGCTGTTGATAATTATGTACCTGATGCCATCACAACTGACACAGCCAAAGTCTTGTTAGTGGTCAGAGCTCAAACACAACAGTGCCAATGCCAAGGCCAATAGTTTCAATGAATAATCCAGGCTAGTGGGATGGCCACAGAACACATCAAACAAATTGCTGTTTTTGGGAAAATCATGGCTGAATTGTTAAAAGAACAGGTGGTAATGATACGATCACAGTCCATCCCTTACTCCTCCCAACAAAAAAGAATACAGCAACATTAATAAGCCAAAGGAAAAAAAAAAACAAACATAAAAGGCTAAGTAGCATCAACTACAATATAGTGCAGGGTTTTTTGTCCTTGAAGGGATTGTCTGAAGCAGGGATGCCCATTAGCAGAGGATCATTTCTGGCATGTTCACTGCAGTAGTTCATTAGGTCTGCAGAGGCCTTGGATACCTGTAGAAATAATGAAGAGAAATGCACAAAATAGTCAAAAGATACTACAAAATTCAGTCAATCCAGTTGTAAACACAACCTGCATTTATGTTCCTTCTAAATATTACATGTTAAAAAGCAGCAGTTTCATAGTGGGACAATCCTTACACAAGATCCAGACCGAATTAGCCATCACTGCTTCCTATTTGCAATGTGCTCACAGAGGTACTGACAGCTAGCAGTGGATTACTTTGACATTGAAGAAAACATAAAGATGTTATTATCCTCAGGCAACTCTGGGGGTCTGAGGAGTATTGTTTTTCCATGTTTTATTCTCAAGAGATGTGAGACATAATTGTACATCACAATGAATCTAAAAATGAGTGAAATTATGACTGTGATTCTTCTAAAATAGGACAGCAATAAAGAGTATGAACTATTACACTTAGACACTTAGAGCAAGAACAGGCAATTAAGTGCAATTTTTCTTAAATGTTTCTCACTCTTAAGAAATCCTCACACTTTTCCTTCTAATACATTATTCTGCAAAAGCATATAATTTTATATTTAAAACTGGAGCCTGAATGACATGTGTTGAGATTTATTATTGCACTGTACCTTTATCCTCTCAATGCTCGCCTCTATTCTCAGCTGCTGCACCGTCCGCCGGGCATGGGCAATGTTATTGGAACTGTGGGCCTTTGAAGACATCCTGGGCAATACAACACTGTAATTAAGAAAAACAGGGATGAAACAGTGTGAATAACACCAAAGATAATGAAACATTGGTATACAGTGGCTGCAAGTTAAGCAAAGATGGCGATGAAGTTTAAACATAAATTAAGAATGATGAAAATATTTTTTTCCCTCAAGAACAACTGCTGAAATTAGGCCTTTATCAGGACAGGTAAAAGACTGATAACAGCAACCTTGTCAAACAGAGAATTCATTTCAATGCCATCTCTCAAGCAGGTAAAATCCAGTTTTGTTTCAGATTACAGGAACAACTTGGTTGTGAGGATGTCAGCAAATTGGCAGATCACAGAGCAGCTACGTGTAAAGATCTTGTGTATCAGATTAAATGAGATGAGTGACTAGCCAGAAAATACAGAAGCATGTGCAGGGAAGGGCATTACATTAACATTAAGCCAGTAAATGATTTTACTACAGGTACTGGAGGTTGAAGTGTCGTAAACCATACAGGATTGGTTTAGTACAGAATAACAACTTCCTCTTGTTCTACAGGGTTGTTACCAAAACTGACATCATGAGCACAGTTTTTTCCCATTTGGCTACGCTCCAAGCTGAGGCACGCCTGTGCACATGCAAAAAATTGTGCAAAAATACTAAATTGTATAGTAAAATGTTACACATATAAGTCCTTCTGTAGTGCAATATCCCCTGCTGCAAGACTTAGATGATATAATACCACATTGTTCAAACTGTGTGTGTCCACAATCTGATATCTGCAAAACTATGACAATGACTGAAAATCTGACAGCATTATATCTATACTCAAACAAAAAGCTACTGCAAGTGAATGTGACTGAGGGGCTGATGTCAATGATCCAACACTGCAATGCGTTGCATGCTGAAACTCCGATTCCACTTCCTGCTAATCATTTACAGACTGTATGGGAACAAGCCCTGACACATCCTACAGTCCGTGTGGGAACTCTGGCTCCAGTGTCTCTCCCCCTTGCACTCTCGCTTACTTTTATCTGCCATTCGTCTGTTTCTCATACAACACATATTTCCTATGACATTTTTGCAATATATATATAAACACACACACACACACACACACACACACACACACACACACACACACA
>CM076669.1:2775048-2787861 GCA_038496675.1 Rachycentron canadum | reverse complement strand
GGGGGGGGGGGAATCCAACATTTAAAAGCAGCGAAGAAAAAAAATGATTTATAACCTGTATATTTCAGATATGAAATGGCTGCGGAGTATCTCCCGGCGACGCCATTACTTATTTCTGAAAGCCCACCTGATTGTAGTCGGACGGACTCACCTGGAAAAACACCTAAAACGGCTCAATAAAGCACCTTGAGCCATGATTGGGATCTCACTCATATTCCCCTCGTCACAAAGATGAATGCATTTGCAGAGGAAGGATGAGCGAGGGGGCTGAGTTTTAATAAATTCTGCATCATGGCTCTGCCTCGGCACACACGAGCCACTGACAAATACATTTATTTAAAGACAGTTTGATAAATTAATTTGTTTTTTTTTTTATCTGTAGAAATACATTCAGAGGCGAATAATGATCTTGACTGAAAAATGGAACCGTTACAGCCAAGGAGACGCGACGTCGACTTCCCTGCTCCATTTTCATTTTTCTTTGAAATGTTTGACGAGACTGTAAGTCAAGAAACGTATTAGCTGGTTATTGTACGCCCTCTGCATTATTTATCCTTTTTTTTTCAAATGAATCAAATAAAATAAAATCTAAAACATCCACCGACCCCGTTTGGAGGGACTTTTTCGTGTCACTTGAATTCTGAGCAAAATGAGAGAAACCAAGATCAGATCTTGATAAGAGGAAAGAGAAATGTGCAACAAGACTGACAGATCAGATAATTGTCCAGAGGTCACACACATACACACACGCACACATGCAAACATAGAAATTCACCCGCAGCTGCCGAGAAGAGGCTGAATTTTAGTGAAAAATACTTGAAAATCGAAGTGTTGCCACATTCAAAAACAAACCGGACCATTCATAATATCGATATCAGCTGCATCTCGGGGCCCGGCCAGCAATATCCTTCAGAGGACAAAGTGTACAAAATGAATCAATAAACTCAAAAGCCCTGAAATCTCAAATCCATTAGGGCTACGACGAAGCACATATTACTTCAAAATGGAGTTGCATTAAGTGTCAGATGTCCGTGATAAGGCTGCCTTCATTTGGGTTTTGCTGTTTTTTCCCCTGATGGGCCGCACGAGTGGTGGCTCCTTATCATTCATGCCATAAAGCGCTATCTGTGTCTCTTATCGCCTGTCTATGCACGTAAGAGGAAAAGAGCGTATGAGTATGACAGAGAGGGAGAGAATGAAGGAAAGAAAGAAGCGGATGATAAAAATCGCTGCTGCTGCTGCTGCTGCATGTACACCTGTACGAGTGGACACAGACGCGGCCTCGCCATCCTTAACACGCGCGTATCAAACAAGGCCACGGGTCTGACACGCGCTTATCTCCCTTGCAGCCTTTCGCCGCCAACAAATGTGTAGCGCTGCTTCAACAGCGCCCTACCAAAAGTACAGAGGAAATCTGTTGCAGAGAATCTGTTTTTTTTTTTTTTCTCCCCCCCCTTTCCCTCCCTCTGTTAACTGATGGCCTGTTGTCTTATCTTCTCAGATGAACTCGAGTTCTCCTCCAGCCAATAACTTTGATTAAACTGTCGCCGTATGTAAATGTCCCGTCGAGACGTGAACGTAAAACCCGGGTTTTTTCCTCCTTCCACTGCATCATCACTTTGAATGTGAGCAGAAGTGATTTCATCAGTCGAGGGTGTAAATTAAAAATCCCGATTTCGCCGCTCTGGAGAGTGTCATGTCTTGCAGATTGTGCATGTGATACACATTGACCCCCCCGACACGTTGCTCTTTTTTTTTTTTTTTTTTTTTTTTTTTTTTTTAAATACTATCTGAATCCCGTCCCTATGCACGGCATATAACCTTAATCTTACTGCCTTTAACCTTGCCACCTCCCCCCTCATCCTCTATCTTTCCCTCCTTTCCCCTCTCTTGTTCCATCTCTTCCTGCGTTTGTTTATCCAGCACTCTCTCTCCGCCTCTCTGATGAGTGTTTTATCTTGCGGCCCACCTTTTCACACTGCCGCGTTCACAATCACGAGTATCACCCGTAATTATCTCGCCGTATTCCCCCTCCTCGCCCTATCGCCGGCGTTCATCTCGGCGCTGGAATTATATGTGTTTCAGCTGGGTGCCACCGCGCTTACCCAACCCCACCCCAGAGGAGGAGGAGGAGGATGAAGAAGACGAAGGGGAGGAGGAGGAGGAGGGTAGGTTAGGAGAGGGAACAAGCAGACCCAGGTTGGGTAAAGACAAATCTAGTGTGTCGCAGGTTGGAGATTGTAAAGCTCGGCCGGCCTGACCTGCATCCCCATACAGCGGCCCAGACCCACATCTCAGGTGTAATTACTTTGTTTCACAGCTTCCTTTATCTCCCATCGACTTTGCATCTGCCCCCCCCCCTCATACTCCAGCACTCCTGCGCATAATATAGTTGTGGTCCCTGTCAAAGTCGCCTTGACCTTCCTTCCTTTCTGCCGCTGCCATTGTACCAATAAGAAAACCAATTAATGACTTATCCGTCCATCTCAATGTCAAGCCTTTTTCTGAGGTGTACTATTATGTCTGCTTTTCCGACGTGCCGTTAATTAACTCAAAGCTTCGTCTCCTCCATTCGAGCCACGCCGCCGCTCACTTACCCAACCACGGCGGCATTGAGGGCTGCATAATGGTACTGTAAGGTGCGAGGCGAGCGGCGGCGGAGCTCACACTCATGCGCGCACATGCACACGCATACACACAAAACCTTAAACTTCTGAGAGCAACAGAATGTAGAGAGAGGGACGGTGGAATGGCGACGAAGGATATGAAAGGATTTAATGAACAAGATGTCTGAAGGAGAATTCAATGGAGGGCCCAGATAAGGCTGTGAAGTCGTGGAGAGTGGGCAGAGTGCGGCGCGTCCACCTCTTTTAGGTGAATCCAGCACATCCTCACCTTTATGGAGGGGAGTGCTAACACCGGCTCTGAGTGAAGCTGGGGCGAGGGATGGGGTGGGATGGGATGGGATTGGGGTGGGGGGGCGTTTGCCCCACCACCTTTTATCGCATTCATATTCAAATTCCCTGAGTGAAATGTCAAAGATGATAGACGTATCACTTTTTCTGTTAGAGCAGCCTGGTTTGAAAGGCGGAAAGACTCGCGCCTGAGTCTTGCTGGTAATGATTATTCACGTGGACCTCAGTCGTCCCGAGTGCCGTTGACCCTGACACCCACTTACCTAATGGTTTGACCTTTTTTTTTTTTTTTTTTTAATGGCTCGGACTAAAAAATATATATATATATATAAAATACAGTTTATGGAACATGACAAAGTCGAGCGTAACCTGTGGCGACATCCACTGCTGGATGCCATGCAAGATGTCTATCGTGTTGCACTTGTCCCCATTTCCATATTTATTTTAATTAGAATTTGGCAGAGTATTGTCCTTGGGGATAACCATTATGAAAATCACTCCCAGTATTCTAATATATAAAGTCGCAGCCCTGTTTATGTAATGTTTTTTTTTTTCTTCATTTTTTTTTTTTGAACTTTCTAGTAATAAATTATATACTCACGCAGCCGGAGTGAGGAGCCAGTCATATCTTTTTAATTTTCTAAATGCAATTCATTGCTCCCAACACGGATTCAAAACACTAATTAATTTGTATTTGATAATTTGCCCACTTTCACGGCATGACATAAGTGTAATTTTTTTTTTCTTTTTAAACTTTGCACTGCATGCACAAGTTTAATTAAGTGAGAACTCTCCACATTATCAACATCATGAATTGTATGATTTTTATTATTTTTTTTTTTTTGTGGAAGAAGGGGAAAAAAAACTAGGTCTGCGAGGGTCTTTTCGCCTCTTCCTCTCCACTCCCACTATTTCCTGCATAAAAGGATTTTTTTTTTTTTCCTGAATTGAGAGGGAGTGATTGCTGGAGGAGGTGTACATTTCAAGTTAATTTTACATTGACCTTGTAAAAAAAAAAAAAAAAAAAGAATTGTGAAAGAGCGTGGATGAGTTAAACAGTAATGAAAAAAAAAAAAAGAAGAGCTAATGCACCTTCATCTGCTTGCTGCTGAACTTGCCTCGCTTAACGGACCATCCGCTCCTCCTCCTCAGCTACAGCGCAATCACGCCATATAGACGCCTGTTTCATGGACCCATAGCCAACCTACATTTGAGCTAAATTGTACATTAGACAAGATTAATGAGATTTTGGTTTCAGGGGGCTGAATTTTAGCACGTCTTTTCTACCCGGCTGCTGGAAGTAATTGTCTTCATTTCCAAAGTTTCTGACCGTGAACAATCGCACGGCTCCGATTCTGCTCCGCACGCCGTCCAGTCATTTAAACTGTAAAAAAAAAAAAAAAAAAAAACCCCAAAACAGTCGCTCTTTCCTGTATGAGTGGAACAGGAGGCCAGTGTGTGGGAGGCTTGGCCTTAAAGCAGTATATCAAAGGAGTCATCTCACTTTCAACCTGATTTTTCTTGCAGCTCTGTATCTAAAAATAAAAGACATGAAATGCTTCACGCAGACCTGCTGCTCGCCTGTGATGTCGCGTTTGTGATCCCTTTGTGATTCTCCTGCTTGCGTCTGCTTTCATTTTGCAGCGAGCCATTAGCGTCTTGACTGAAAACATGCAATGAAGCACTTTTACTTTGCAGAGGGCCCGTAAAAGTCGGCGGAGGGTCAGCACAGTTGCCCACTTTCCCCCGGCTCTCCACCGTTGCCCTTTGTAAATTCCCACAGAGGCCGATTTAGTTTATTCATTAAGTTTCTATCAAAAAAAAAAAAAAAAAATCATGATCTAAAAGTTTCTTTCAAAGTTCCTCGTCAACAGATTGAAAGGCCACTGACTCAGATCAGAACTTAACCAAATTTAGGCTTATGAATTATTCCGCCTATGTTTTAGATAAGATTTGATTATTGCCATTTAGTTGACATTAAGTTTGTCAAAAAGAATACACAGCACGGTGGTTTGTATACCACATCACCTCAGTGGTTTGTGAGCTGCTGTTTTGAAGCCTTGTCACCATGTTGTCGTCTTGTTTTTTTTTTTTTTTTTTTCAAAATCAGAAGAAACAGTATTTGGTGGAGAAGGTGGAGCTGCTTTATGGTCTATGTTCAAGAAGACTTGAAAGTAGAGGTTGAGTAGGGACATTTCCACATAATTAATACAGTCTGACTTCTTTTTCCAACCAGTGGAGTTTCCCCCTGATGGTCATTAGACAGAATGAAGGTTAAGGCTCTTTGGACATGATGACACCCGAAAACTTTTGATTTCTGGCTGATTGTTCCCTGACTACTCACTCCTCTCTTTGGCTTTGACACTGAAGCCATCTTGTCTCTTTCTTCTTCACCTTTTCGCCGACTGTAAATATTCCTCTCCTGTCCAGTGTGAACAGCACAACCCTCTTACTGTCAGGCACATTGGCCTCCAGCTTGTTTGCCCCCCCCCCCCCCCTTCTCACGAGTCCTCCTCCTATCTGGACAGCGCTTCCTCTTCTTTGCCCGTGTTGTCACCGGCACAAAGACTCGAAGGGGTCCTGGCTGGGCCCCGAGCCCAGAAAATCATTTCACAGACCAATCAGAACGGGGCGTCCCATCCCAACACAGCCATTAATGGAAACCTGACCCCCACCCCAACCCCCTCCCGTCTCTCGCAGCCTCTTTTACATTTCAGATGCTCTACAAATTGAGCATCATCCTCCAACCCTCAGCAGCCATTTTGTAAATGACGGGTCCGGGAAAGAAGAGAGAGTGGGAACAGACATGAAAATGATGTTCATCAGGTTTATGGAAGAGATGGGGAGAAAGAGATACAAATTAAATATCCCGGCAGACTAGAGAGGTTTCTAATTCTCCCCCTCGCCACCTCCCCTCCTCGTCTCCTCTCCGAGCCTCAACCTTTAGTTCACTGACTCAAAACCGTGATAAAACCCCATTTCTCCGCTTTCATTCTTTCACTCGTCCTCTTTCCTCTCTTCGATCCCGCCACAAGGGAACACTCAGGCCTTTGTTCGGTGAATTGGTTTTCAGATGTTATTTTTTCTTCACTCTTTCTTTCTCTAAGAGCATGTGATTAAAATCACCTCAGTCGTTTAGCACTGATGCCTTTTGTCTCTCCAGTTCCATTCTGCTGGGAGTCAGAGGGCTTACTACTCTACATCTAACAGGTAGGATATAATAGGATTTCACTGCTGCTCTTCCCTGCACCGTCCGTCTGCATATTTAGAGCTTAAATACATGCATATGTATAAATTAAGGCTCAAGGCAATAATCTGAGCTTTTAATAAGAAGCAGTGTATAATTTTAACTTTTAAGTCTGTAAGAGGGGGCTTGTGAACGCTGCTGTGAATATGAACATTTTCCATGTCCAAACATGACTCTGTTTGGACAAATTATAGTCGTTCCATAAAGGTTGTAGAGCTGCACTCATTCCTGGAGAACAAACATGTGTTATTCATGAGTCGGGGTTAGTGCGTAAGCTTTGGTACTGGAGGTAAACTTAGGAAAATAAGAGGAAAAAGAATCAACAGATGACCGTTAACTCGACTGGCAAACATTAAAGCTCTGCAAGTTAATTACAAATGTGGAAGCATAACCTCATTTTATTTATAATATATATATTTTTTTATTTTATTTATTTTTTATTCTCTTTATAATCTTGGTGTTTAATTCTACATCAGGCCAGCCGCCTCCCGGGTACGACAGGTCTGGTTTGCATGAAATAAATACAAGAACAAGGCGGTTAATATAAAGACACAGTTTTAATACAAAGAAAAGAGGCCAAACAGAGGAGCCCAGTGTCAGAGAAATCTACTTT
Organism: Rachycentron canadum; assembly: GCA_038496675.1. Taxonomy (NCBI): domain Eukaryota; kingdom Metazoa; phylum Chordata; class Actinopteri; order Carangiformes; family Rachycentridae; genus Rachycentron; species Rachycentron canadum. The sequence continues at coordinate 2,781,086 of CM076669.1, read as the reverse complement.
CATAAGGGTTGATCATAGTGTTACACGTCCAAAGCCAACTGAGGAAGTAGCACATAATGGTGATGGATGAGTCTGTAGTGAAGTTACCCTTTCATAAAGTCTTTCTTTCTTCTGTTCTATTGAAAACAGTGGCCTTTAACATTAAAAAAACATTGCCTTTAATCCAGGGTTGTGTTGAATTCAAAAATATGTCAACGTGGGTCTATGTGAGCGTGTTCAGCAGCACGCAGTGCACACTGAGCACCCGGATGGTGACCTCCAAAGGGTCACAAAGTTGAGTGTAAAATGATGGACACTTCTTACCCGGAGCGCTCGCCATCTTGGCTCTGTATCGGAAGTGACGGGCCCGCCGACGTGTTTTCAATCTTTGGAAACGATGATCGAGGTCCACGCACTGCACCAATGAGTACACTGCGTACACGTGTGATTGAAATGGTCAAATTTGAGACACAGCAATAAACTTAAAGTATTTTAAGCAAGAATATCCCAAAGAGTCATTATCGCATCGCTTTTAAGGAAATGAATGAGCATATTAGTAACTGTTCTGCAGGAAATCCCTATGGAAGAAAATTAGCTGATTAGCATCACAATAAAAAAAAAGACTAAACATTTGTTAACTTTTTTGACACTAAGAAAAATGTCTCCCAAGAGCTGAGTATCATAAAGTACAACTACCTAAAACTGGTATCAAATGTTGAGATATGGTCAGATTCATGATATCTACTTTAGGATATTCTTGATTTGAATTCGTTTTGCCAGTTTCCTATAAAGTTCTTGTCATCTTGAACAGCATGAATTTGGGAAGTTCAATGACAAAAGGGTTTTGTGAAAACATCCTAAAGTAAGATATCGAAAGTATCGTGTTGGTGTCTGTACTGAAACTTGGGTATCAGCACTTGCATCTTGTATGAAAACATGTCAAACTATATCCAGATCTGAAAACCTTCAAGGGAAAGAAGTGGATGCAGGTTTGGCTTCTGTTTGAGTGGAAAGAGGAGATGGTGAAATCTGATAGTGGCCAGTTTATTCAAAAACTTCCTCGCTGTCACTCTGTACTTGTATCACGACTGGTGTCCATGGGAAGAGCGCTCTAACGCTGGCAGCTGCTCACCTTCACGACCTTTTAACCCATCGTCACCTCCCTCTTCAAGCAACTGGAACAGAATCTGATCACCCACCCATTTCCACTTGCACGCCCACAGAGGAAGTGAAAGAGAGAAGCAGCAGTCTTTACTCGTTCAGAGAAAATCTTCCTTTCTTCTCTTCCTCAGTCCCTCCTCCCAGCTGTTTTCCCCCTCCGTTCAGCTGCCAAAGGCCTTGATTAATGGCGTGCTTTAATTAATACTTTTACAGTACTTAGAGCAGAGACCTTGCAATTAGCATTGGCCTAAAGAGTGTAATCACCTGAGCTCATCCAGATCCTTATCCACAGCCTGATTGACTGACTGCTCGGCACAGAGACAGAAAGAGCTTGTGGAAGCTTGTGCGGCTTCGAGGATCATTTATTTTCTCACATCCAACCTCCTCATAAAGATGAAGTTGACTTTAGACTATTGATCTTCCACTACGGTGGCCTGAGGTGCTTACTTCACTTTTCTTACCGTAGTTTTTAGCCAAGGGGAGATGTTTCAAAAATGATCCTTAATTTGAAACAAGCTGAGACCTAAATTAAAACCAAAGCCTAAATGCATTTCTGAGGGTGGAATCGTCTGGATGTTTGAAGCTGCACTTGGAAGATGTTTATGTGGAAATACACGTGTTGATACTGTCCGTTCCTCCTCACGTCCGGCGGTCAGTTTGGACGCCCAAATGAAAATCAGATTCTGAGTTTGTAAACCTCTCCATACAGAGGAACTGAGCAAACTTCATTGAGAAGAAGCTGGATTTAACACTAGAGCTTCTTTGCCTCTCGTTTCCCTTTTTGCGCATGAAAAAGTGCCCAGGTTACTAAAAAGATGTCTGGTGTCAGGGCCAGGCAGTAGTCAAGTTGACCCTTTATTTCCATTTTTGTCATTAACAGCTTTGCACAGCTGTGTGTTTGTGGTCCCTTGTAGTTTGTTAGTTCTGTTCAAGAGTCTGCAGCCATGCTAGCGCCTCCTCACGGCTGTTCACGGCAATGCTTTGAGCTAAATGCTAACACCTGCTTGCTCATATGCTCACAATGACAATGCTAGCATGCTGATTTTTAGCAGGTGCAATATCTTGCTGTCCTTTAGCTTGTTGCTGTGTTGCGTACATGCCGGTATTTAATCATAAAACTTTGCAAAGTCCTGATCACAAAACTCGATCTGATGATGGGGGCAGATGAAAAGTTATTACAAGGGGAGAATGGATGTCTGTACCACATTTAATGGCAATCCACTTGAGACATTTGACTAAAAACCAAAAATGTAAACCTCATGTTGGTGCTAGAGGAAGGTTGGGGGGGTTCACTAGAAACAGAAGGCTTCATTCTCTAGGAAACATGAATAAAACCATTTGTTCTCAATGGGATCCAGAAATGAAGTAAAACTATTCTTAAGATCCATTTCTGAACTTGTTCTCTCTGTGTCCTGCTTTAAAAAACGCTGACAAACTCACATCACTTATTAAAGAGATGGTTCGGGTTATTTGACGTGGGGTCGTGTGAGGCAGTCGGCGTGTTACCCGCAGCAGATTTGGATCAACAGGCTGCCGGTTTAGAGAAGCAGCCACCGGGCCACGTGACCACGTCTCCGTGCCCCTGGCCACCAGCGTACAAATGCCCCATGCTAATGAAAAGGAACTTCAATCATTTCTACAGAGCCACCACAGGACATCCAGAGACGAGACCAAAACAGAAATGTGATGACAAAGTAAATAATAAGAGAGAGCATTTTTATAGAGACACCACTGAGGAAGTCCAGAGACAGGAAAGGCAAATTAAAGTTTGGTCATCAGCCCGTTTTTTTAAACAGAAAAACAACCCGTCAGTTTGAGACAGACGAGGTTAAAAACTGAGGTTTCTCTCAAGAGCTAAATAATTTCTACAGAGCAGCATAGAGGACATTCAGAGACAAGACTAAATGCTTGTACAGTCTGCGAAAATGAACAACTTTTACGTTAAATAGTAACGTTTAACTGACAGGCGTCCTCTGGAGGCTCTGGGCCCGGTGGTGGCATTAACAGAGGCAAACTGCTGTGGGCTTCTCTCTGTGCTAGCTGCTAACGTTAGCTGGTCTGACGGCTGGCGAAGAAAAACTCACACTGAACATCAGATTAGCTAACGCTGGCTTTTTTTTTGAGGGTTGGCGTATGAATCATCACTCGCTAATGCGGCGCCGGCAGACTGGTTCGGGTAAAGCGAGGTGAAGATCTTAACCAGACTCGCTGCCCTGGGCACTTTCGCTGTCCCGGGTCCTAATGGTCAACCCGGCCTCGAGCAGCTAAAGCGTGCGTTTAAACAGGTATTGGATTATTTTTGCGGGCGTCTTTTAAATCATCTTTTCTGAATGTCCCGCGCACACAGCACTTCCGTTCCAATGCTTCTGCTGCTCTGAACTATCAGCAGAAACACACCGAATACCCCACATAACCCCACATCAAATAACCCCAACTACCCCTTTTAAGCTACTCTGATTCTGCATTTCAGGTGGTACAAGTAAACCACTTTAGAGAGCCTTTATTTCCTACACTCACCTTGGTTTGGTGGCACTGCTTTACAGTTAATATACTACACGAACAACGCCAGGCCTCACATGTGCCGCATTGTTTTTGCCTTTGCAGGAATGTATTCTCCACCCTGCGCTGGTAAAACCAGTTAAATTGTGTAGTTAGTTTCACACCGAACCCACAATGATGCTTTAATACCTCAAGTTAAAAGCATATAAAGGCACCTCCTTTATTTATTTATTTATTTTGTAGTTTTAATGGGAACTGGAAACAGGAGGCAGTGAGAGAAATCCCACAGCATTAATTACAAACTGATTAGACGCTACTTCTGCAGGAGGCTGTATCATTTATTTGAGGGGAAAATAATGATCACAATTCCAGCAACTACTAATTAGAAACAGCTCAAATCTTATCAGGACTTGCGTGATGCATGTGGTGCACACATCGCTTTCGGTCGCACACAAACACACGTGGAAATAAACATTTTCGACTGAGTGTATTCTTTGTGTGTGTGTGTGTGTGTGTGTGTCTGTCTGTGTGTGTGTTTTTTTTTGGGCATGCACACTTGTGTAGGCGCTCCCACCCTGAGACAGAGGAGCCAGTTTAAGCACGTCAAGTCGACTGCGGATTATGTTTGTAGATATTACCCGAAGAATCAGCGGTGCGCTTTCTCAAAAGAGACACAGACAATTACAGATCTGATAACCCCTGAGTTGTATCACAGTTGTTGCAGTGTGTTTACACTATCTGACATGGCTGAAACAACAGCACAAATAAGAACAGAGGAGGAGATTCTCATCTCAACTTTCCTGACTTTGCTGCTTATCACAAACCTCAAAAATCAGTGTCAGACAGTTGGAACGGGACCAAAAAAAAAAAAAAAAAAAAGGTAACACACACTGACACACTTCTACAAAAACAAACCACCACCACATTTTTTTTTTTTTTTTAAGGTTGAGTTTCTGGATTTATTGGCAGCTACTGGGAGTGTTTTGTAATACTTAAGAGGATATTTCCACACAGATAAACAACAGCTTGAAGAAACCTTTCCAAAAGGAAAGTGTAATGTTTTCTGTTAAATTGGCAAACGATGGCAAGTTTGTGTATCTGACCTTGGGGGGGGGGGGTCGCGGTCGCATACAGTACATGACTCATGTTAAGGCAATGTAACAAGAGGACGCATCATCTTCGCCGCAGGCCAACGAGACAGTTTCATAACATTTCCAAATTGGATTCCGATTCGACAGGGAGTAACAATGGAGAGTTAAAAAAAAAAAAAAGAAAAGAAAAAAAAATTGTTATGATTAATAGTCAGTTTTGTCATTGGTTTTATTAATGTGAAAACGCCTGATTTATGGGCTGCGTCTAGACGCGGCCGCTGCTTTCTCCTCCGCGGCAGATCAACCGATCCTGAGTTTGTTTGTCTTCGGGAACAGACGGGGCGACAGTTGTGTTGCCATTAATCCACTGTGCCGTTGTTGCCCGCCTCGCTTTGCGTGGTGAAAATGAGTGTTGTCTGTGTGTGTGTGTGTGTGTGTGTGTGTGTGTGGGAGGCTTCTCTCTTTATAAACAGAGTCATTACAGTGTATTAGGCAAAACAGCAGTAAATCAGTGCAGTGACAGGCCTGGCAGAGGCGCGATATTGATGGCACAGAGTTGAAAGGAGAAGACAGGCGGCACAGTCTAATATTTGATATTGCTCTCTCAATTGATCGACTGTGTATTTGCAGCTGTCACGTTGGGTTGGTCGCAAAATTTGACTCAAATTAAAGTGAAATAAATTAAAACCGTCGACTCTCCACTCCCTCCCTACCTTTACATTTTTACGATCCCACCAGCGAGCAGCCGTGTTCCTAGACACGAAAGTGTGAGAAAGCAAGTCATTGCGATAAACAATCATGCATGCACACACACGCACACACACACACACACGCACACATACACCACTGTGATCATAAAGGTATCTACTCGAGGAGAAACTGGAATGGGCCACTCCCTTGGATCAGTCAGAGTATTCCTTTACCACGTTTCTGCAGGCTTGGATGAGGATGCTGAAGGGTTGTGAGTGTGTGTGCGTGCGTGTGTGTTTGTGAGGGGGTTGGGTCGGCTAAGGCTGGGGGATTGTCCAGGGAAAGTGTCTGCTTGGCCGTCCCTGGCTGAGAGGTAAGCCTTGCCGGTGGTGTGCTGAAAACCGACCGTGTTGTCGCGGGCTGCGGAGCCAAAATCACTGACGCGTTTTAGAAAAGGGCCCCCGGTGCCGGAGAGGACGGGGGTATTAAGCACACACGCACAAGCGCACACAGTCGTGGACATGTACAATGCTGTGACGTGCACACACACACACCTACTCGAACAATGCTGAAACAAAAGCGCAGGCATATACCGTAACACAGAGCCAAAGGTACACC
>CM076669.1:2727227-2753684 GCA_038496675.1 Rachycentron canadum | reverse complement strand
TATGGACCTTTAACATCGACCTTTAGACCGTATGGACCTTTAACATCTACCTTTAGACCGTATGGACCTTTAACTTCTACCTTTAGACTGTATGGACCTTTAACATCTACCTTTAGACCGTATGGACCTTTAACTTCTACCTTTAGACTGTATGGACCTTTAACTTCTACCTTTAGACTGTATGGACCGTTAACACGTGTGACAGATTAAAAAGATCATATATATACTTTACATAAAGTTGTGAGTCTTAATCACTCAAAGCACTAGATGTTAAATCGGATCAAATCAGGAAGGTTTCTCCTCTGGGACCATGAATATCTGGTTTCCTCCTGGTTGGAGTGACGTCAGGTGTCAACACCTTCCTCTGGATGGAACTAAAACTTTTTTAGACTTTTCTTTAGTCTCGACACGTTTCCTGTGAAGCACTGGATGATTCTTCCTCCCTGAGCCTCTAGAACAAAGTCAAGTGAAACAACTTGAGGCGTGAGTTGAACTGATGACATCAGCCTGGTCCCACGGCCCAAGTCTGGCCCATTATGGCACAATGGACAGACACCACTTCCACATTTGGACCAATCGTGGCAGGCAGACAGAAAATCTTCCAGCTGTCAGTCAACATCTGGAGAACAGCTGGAATCTACTCAGATGTGGAGGTTTATGGGCCTGAACCAGGACCCAGGGTGTAAACTGGACCACAAGTTCAATTTTGGTGTCTGAGTGGATCAAAGACAAATGGAGCCTGGGAGGAGCTGGAGGGTCAGAGGGACACAAGGCGGGAAACTCACCGTCCCAGGAGAAGGTCTCGTCCCACACTGACCACATCTGCACGATGAAGAACGGCGCCCAGCAAACCACGTAGGCCACCACGATCACGAAGGTCATCTTCACTGTGCGTAATTTGGCGCGGGAGATGGTGCTGACGCTGCTGACCGAGCTCCTGCCCAGGATCCCGTTCTTCGTGGCCTCCGCCACCGCGCCCACGCTCTTCCTCCGGGTCTTGTACTTGAGGTTCCTCCAGATCGTGCGACAGATGAATCCGTAGCAGAGCAAGAGCACGAGCACGGGCACGAGGAAGATCCCGGCCGTGAACCAGGTGATGTAGGCGCGCAGCCCCCACGGCTCCATGAAGTGTCCCCAGCAGTCGTACACGGCCGAGCCGGGGTGCACCTCGCTCAGGGAGAAGATGAAGTACTGCGGGGTGCTGAGGACCAGGCTGCACGCCCAGGTGGAGCCGATCATGATGTACGCGCGCTGCGTGGGCTGCTGGAGCGTCTGCAGCGGGTGGCAGATGGCGATGTATCGGTCCAGGGTCATCATCACCATCATGTAGGTGGAGGCGAACATGCCCAGCACCTGCAGGTGCTTCACGATGCGGCACAGAAAGTCCGGGCCGTAGAAGCGGAAGGTGATCTCCCAGCACAGCTGCGGCAGCACCTGGAAAAAGGCCACCACCAGGTCCGCGAGGCTCAGGTGCTTCATGAACAGGTGCATGCGCGACGGCTTCCGCCGGGTCTTGTGCATGGCCAGCAGCACGCTCCCGTTCCCCACCACGGCCGCCAGGAACGCGAGGCTCAGGACGGTGATCTCGATCTTGGCCACCTCCTCGTTCCGTCCAAACGGGTCGGTGGCGTTTTTCCTCCCGCTGACGTTCCCGGCGGCTCCGACCTGCAGCTGCTGCGTTAAGCCGAACCCCCCGGTGCAGTTTCTGGCCGTGATGTTGCAGGAGCTGTCCGAGGGGAAGAGCATGGTGGCCGCCTCTCCTCCCGGGCGCACGGGGGTGGCTGCCCGCCTGTGCGTAACCGTCACCGCCGGAGACTGTGGCTGTCAAACTCCAGTGCGCGCGGGTTGATCACCGGGTGGAAGCACAGAGACGGAACCGGCCAGGAGGTAAACAAACAAACAAACAAACAAACAAACAAATCCAGTTGGTTTTCCCCTCGTGACGCACGGAAACGAGCTGCACTGCTGCAGATCCAGCCTCTTTTAAAGGCTCCTGCGTCCAGACCCCCCCCCCAACACACACACACTTCCTCTTCCCACCCTCTAAACAACAAGATAAAGTGGAGCCTGCCCACATAAAAGAACCAGTAATTTAAATGTTTCATTTAGTTTTTTATCAAGGTGAATTATGGAGAATGATTTTAGCCAGAATTGAAATTAAAGGGAAATTGTTAAATACCAAATGGATTCACAAAGGGAGGGAAATGAGTGTGTCAAGCTTTTTCTCATTTAAGCTTCTTTGTTTTTCATTTCAGGTGTTTAAATCCATCCCAGTTTCCAAGGTGATGCATTGAAATGTCTTGTTTTGTCCAAACAACAAACAAACAAAAAGAGAGAAAACCACAAAGTCTCATACTTGAGAATTGTCTTTTTTGTGAAAAACATGAAGTAGTTGATGGATAATTAATACATTTTTATTTTTTAAATGAAGTTTCTGTTGGTTAATGGCTCGTCTAATCACTTCAGCTCTGGTGGGCGTCATCTTCTTGGGTTAATTTACTTTGAAAAGCCAACTCATTTCCTCTTTTTCACCTCTTTGGGTCAAAGACCAGAAAAGATTTTAATGAATTTCAGAATATTTCTGGTTTCTGCGCAGACAGCGTAGTTCAAATATTTCTGGTTGGTCGTAAACCTCACATCTGTCTCAGCTGGACTGTGTTTGGTGCAGCCGACCTGCATTAACCCACCTGAGGATCCCAGACCTAAAGGGAGCTGTTGGCCCCCAATGAGGCCCCTGTGTCTGTTTTTTAATATAACATCATCTTCCTCATACAGACCTCAGAACTGAAACTAGAGACTGAGACCATAAACTCATTAGGAAAACGTTTACTGATCTAATAAATCAAGGGAGAAGTAGGGACATTTTCCCATAGACTTCAATACAATCTGACTTCTTTTGCACGTTTAAGGCTCTTCAGCGTTGGCTTCACTCGTCAGACCCAGAGTCAACGTCTATGGGTCAAGCCCAGTTGGTTTCCGTGCTGGTCTGGATCACTTTCCCTGACGTTTCCCAACAGTTTCTCAGGATGTGATGAATAATAATCAGACACATTAATGGTGTTGATGTATGAGTTTCTAGATGTTGGTGCAGAACCAGATGAATAAAACAACACAGAGTCGTTCTTATTAACAGTAGGGGACTGTTTGTTTGGCATCAGCGGCATTTAGTGACGCTCACATCCTGTCCACGCCCTCCAGGTATCAGATGCTGCTGCAGAGGCCACATCTGGAAAGAGCAGAAAAATTACCCACAGTCCCCCTCGCTGCCATGTGTTGAACCGCATCTGTCCTCACAACAAGTTCATTAGTTTGAACGTCAGAAAACCTTGAGCCGAGTCTTTAAATGTTTCGTCCAATCAAACACAAGGATGTTAAACTTATATTTTTAATCATGGTTATTTCTCTTCTGAACGATTAATTAACTATTTCCAGAGGAACATTTCCTGGAATAAACCTAATTAGCATCTAATTAAGACCCCCTTTGCTCACATGAATGTAGATTTAACCTTCCATTTATTCTGACCATGACGTGTGTGTGTGTGTGTGTGTGTGTGTGTGTGTGTGGAAGCGGGGCTTGAGTGAGTCTGTGCAGCTTTAATGTTTTTATGTGGCGATAACCTGTTAACCTCTGACACAGCGTTTGTTTTCTCAGCACTGAATGAGGAAACACACTGTGATGCAGACTCACAAGCTCGCACAGTTACAGTTTCCCTTTAAAACTCAACCACACAAAGTAACAACTACCAACAACCTCCTGCAGTTCCCTCAAATATCCTTATCTCCTTATCTCCATCGCCTCAGTGAACTCTTCAAACTAAACCCAACAATTTTAATTACACGTGAATGACGAGGATTTTTAATGAGCTTCTGTTGTTATGTTGTGTTCACTGTGATCAGGGACAGAATCTAAACCCCCTGTATTTTATTTTGTTTTATTTTTCACTTTAAAATAGTAAAAATGAAGGAATTGAAACCACTATTCTCCTCCTAATACCAACATTTAGGTTCATTCAGGGACCAATATAATGACAGGAAAAATTAAAACCATCAGGAGAACAAGACCCTTTAAAATACCAGCGACAGGTGGGTCCTATTCTTATGGTGCCATTAAAAGGGGCCAAATGATCTATTATTAGATCCTGTTTACAATGAAGTCATGGACCTACAGAGACTCATCACTAAATTACTGTAATACTGAAGAAAAACTTAAAATGTGACGATTCTTAGGCAAATTCTGCAGCTTCTTTTTTTGATAATTTCTAAGCAGATTCATAGAGTTTATTCAATAAAGATAAGTTTTGTATTCTAGATGTTTCTAGACTGTAACAGATGAGTGTGAGGTGAAAGAGACAGGTGCATTGTATTTTGGGAGGTTGGCATTTAACCCTTAGAGCCATGATGCAAATAAATATACTACAGACAAAAGATGCTCCTTTTAACGCCATAGAGTCATTAACGTTTATGTTTACTTCAGTATCAAAGTCACTGATTTACAGTAACTGTACATCTAAATGCACATTGTAAGCACAAACTACTAAAAGCAAATTAAGAAAACTTAATATTACAAACTAAATATAGGCTTAAAAAGAAAAAGTACATTTGTTCATATATATTGATATTTTTCCCAGAAATAACAATCTGCAAATGTGCAAAAGTATCATGTAGCAGTTTGTTTTAAGGATGTTCATGTAAAATTACAGAAACATCCTGAATCGTTTTTTATTTCTATTTATTCCAATTAGCTTTTATCCGCTCAAATAATACAATAAGATGTTTGCTGTTTTCATTTCTTGTGTATTAATAATTAAAAAAAAGCAATTAGTAATACCTTTATTGTTTTTAAAAAAACTTCCTGCTCGTGTTTTCTGACAGTAAATGAGAACAGCAGTATTTGTTTGTTTGAGACCTTGTATCCTCCGTCTCTGCACCAGAGTTTCATCCTCGGACACTTGAGTAAATCACGTCATCGTTTCCATCACTCGCCGCCTTACAAGGCCACAACTTAGTATCTTAATGTTCAATCTATATGCACAGAGCGCGAGTGGAGAGAGGGATTTCGAAGTCATGGAGGCCGACTGTGTTTTTCATGTCAAGTCGTCGTGCAGCGGCAGGGCCAGCTGCTGATACAGACTATTACATAATGTTGTGGTTAAACAATGGTGGCTAATGGTCAGGGCTGCCAGGAGCTATAGATTTATTACACTGTGATTATGAAACCTGTCAGACTCGCATAACAATGATACATAACCCAGGCTGTTGTGGACACTGATAAGAGCTCAGATACTGGCACACATGGAAAAACACATGCTAGATACAGGTATTTAATAACAGACACACTTTGGGGTTATGTCAGAGTTACAAGAATATATTGTTTTCCACTTGGTTTGGTTTCAGTCATTTTTAAAAATCACAAACCAAATATAGTTGTACAGTACTTTACCTCTGTAATTTCACTTGAGTTAATGCAACTGGAACAACAAAGGACCAATGGCTGTTGGTCGCTGAATAAATTTTTACAATGGAAAAACTGACACACATATTAAGACAACAAAACTGAAACTGAATGACAAATGAAGGAAATGGACACGATACAAGACTCAAATTAATGTAATGTAATGTAATAAATGTAAATTAAAATAAAGATAAATTTAAAAAAACCAAAACAAAACACACAAGTCAATCCAACACAAAACTGTGAATCACCTAATTTTCAAGTTTAATTCAGTATCACTTTATTCCAGTCATAGTTTCCTGTATATCTGACATCACATAGCACAAAGGAAGTGTTAATACCAAAATCAGGAAACTTCTATTTCCAGAAAGTAAAAGAAAAGAAGCTAAAAAAGGTACATATTTTAATTTCTCCAGTCTTTTATTTTGAAGTATTGGTCTCCATAAGATATATTTGTGGTTTTGAGGAAGAGAAACCATCTCAGAGTAGTTTCCTGTCTCTGTCAGAGAAGTCACTTCCTACAAGGTTGGATGGTGGGTCCAGGTGGGCGGAGTCTGAGGGCGTGACTGCTTTGTTGTGACATCACAAAGTCCCAGAAGTCCTGACAGCTGGTTTTAAGGCTCAGTTTCTGAATCCAGGCTGTGAGCATTTCTCTGTGACTGAGACCTTTGATACTTTCACTGAACCTAGACCTGCTTTATAATCAAAGACATGGAGGTCTATTTTTTATATAATGGTTTAAATAATATTTAAAAAACCCTCCTAATAATATTAATAATTCCACCATCCATATTTCCCTCTCACATTAATATCCTCCTCTCAAACCATGGGGCAAATAAAAGCAAATTAAATCAGGTAGAGAAGCAGTGACTGTTTCTTCTCATACAAGAGTAATAACCATTTTAACCTTAATTATGAGATAGAGCTCAATGTTTTTTTTCCTTTTATGAATGCAATAAACGTCTGTACATCACCAAGGTCTTTTCATCGAGCGGTATTCATTCATTCAGTTTTCTTCCAGTATATACTTCTTTTCTTCTACAGCAACAAATGCAAACATAAGCTTTGTTCTGGTGGTGATAGTGAGAATGAGCCCACACTTTTCATCACCTCATTGATGTCTGTGGGTGATGAGTGACTTTAATCATCATTAGGTTTGGAGCTTTTGTTCCAAAATACATTGTGGGTTTTTTTTCTGAGCCAAAAGTGTCAGCATTTGTTCCACTGGTATCGATCTGCAGCACAATGAGGACTCACATGTGGCCATTTGCCTCAGTGAGACTAAATAAATTCTCCTTATTGCCCCTCAGAGTTTACCTCGGACCATTAACTATAAATTATCCCCATCAGTCTGCTGGGCTTCTCTATTATCTCCCAGGGTCCAGTTTGGACAGTTCATACTGCAGTAATTCAACACTAAACCAACAACAGTTCTTGGGGCAAAACGCCGTAGAGGGCAAAGAGGCAGGAAATGCACCAGTGAGACCGGATGTGAGCAGACGCCACTGATGGACGTCTTTCCATGAGCCGAACTAGTGTTTCTGCAGAGTTTGATCGATGGTGCATTTCACGGGGGGGTGAAAATAAAAAGGCCCCAACCTACAGGTGACTCCACTAGTTTGCTTTGTCCCGCAGCATCACATTAGTTTGACACTTCACCCAGTAACTGATTCTATAACCCGTGACCAGAGCTGCACAAACTATACATTTAATTCACACAAAATTCATTTCATGTTTTAGTATTTTCCCAAATATATAATTTGTACATTGAGTTATTATCTCACACTGATGTTTATGTGGCTCTGTGGTGTTGTAACAGAAATCCAAAGGTTTTTAAATGAAATCTTAATACTTAAATCATTTAACTCAGGACCCCAGTGAAACACAAAGTTATGGATGGTTTGGTTTGTGTCGTCAAAACAGAAAGTCTTCATTGTTCTGTGACTAGAATTCATTAATGAAACAAGTCGTGTGTCACCTTTTAGTTGTAACTCCTCTTTTTCCTGCCTTGTTTTGCTATAGGACCATTCGATCCCCCGCTGTGACCCGTCTGTGATCCCCGGACCTCACATTAAGACACACAACAGTGGTTCTTAGCATTACATACGTCTTTCATGCATTTCGCTGCGGCTTGTGTGTTTAAAGGTCACATTATTCTGCCACCAGGATTTTGTTTTGAGGCATACACGGCTCCAGATGATAAAAATATCTCTTAAAATGTCTTTTGAAAAAATTTAATTTAGTTAAAGGGTAAGTGTTGAATAAATTTGTAAATATTAAATCAAGTTATTTCTTTATTGTAAAGGCAAATTAGAAACAAACCCAGCTGTGATGTACTCTCAGTTTATTAGGCACACCCAGCCAAATCTGTCAATCACACAGTAGCCACGCCCCCTAACTCATCCCCTGCTTTATGGTCTATTTTCCTCTAAATGGACCATCATTTAAAAAATGAACATCATGTTGTATTGAAGACTTGAAACTAGAGACTGAGACCATAAACTCATTAGGAAAACGTTTACTGAGCTGATAAATCAAGGGAGAAGTAGGGACATTTTCCCATAGACTTCAATACAATCTGACTTCTTTAACAACCAGTGGAGTCGCCCCCTGATGGTCATTGAGAGAATGAAGGTTTAAGGCAAAATTAATGTGGTCAATTACAACAGCCCTGCAATAAATCCTAACTTCATGAAATATGATCATACTAAATTCAAATCTCTGTGAAATAGCTTCATCATTCAAACCTTGAATTTATTACAGGACTGTTAAATTACATTTGTATTAGTCAATCAGTCAATTTATTGGGGATGCTACAGTCTTCTGAGACATTTTTTGCAATATTTCAAGAGAGAAAGAGCAAAAACCTTTTGGCTGATTGTTAATTTTGCTCTTAAAGGTCATATATCTTTGTTATTCGTCCCCTAAAAGAAAGAAAACCAGGCAGGATCCAGTCGATAACAGACACAGGAGAGACACAGTTGAATTAAACGGCAGCATCGGTCTAAAGCGGCTTGATGATGATTGTTGAAAATACAATGTTCTGCAATATAAACATCCAAACCTCAGGTCTTTATTAAAGGACTTTGATTTCATTTTTGAATATATATCAAAATTTAATGCCTTAAGTTGTCTCTCCCTTATTTACACTTATGTTCAGTGATTTACCAAATGTCAGTGATTTCGATGCTGCTGCTGTAACAGAATCGGTGAGTTTATCTTTGCTGACAGCTCTGGTTCAGTTCGGCCTGTTGCAGTTTCACACGTGGGACTCGTGATATTTTGGAAACAGCTGAAATTCAGCCTTAGTTAAGTTTGAATACAGGACATGTGGGGACTTCACCCATATCAGCCACGTGTTTAGCCCCATCAGTGACCTTATCCTTGACTGACACCTCATTCCAAGTGTAGTTAAACTCTTTAAAAGTCAGGACCTGACAATGTGTCCTCACCTTTAAGGTTTTAGTCCCCACAAAGATAGAAGAGCAGCCAGGTTTAGTGAGTCCTCAGACACGTCTCCGAAAACACAGAAACATTATTGAATGTCTGCTGGTTCATACTGACCCCTCCGAGCATCACCGAGGGACTGAATTGGTGAGATAAATTGGCAGCTGATGAGAAAGAAATTGGGTTTGATTATTGACACTTTATCTGACCGTGGAGCAGCTTTTTAATTAAAGTCATGAAGCGGTTATTGTGGCGAAGAGCGCTCTGGTTCTGAATAAGTCTGATGGTCCAAGTATGTGAAGAAACTCTCTGACCTATGGAGATAAAGTTGTTTTCAGCACCAAATTTCACATAATTTCACATGTGACGACAGGATGTGACATCACTGTTGATCAGGTAAAAGTAGGTATTGGAACAATATTGTTTTTTTTATAATTGAACTCTATTAGTTTGGGTCAAGTTTGCATCTGTACTACTACCACAGCTAAAAGCTTTTCATTATTTATTATTTAAATTATTATTATTTAACCACTGGCCATTCAATTTGTTTATCCATTACTTTTCAACCATTTCAAATTTAACACCTTTAACCATTTATTTAACTAGTTTTTTGTAACCCTTTATCCATAGGTAGCATTTTATAACCATATATCCTTTAGTTCACTATTTTAACCATTTATCCATCAGGTTTTTGTAATCAATTTTATTTCATCTATTATTTTTACTTTTAGTGAACTGCTCCAGGCATTTATCCATAAATCTTAGCTATTTTACCCATTTATCCATTAGATAGCTGTTTTAAACACGTATTATTTTTAAGTAGCTGCAGTATATTTCAACTCTTCCACCACTAATTTGAGCAATTTTAACTATTCACTCATTACTTTAAGCCAATTATTTAGACTTATTACATTGCTAACTAATTTCCAGGCATCTCAAATCACAGAAAAAGGTTTTCTTTTGTTACAGCTGACTCAGTATAGATGAAATCACTATTAGTTGAGCTACTTCATAAGTGCCACTGGTTTGATTCATGTGTTGGTCGGTGTCTGAGGAGCCCAGTGCAACATGTATTATTAGTGTGTGGATGTGACGAAGAGGCTCTGCTATGTTTAAGTTTTCTCTATAACGCCGGAGTCCAATCCGATTCACGTCTCCATAACTTGAACAGGTATATTTTGGGACTGTCTCCTCGAAGCAGCAGACGGGGTTAATGAGTCAATTACAGCTGGTATGTGTGTTGTGTCGCTCGGGCACAGAGGGATAAATTTACACTTTAATTTACATCACTATCTGCACAAGCTGCTGGATTATAGTGGGACAGTCTGTGTGTGTGTGTGTTCGTGTGCAGTTTGAGCTCAGGTTTGTGCGTCTGGGTTGAGTTTGTGGTGTGTTTGACTGTCAGACATGAAAGGACGTCAGGTTGTGTGTGCACTTGGCCGTGATGAGAGGATGATAGGAGGTTAGTCTGATCAGCTGTTTCAACGTGAGATCTGTCCAAACAAATCTGGTCCGATCTCTGCCAGCCACTAATCCACTTAATGGGTTCACTTCATGGAGGCAAAGACAGACAGGAAGTTGAACCCGGCACAAGTTTTGCCGCAATGATTTTGCCAATTTAATACGTGTGAGATGACACGATAGGAAAACTGTTATGGAGCGTCGTCTGGTTTACATCTATGTCAAGTTTGAAGTTTCTTTAAGCTCTTTAAAGCCCGACAACTTTATCGTTTACTAACCTTGTATGGCTGACGTTAGTTCTCAGATTGCGTCACATGACCAACCAGCACCTACAGGTCATGAATGTGCAGGTTCATGTTGCCTGCAGCGCACAGTGTGTGTGTGAGTGTGTCTCTGTGGTTTGTCCGTGTTTTTCCAGCCTCATTCATTTAGGAAAAGGAAAATGTAATTTAAATCAAATTAATCCACGTGGGGAGGAGTAATAATGAGCCTTGGTTAATTAACACTGTGACAATTTGATTTGAGGAGACAGGAGATGATGAGATAAGGGAAAAATTTGGGACTTTCAGTGCGTTTAAAACTGCGGGTTCACCAGGTTTTGGCAACTGTGTGAAGCAACTGAGGAAAGTGAGCAACAAAATACGACGTTAGCGACAGTGTGAGATTTTATAATTATCAGTTGGTGCAGCTTGTGTCGGTGACTCTTCCTGCTAACTATCCAAGAAAAACATTTAATTCAAGTAGTTGTAGATGAACTGAGTACATTTCACCTCCTAAGTCAATGTGAGTAATTCCTCACACCCACAGAAATAATTATTTTCCTTTATGAGCTCAGTGTCTGGAGCAGCATCCTCCTGAAGTGAATCTCTCTCCGAGTTTTTGCCACGTGAAAATCTGCCTATCCTTCTACTTTTCTCATCAGCTCAGTGTGGGACTTGACTTTTGTATGAAAATGGAGGCTGTCAAGGATGTTTTTTGGCAATTTTTCTATATGGAAACATGCTAACCAATAACACAGATGTACGTGGGAGCCAATATTAACACAATGAAGCCGCCAGATGAGCAAGACCTCTTTTATCAAACGTCAGATACAGGTCACTGATGCTAATCTAAGCAAGCCGAGTTTTTAGCATATATTTGTTTAAATTTTTGCTATTAAAAATAGCAGAATTTGCTGTTAGCACTTCCTGTTTGCAGTGCACCCACGTATGTACAGACGCCATCACTGGTTTACTGTGATACTCTACAAAACCTAAAATTGTGATTATTCTCAAGGAAGTTCCCAAGTGTCCAGCTAATTTTCTATCTAACTATAGGTTTTTGTAACCATTTATCAGCTATTTATCAACTAGTTAGCTAGTTTTTTTTAATAACTTCGCATTTTCTAACCATATATCACTTGGTTTAATGTGACACTGTTGAAAACCTAAAATTGGGATGATTTATGACAGATTTATGGACATTTATTCCCCATGTACATCTGAGGTATTGATTTGCTAATGATGTATTGGAGTTCATTCAAAGGCGAACATGAAAAAAAGCTAATTTCATGGTGATCCATCCAACCTCCTGATGTAGATCCAGTCCAGGACTTTCAATCAGTCTGTCAGACGTATATTATCACAGCCCTGAGATAAAAATTGGGGCATGTTTACTCAGTTCCTGGAGTGACCTGATTTTAGAAAACATCATCTTTCTGACCTGGAAACCTGTGAGACTGGAGAGCTGTGGTTTGCTTATGTAGATTTCACACTCACATGCTCAGACTGCCCCCGTGTAATCCCTGCTGAGGGAATATAGGAATGTGGGTGAAGGGCTGTTTATTATATATGGAAGAAGCGTGGCAGTGACGGAGAGGTGGAGGGGGTTCAGTCAGTTATCCTGAACTAATTCTCCTTTAACACAGTAATGGTTGTCGACAAAAACAACGTTTCACGTTAAATGCCAGGCTCCAGAACCTCGACATGACCCTGCTGTGGATAAGTGTGTGCAGAAAATGGATGGTTAGATAAAAATAATCTGAAACGCTGCTTGTTAACCACTAGAAGTTTAATGGCTCTTCACCACCGCTCCAGCTTGTTATATCAGTTCCCCTCCACAAACCTAATCAGGTTGTTTTGTTAAACCTGAGTCAACCCTGTGTTTTCGGAGATAATTGCAGAAATACCTGCATATAAGATCAAAAATCACTATGGAAAAGTGCATAGTTAAAACAGTACCTTTTGCGTAGCCATTTTGTCTCTTCATGGTTGTTTTGTGTGTCTTTATTGTGATTTTTGACTCTTTTCTTAGTCCCTGGTCTGAGAGACTGAGAGACCCGGGGGCCCCAGAGCCACGTTGTCCTGTAATTCATCCATAACCAAGGAGACTTGATTTGAAACAAATTTCTTTTGCAGCTTTAACCCAAAGGCTTTGGGGAACCTGTGAGATCAGTGAGGTTTGAGGAAATCTGAACACTGTGACTAATCCTCGCTTCCCTCAGCCTCGACGGGTCGGGTCGGTCTATATCTTTCACTTTCAGTCACATGAAGACCATATTTTTTCCCAGGCCATCTTGGATTCAGTCCAATGCTTGTCAGTCTGGTTCTTACATGTTTTTACTGTGTGTGTGTTTGTGTGTTATCTGTTTTTCCCGTGTGCTTATGATATGAAAACCAGTGAAATAGAACAGGACCATGGCATGGGATGTTTACATCTGGAACATCAGGGGGCTTTTTGGGGTTCAAAGGTCACTTGGTCACATCCTGTTCTTCATATGTTAAAGTCCACTCTCACCCTCGTCAGTGTAATTCTGTCATGTTATGTTTTGTAGCAGCTGATCTCAGCTCGACAATTTGTCCTCTCTGGGGAGACGCGTGTACGAGGTGAGAGTGGTTTAAAGATGGAGGATCAGGTGCTCACACTGGGGGTTTATCCCGTCCTTGTGTGCTGCAAAGATTTATTAATGTGTGTTGATCCCCGCGGGCACATGAGAAAACATTTCTTGTCTCTGCAGCTCATGAGAAACGTTGATAATTGTTGGGAACTGACACAGTTTCTAAAATAATTCTGCAGCTACTTTGCATGAGAGGATGAAACATTGTCCAAACCCATTGACATCACGTTTAACGCATCTTTCCAGACAAAGGTTTAACCAGACGGACATGGACATTCAGTCGGACAAAGCCAAAAATTAAAGATAAACATCCATAAACACGCTTTATGGATCTGCTTCAGAACTCCCCTGAGAATCGTCACATTTTTAAGTTTTCTCCAGCATCACATTGATCCAGTGACAGTTATCTGAACGTCCATGGCTCCACTGCAAACAGGAGCAGCTAATGGCTAATTTGGCTGCTTTTATTGTTGCCAATTTACCATAATTTATACAAATATAGACTTAAAAAACACAGGGCCCAATGAGAATACCAGCACGCACCCGTAGCTGACATTACAACAGCAGTTAATGAGCTTTTCCAGGGTCTTGCTTTGCTCAAATAAGCCTATATGTTGGTGTTAGCATGTTTCCATCACGAAGCTAATCTTGCTAATTTAGATTAGCGAATCAATTTTTGCATCCAGATGATAACAGTAAAGAAAAAATACTTGGCTTTGGTTCTTGAACATTTTTGTTTATTATGACAAAAAAATACATGTCAGGGTTGTTTTACCTAATTTGAAGATTAGTATTTTGGGTGCAGTTGTTTTCTGAAGTCGACAGGATGCGTCGGCTGCTCAGTTTTTCCCTCAGACACGTTTTCTCCTCCTGTGAAAACACCGTTAGGACAGTAAAGCCCTCAGGAAATAGAGTCTCATTGGAATCTGTTGCAATAAAGACGAGGAGATGATGAACAGCAAAGAGCTTCTCACCTGGAAGTGCAACACAAACACACACTCACATGGACGGACAACAGGCTCCTGACCACAGACACGTGAAGGGCCCCGACCTTTTTACACAAGACCAACATCCACAGGCATGAAACAACTCAAAATTACACCTTGTGTCTCTTTTCAGTTGTTTTGTAGTTAATTGCATCTGTTATAAGTCGTTTCTGCCTTTGTTGTCATTTTGCATTTGTGTAGTCACTTTGTGTCTCATTGTTGTCATTTTTATTCTCATTTAAAAAAAAAAAAAAGACAAAATAGTAACAATAAAATGCTGAAAGAGCAGAGATATTTGGTAGAGAACAAAACCAGAAATAAAAGTTTAAGTAATATAAATGACCAGAAATAAAGCGAAGGTATTAATAAGAAAACAATCCAGAGAATAATCATAAATTAAAAGGACAAAGGAAACACCTTCAAATATATGAACAGACAGACAAACAAACAAATAATTCAATTAAAGACTAAAGACTAAAAAGGTGGAGTTTGCTTTAAAATGTATGTTTCTTTGTGTCTCCATAGTTGTTTTGTTTGTGTTTTAGTCAGTTTGTTTTCTGTAGTCGTCACTTTGCATCTCTTTCAACAACGTTCTGCGCCTGAACATCAGGATTTCACGCTATAGATCAACAGTATTTGACTCACAGCAAATCCACACTGACGCTAAAAAAAAAAAAACCCACAA
This sequence comes from Rachycentron canadum, assembly GCA_038496675.1. Lineage (NCBI taxonomy): Eukaryota > Metazoa > Chordata > Actinopteri > Carangiformes > Rachycentridae > Rachycentron > Rachycentron canadum. The sequence continues at coordinate 2,738,778 of CM076669.1, read as the reverse complement.
CACTCAAAACATCATGGAAACCCATCAAAGTAGTTGTGTGCTGCTGAATGTCGTGCAAAGGCAGAAATGAACAAAATCAAGGACCCTGATCAGGATCAGCAGCAAAAACGAAACAAAAAAATCTGAAAAGCGAAGTCATCAGTTGCCTTTTGGTTGTTTGTGTTTTCATCTATCTCGACTAAATGTCTCCTCATTCTTCAGACGCTGGAGTCCATCTGGTGGCCCCGAGGGGCGAAACACAACAGAAAAATTTTCCACAAAACGAATTGCTGTGATAACTCAGACAACATGACAAAAACAGGAAAACAAAACAATTCAAATAATGAACAAAACAGGAACATTATCAAACTTCAACAACTGGGTTTTATGTTTTTTGATTTGTAATTTATTTTGTCGTTTTGGTTTCATTTTGAATTATTTGATTTGTTATTTAATTAATAGAAAGTCTTGTTCTATTTAATCATTTATTGTAATGTATTTCTTTTTTTTCTTTTTTTGGCACATCAGAGCCACCGTACTTAAATAATTTTTCATTAGACTATTTCAAGAAAAATTGTTTGGTTTGTCATCAGCCTTTTTTTTTTTTTTTTTTTAAAGTCTATGAAGCCTGAAAAAACACACAAGCACAATACATTGTGCGTCTTTGAGGTTGTGTGCTCATGATAAATGACTCTAATTGAGCATTTAGATATTGAGCCTGCAGCAAAATTGGCTCCAGACAAATAAGATAATATACCACCCACACATAAAACAACAGTCATTGCTGTTCGTGAACCTATGTGCTGCCTGTGTGTGCGCGTGTTTGTGTGTCTGTTTCAGGATGCTCTTGCTGCGCGGCCAATCCAGCTCTGTTGTGTTTGTTTGAGCAGAGCTTCAATAATCTCCTCCAGCCCGGGTTTGTTTGAACAGTGAGCCCGGTGCATAATGCAGGATAGTTTGTGCCGAACTCGGATACAACGATACACAAAGTAGAAAATATGAACCAACTTAAAAAGTTATCTCCACAACATGTCAGAGGGAAACACCGTACTTCTTCCTCCACCACAATTACACTTGGAAAATAGACCGGTTTACTTAATTGCCAAGAATTAGATGAGAAACACCATATCATTATTTACCTCTCATCTGAAGCAACAACCAGTTAGCCTAGCTTAGCACAAAGAGTAGTTCCAGCAGGACCCCATTAGCCTACCTGTCCAACAAAATCTGCCTATTAGCACCTTTAACAGTCCGCATTTCAGCATCTTATATATAATTAATATGTTTGACTTGTTTGTTTAACGTGTAAAATTGTAGAAACAATTTCTTGCCTGGCACCAGCTGCCTTGTTCCTCCTTTCTAGTCTATAAGCTAAGTTGGTATCACTCTATTTACACTCTACTCACTCTTTTATCTACTTACTTCATTATTACTATTAGTTATTGTAACACCAGCTCAGTCTACATCATGACAATGCTAATTGTCATGTTGTATTTGTCATTTATTTCATTTCATTGTATTTTTCAACAATGTGACAAATCTATAGCCTTGAGACTTGAGCTAAATGCTAACGTCAGTTTACTACCATGTTCATAATGACAATGCTAATTGTCACTATGAACATGCCATAATTGTCATTAATTTTATTTTTTAAGAATGCAAACAGTCTAAGCTTTGAGCTAAATGCTAACGCTAGCTCAGTCTTCATCATGACAAATGTCATTGTCACCATGAACATGTTACAACTGTCATTTATTTTATTTTATGATGTATTTCAACAATAGAAACAGTCTACAGCCATATTAGCAGCTGTCTAAGCTATTAACTAAATGCTAACATCATCTTAGCAACATGTCCATAATGAAGTTAATATGCTAATGTTTACTGTGTTTACCATCATGCTAACACTCCAATTGGCAACATATCGAGCAGGTATTTGGCTACAAACCAAAACTTTGGACAGTAAATTTAAGTTTTGACCTGATGAGACATAAGGTTGTTAGTGGAGTTAGACTGTGTTTTTAGCCCTGAGTCCTGTCTGCAGGTGTTCCTTCCAGGTTGCATGCAGCCCCAACATCCTTTGCTTTTAAGTTTAAGCAGCTGTATGTGACCTGAGAGGTGAAACCCAGTTTAAAAAGCAGGTATTCAGGTACATAAAGACTGAAGGTGACTCAGTTGATGTCAGGAACATTTTTCTGAACTCGGAGCGTCTCTGGAGTTTAGCAGCTCGATGTCAGTGGAAAATATTCAGATTTGACATCGTTGGTTCTGGTTCTTTTCATGGGATTTGTTCAGAAAAAGTCTTCAAAATTCACATTAGTTACAACATTACAGGCAAATCACAAACAAATTCAAACCAATAAATTACATGAATCATTAGAGATGCAGTAATACACATGTCAGGCAATAATGGAGGAACGTAAACAGATCGTTATCTTAATGGATGAACATGTTCTGTATGTTGGCCCATTAAAATGGAGCCATGATGAAGCTTATTATATAAGATGGAGGTGATTGATGGAGGGAAAGAGAAATAAAGGAGAGCAACATAAACAAACTGTGACTGCAGTTTAATTATTATAATGAGAAAATTATGTAACACACACAACAAACATAACGATTAAAAATGAAGGTTTTAGTCAAGTAATCGATTGCTTCGATAACTGATTAGAAAAACTAGACTATAACCTGGTGTTTTCTTCTTAAATGTGAAGTTTTTAGGTGGATTTGCAAACACCAGGAGCATGAGCCAATCAGGTGAGAGCTGACCTTCACTGAGCTAAGATCCACCTGAGGTGTCGTACGTTTAAATCACGATGATACAGTGAACTTTTACTGAAGAGATGCTGTCAAGGACTCATTTAGTAATAGTCCTGTTTACAGGCGGAGCACCGACGGTTGTTGGTTTTAGTATCTGAACATATTCGTCTCGTCGTTTTTCGTTGTCTTTGTGTCAGAAAGGGTTTAATGTTGCGTGTCCAGCTCCAGCTCTGTGGCCTGTGTTGGTCACTGGTGTGGTTGTTGTGCTGAGAGACCGGTCACTGTTGATGGTGATGTGGTTTTTGGTGACACATTTTATTAGTGTGTTATTTGTACAAACCTCCCGGTGTCTGTTGGCTGCCCGGCTGTGCTGCGACTGTCTGTCCTCCTCTTCCTCTCTGTTTGAGTCTTAGGGTGCGGTTTTAATGAACATCAAAATTATGGCAGTTAATGTCTTTTTAATGTTTAGCACATTATGTGGCAGTCTTTGCATGAATGTGCTGTATAAATAAAGTTTCAGTGTTTCAATCTTCTTGTTTAACTCTCCACAAGTGTATTTCCTCAAATGTGTAACGGCTCCTTTCATGACATTTTGTTAAATGCTCTGTTGATGACGTTTTACATTAGCTCGTGGTGCTGCTGCTGCAGGTGCAGGCGAAGCCTCCAGGCAGAGCTTCGTTGGCGTGCAGGAGATGCTGCTGTCTCCCCGCCGTCATGGAGCCGCTGTAATAAAACCAGGATCAAACACGGATCACGTCAGACCAGGTAATCTGGGAGCATAAGTGAAGGGGTTATGAGAATTTGTGCTGATCCAGCACAGAAATCCTGCAGTTCCTCCAGAGGGGACGTTAAACACCTAATCTCTATCAGAGGTTTTGGCCTGAACTCAAGTGTGTGTCTGTAAATGTGTGTCTGTGTGTGTGTCTGTGTGTGTGTCTGTGTGTGTGTGTATTTCACCACTTAAGTTGTAAATTGCTCGTGAAGATAATCACTGCAAAGAACTGAAAGTTCAAAGTGAGAGGGAGCGAAAGAATTAAAGTCCTGACAGACGGTCAGTGGAAGGTGTTTTCATGACACTTGATCATTTCCTAGAAAGAAACTTGAAGTCTTTGGGATTTTAAACCTGCAACAGCTTAGGGGCCCCTATGCCACCAGAGGGCCCCCAAGAGTGCTCCAGTTTGTAATTTGTCCATCACCATCTTGGTCTCAGTCCAGTCTGTCAATCACACAGTAGCCACGCCCCCTAATTCATCCCCTGCTTTCTGGTCTATTTTCCTCTAAATGGACCATCATTTTAAAAAATGAACATCATGTTGTATTGAAGACTTGAAACTAGAGACTGAGACCATAAACTCATTAGGAAAACGTTTACTGAGCTAATAAATCAAGGGAGAAGTAGGGACATTTTCCCATAGACTTCAATACAATCTGACTTCTTTAACAACCAGTGGAGTCGCCCCCTGATGGTCATTGGAGAGAATGAAGGTTTAAGGCTCTTCAGCTTTGGTTTCACTTTACAGACCCAGAGTCTACGTCCACTTTCATGTACAGTCTGTGATCAGGACTAAGCTCCACCATGAGACCGTGAGGACAAACCTGCTGCTGCCATCTCTCCTAACAACAACAGCCTAAAGCTTTCACACGAACTGTACATATCCTTTCCACCTGCAGGAAGCTATAAGATTTCTATACATTCCTTCGGCTGACCTCAGTGTCAGATTCCTTTATAAATGGGAACAGTGGAAGGAGCAGACGACCCAGGCAAAGAGATATAACTCAAACTTCCATACCGAGAAATGAAGCAGCCGTGATTCATCATTACGTCTGAAACACTGGGTCGTTCCAGTATTGAACATATTCCACACATAATGTCAGAAACGGTGTCTGGTATAAATTAGGAGAATAAACCAAAGGCAGGTAACAGGACCCTTCTCCTCCTAACATGGTTTCTTCTGGTTTTTAAGTTGCTAAAATACCTGCGTTCAGTTAGATGTAGTTCCCAACGAGCATGGAACATAAACTGACTTCAATATAAACAACAGAAAAATATGATATTTGCATATAAAGTTACACTCCACTACTCTGTCATTTTGATTTTGATTTGTCTAAAAGTACTGGACAATAAATAGAAATTTTGATCAATGATGGTATGAGATAAAGTTGTTAGATTAAATATTCACCACCCAGTCTGTTAAACTAAGAGCCTGTGTTATTTTTGATAACTTAAAGGACGAGTGCTGCTGCTGTTATCCTGTGCTCCAGGTCAACCTCAGGTCAGGTAAAACCTATTTTAATGACATTCACTGAACGATGACGTATGATCACTATTATTTCCACTGACTGAATAATGATAAATGAACATCCCAGAGCACAGAGAGTCCTTCAGCTCCTCAGCTCACCAGAACATCCACGGGTCAGTTTTAATAATTAAAGTACTTTCTATTAGTGGATGATGCTTGGGCCCAAAAATACAATTAAAATGACCAATCGTTTTATTACCGTGATCTTAAATAATAAGTTACATGTTTTGCTGCTGCACTGAGTGAAATAAAGTTATTTGTGGGAGATGCTATAGTTAAATTGCCGATGAGAGATTCAGCCATTGTTGTGTTTACAGTCCCAGAGGTTAACGTCCTCTGAGCAGCTACTTCTTCAGCCTGGATGCTACACTGACTCGGTATCGGAAAGTGACGAGACTGAGCTGGGGCTAGCTGATTAGCATGCTCACTTCAACAGAAGAACGTAGGCATTAGAAATAGAAGCAAAACAAGAGAAGAGAAAGCTCTTGTTTGAGTAAAGGAATGAAGTTTAATGCTGAACTATTCTGCAGAAGAAGTATAAGATAAAGTAAATAAAAAGCAAAAAAGAAAATGAATGCCTCCCTCATATCTTCACCTCTGCAGCTGCTGCTGCATCACCACTGGCCTCCGTCCTGGGATTTGAGGAAAATTAGCTTTATTTGGTGAAATATACACAATGCGCTTTGTCCTGGTAAGTGATCGTGATGATCTATGCCGTTGTTTCGTCTTCAGGGATTCTTGTGCATCAACACAAACTTGCTGATGACACATCCTCACAAAAACAAAAAAAAAAACCTGAATAAATGATCATGACTCTGAGCTCTGACTGTGCAAGATAATTATGGCTGGAAATTGGTCATTAAAATGTCTTTTCAGCAAATAAAATGAAAGTTGGTGGAGGAGCATTTGAGGGCAGATCTGTTAAAAACATGAACTTGAGTTCTGTCCGTCGTCTTGTGTGTCCTTGATCTGGTGTCGACACTTTGTTAAAACTGTTGATATTATCCAAAAGATTTTTTCTTATTTTTCTCTTCTTACAGCTCAGACGTTGGGTCTTGTGTAGGTGTGAATGTTGGACCTTCAGTCTAAAAAAAAAAAAAAACAGAACAAAAAAACGCAAAAACAACCAGTTCAGATTCCAAAGATTGTTGCCAGGAGAGAGGATTGGTGTTAAAGAGGTTATCTGAAGTTATGGATGTAAAATACCTTCAGAGCTGGAATGACATGTGGGCTGAGTTATCGGGTCAAAGGTCGTGCACAGGGACTTGTGGGGGAGTTAAGCAGTTTACAGTGGCAGGTTTGTGAAGGGGGGGAATCATCAGATGTGACGAGTGAAAATGAGTCATCATGAATACTCTCGCTGTAAAACCAGCATTCGCTCCATTAGAGTCCACCTCAGCCCGGGTTATGGCCTCTGTCCTCTATGAATACTGCATGTGTACAAATTAGCGTGTCTGCTAATTTGTTCTTGCAGCCTCATACAGGCTGGATTTAAGTCTCTGGGGACATGTGGTGATTTTAGCGTTACCTTCATGGGTCAGTGATTTAAATCCAGTCCAGAGTGAGTAACAATTACAAATTATAGGTCAGTTTGGGAACCAATGAAAGGGCAAAAATGAAATCCACCAGGAGAAAGACTCGATAAAACTCCATCAAATGTGTTGTTGTAACATCAGCTACAGGAAGGTACTGGTATTCTCTGTTTATCCCCATTTTGAGCCCATATGTGTTTACATTTTGGTAAATCGGCCGAATTAGCAGTTGTTAGTTCCTGTTTGCAGTGAACCCATGGATGTAACATCAGCTGTCACTGGATTCATGTGATACTGAGGAAAACCTAAAAATGTGACGATTCTCAGGGGAGTTCTGAGGCGTCCTTTTCCATGATTTCTAAGCAGATTCATGAATGTTTATTCACGATGGAGCTCAGAGGTAATTACATCCAGAGCAGGATTATAATCACACTGAATGACATCAATATGTTTCATGTCTTTGTGTTCAGGCTCAAGTTATGAGGGTAAAATTCATTCCTGTGCCGTAACTCACCAGCGCCCCCCACTGGGGAGACTGTTATCTTTCCCCTCTGTCTTTGTCCTGCTGAATATCCTCGTCTACTCCAGACCACGTCCTGAAATCTCCTGATGGGTAAAATGATATTTGACACATTATGAATATTCACGCAAACATAAAGTCTTAGTTAGTTGGATTTTGAAAACTACACAAGGGCCTTTTTGACTTCTGTATTAAAGCAGGACAGTGTCTGACAGAGGCATCGTCAACATGTCCTTATGGACTCGTGGCGTAAACATTTTGAAACCCTGAATGCTTCTATTTCAGGCCTGCAGACCCTGGCTCGTGTTTTTCTGCCCAGGACAGATAAGCCTGAGCAACAGGAAGCTATACAGCAAACAGGACGATTACATGTCTGGACCTTAATGGGATCCATAGACCACTGTTTGCGATGCAGCATGACTTACAAATTACACCCCATACATTACTACCACAAAGAGGCAGCTGATACGATCGGCTGCACTGCATTAAAGTTCTCAGAGGGACGGTTCCTCCCATGTGTCTTTGTGAAGGTCCCAGACGACTCCAGACAAATCGGCCAAACTGTTCAGACTCATTAAAGATAGTTTGGGAAATATGGCGAAGGAATATGCTCTAACTCACACTGGCCATCCCAGGTGACAGATATCAGGCTCCTGGACTGGCTCCTAGACCAGAGCCTCCTTATATGAAGTGAAGTTAATGAAACGACTACAAAGAGACATAAATGATCAGAAATTGACTTAAAACTTACTTAAAAGGGACAGAAAATGGTCAGAAATATGCAAAACAACCACAGTTTCAGACTTATTTGTAGATTTTTAGTGACCTGAAGAAGCAACAATCAAAAAAAAGATAAACTATTTTCTGTAACTTTTTTTTATATCTCTTTATTAATCCAGTGACTCCTCAGATTCATCCTGGGACGTCTTTGCGATCCTGATCTTCAGGTTGGGAACCGCAGCTCTGAGAGTCTCTTCTGTCTGAGATGTTTTTCTCCTTCTTCTTCTGTTGTGCAGTAACCTGGAGGTCAGACTTCTCGGCCTGTGAGACGAGCTCAGTCACGGTGTGTTACCCCATCAGACTCTGGATCAGTCTGAGCTGCCGCACCATGTTTGTCTCAGCGCTGATCGCCGTGGAGAACAAGTGTCAACTCCTGGTTTCATGGCCCCACAACAACCGGCCAGTGGCATCAGGTGCTGCTGGAGTTGGGACAAAGAGAAGAGACGTGACCGTCCACGGGTCAGTGATGAGACGTGCTCTGCTACCACCTGGTGGTAATAAACACACATGAGAAACTGGGGCAAGTCAATGCTGCAGCCTGCTGGTCCCCTGCTTCATGCACTGTCTTTACATTTGACTCCACTTCCACCTGCAGGCGTCAGAGCAGCTTGTAGGACAGAAGCTGTCAGGAACATCCTGCAGGAACAGGTGAGTGATGACGTCCACCTGCCTCAGCTTCAAGGGCTCAGATCTACAGGCAAGGTGAGTTTATTTCTACAGCACTTTATCACACACAGACGTCATTTAATGTGCTGAACAAGAAAACTATAAAAACACTGATTATAAGACAGATTAAAGTAAAAGATTAAGCAATTAAATTAATCTAAATGAAGGCAGTGGAGAACACACTGGAAAAGAGCAGGAAGTAAAGTTAAGGCTTTTTTGATTTGCCAAAATAAAATCAGTCTCTCAGCTTTGAGGCTAAACACAAGCACAAACTGCCCCAGACTTAAATGAAACTGCCCAGGAGCCTCAGATTCCCAGGGACCCCCAAACGCCCCATTTAATCCAAATAATTTCTGTCTATATAATTTGGTAAATCTCTGGTTAGAAGAGACTTGATGCTCTGTCCTGTGGACGTAACCTGAGAAATAACATCTGTAAAACTAATGACACCATATTTTCCTTTGTTGTGGAGTCGAAGTGTAAATGAATATAAAATGGAAATACTGTATTTTATTTATTTAGTTAGAATACAAGTAGATCACTGTACTTGATTAAGTTAATTAGTTTTTTTTCCCCTTTATTTAAAACTGAGAGACATTTGAAAAACTTAAAGTGGGACATGTTTTTTTTTATTATTTAAAAAGTCAAATACTGGATGAAAAAGTCAATAAAAAGTAACAAACAATTTCAACAAAGATATAAACGTCACCATTATTATTATTATTGATTACAATGAGAACACGGTTGTAAATGTTTTTATTTATTGATAAATTCCTTTTTTTCCCTCTTAATCTCCCACGTTCATTCATTTCCATTGAAGCTCTGTGACTCACTGGTCACCGCAGCTGTCAATCAGGCCCCTGCTCCCGCCTCCCGCGTGGACACACCCATTTCCTCACCGGCATTTCATTTACCGGTTATTAGTATTATCTCCACGCGCGGAGGCTCATCCTCCTCCGTCTGTCTGCGCGCGCGCGCGGCTTTGAGTGTGTGTGTGCGCGTGTGTGAGAGAAAGGTTACTGCGGGGTGACGATAACATCAAACACACATTCTCACACTGGTGCGTGCGTGCGTGTGTGTGTGTGTGTGTGTGTGTGTGTCTCTTTTTAGTGTGTGTGCGTGTGTGTGTGTGTGTGGTCCGCTGCGTTTCCACCTAGTGGGCGTGTGCCCGTGCTCCCTCCCTGCAGACCGGTACATGTGTGTCTGCATGTGCACGCGCGCGCGCGAGACACAGAAAGCGAGAGGGAGTGTGTAATTGCACGTTGGCACGCGCCGGACCGGAAGCTAATTCAGGAGCTTTTTATTATTATTATCGTCGATATTATTATTATTATTATTATTGTTGTTATTTAACGCTCGTGTTTGTTCGGGTCCGTTCAGGCGGAGGAACCGGCGGCAGCTGCGGTGACGAGCGGGTCATTTCTCTGTGAGTGTGCGTGGTTTCTCACGCGCGTCCCTCCTCCTCCTCCTCCTCCTCCTCCTCCTCCTCCCGCTCCTCCCGCTGCTCCTGCTCCTCAGCGTGGAGGTGCGGGGCCACTACTGCCTGTGTTGCTGCGGCACTGGATGGATCTAACGAGCATGTTCGCGGGTGAAGCCTCGGGCGCTGCACACGGAGGGAAATAAAGGGGGATTTTTTTCTTCTTCTTCATTGAGTTGCCTCTTCCTTTTCTCTGCCTACCTGCCGATCAGTCACCTGCTCTGTGACGACATGTCAAACTCAAACAAAAGCAAGAAGGACAAAGAAATCCTCGCTGAGTACGAGAGTCAAGTCAAAGGTAGGACCCTCATGTTTTACTATCAGTGAGCTCCTGCACCCGGTCCGCGCTGTCACACCCACCTTTTCTCACCTATGCACGCTCACACACACACACACACACACACACACACACACACCTGTCTGCCAGCAGGTTCACCACTCCTGCCCATGCAGTGGCTCCAGCCCAGGGTGTGTATGGGAGCTGACACCTCACCGTGAGACGTCAGGATTTCTGGGTTCATCCTGAGTACTGCATGGCGCCTGAGGGGGGAGGAAGGGGAGGAGGAGGAGGAGGATGGGTTGTATTTATATATGCTGTGTGTGTGTGTGTGTGTGTGTGTGTGTGTAGTAAGGTGTGTGTGTGTTCTGCAGAGCTTCTTGATCTCTTTCACCCATGTGTGTGTGTTTTAGTGGGTTTTACCTCAGACCTGAGGCGAGTGTGTCCTCGTCTGGGTCTTTCTATTGGTATTCCTCTGAGGCTGTGACTGCAGCAGTGTGTGTGTGTGTGTGTGTGTGTGAGTGTGTGTGAGTGTGTGTGTGTGTGTGTGTGTGTGTGGTCTCCATAGATTACCTGATGGCCCTGGTGCTAACCTGGTCACATGTTTAGGTGATGGTGATGATGACAACCTCAGTCCTGAAATAGTGGTTGCCATGACCGTGGGACAACCCCCTCTCCTCCTCCTCCTCCTCCTCCTCCTCTTCCTCTCGGCTCCATGGTTACCATCATCCCTGCTTCGCTCTGCCGGGTGACGGACAAGTCAAATGACCTTTTACTAAAACTACAACCCTAACCTCATTCTCGTTTACTGCACCAGAGGGAGTGGACGCCAGATTTGGTTTTACCTGCTGCACAGTTCAAAATGTCCGACCTTTACTCGTGCGACACCTTATTCTGACACCTGTGAATGCCATCAGACGCAGCCGGGGCCACAGCCTGTTCAGTTCCTGAATCCTCAGCTGTCTCTCCCATGCTCGCTCGCTCCTCTCTCCCTCTCTCTCTCTCTCCACATGGCTCTTCACACTTCTTCTCCTTCCATGTTCACTTGTCACCTACGCCCACGCCATCAGCAGCGCCATCGCTTTCAGCTCCAGAGAAGGAGCTTTCAAAATCCACGCTGTCTCCTCTGAGTGTGAGGAGGAGGAGACGGGTGTTTACTCTCTTCTTTCTCTCGTTCCTTCATTTCCTTTTCTTGTTCTTGTTTACCCCTCCAACACACACACACACACACACACACACACACACACACACACACACACA
>CM076669.1:2704126-2716431 GCA_038496675.1 Rachycentron canadum | reverse complement strand
CCCCACCCCCCCTCTGTTTCAGAAAGGATCAGAACCTGCTCTCTCCGGTGAACTGTTGGTATCTGTTGCTGAACCAGGTTGGTTGTTGTTTTCCTGTCTTTGCTTTACACTTGTTTATAAAATGAATCAGAGGTTATCCTCTTCCTCTTCCTCCCTCTCTCTCCCAGGTGAGGAGGGAGAGTAAGGACCACGCCACCCTCAGTGACCTCTACCTGAACAACGTCATCACCCGCCTCACACACATCAGCGAGGACTCTGCCCGTCTGCTGAAGAGGGTGAGCCAATGTTTCTTTGTTGTCCAGAAACTGATAACATTGATTGGCCTGCAGCACCAAGCGTAGATCAATCCGCCGCTGAAAATAGTCCCCAACAAATTCATTGCAGGGTAAGGTTGTGAGTCACCAGTCAGTCCAGAAGAAACAATGTGAGTTCAGCATCACATTTCATTTCTTTACTCATTTCTGGTTAGCGTGCTACCTTCAACCTATGTGAAAGGCTCCTGCCTTTCCAGTATTGGAAAAGCCACTTTTCCGATACCGAGTCACTACGGAGTTGCTTCCACTCTGTTCTGAGGATGTCGTGCAGGGCTTCACGATATCCATAAAAAATGTTGTTGCTATTATGTTGGCAGATATTCCAGTTATGATGTTGACCAACAAACAAGTTCCTTGATGCTGTGATTTGGATGTTGCACTTGTTGTAATTTTGATTATATTTTGATCAATTGTGCAGCTCATGCTCAGGACATATTATAACCCTCAGTGCTGTCTGTACAATAAACCCGATCTCATGACTCACCACTGTGGGAACAGTGAAGTTGTGTCTGGACAGAAACTTTAAGTCTCTGTAAAGTCGAACTCAGCTGCAGATTGAGCTGATAATTCTCTGTGGGCTCATTATCACCAGAGACACATTTGTCACATTGTTGTTGCTATAATCAAAATATTGATTATAACTGGTTTAAGGGAAGCACAAGGGCCGTAGTATTGTGCTAAAGAACGTAGCTAATTGTACTTTCCAGCACTGAGCATGTGCAGACCTCCAGGCCTCATCTCTAAGTAGAGGAGTTGATTCTAATGAAAAGTAAAGTTGGTTTTCCCCTGAGCTCAACTGAGCTGCCTCAGAGTTTAGCAAATTAAACACACACACATGCACACACTTTACCGCCTCCAACTTCAGCTCGCCGTGTTCATTATTAATCTCTCTTCCGGCTCGTCTTTTATTCATGCTAACTAAAGTGCAGCGGCTGCCGGCAGCTATAAACAGTAAGACCTCCATCACTTCGCTGTGTCCCGTGAAGAGACTCCGCTCTGAGGGGGGACAACGGGAAGAAGAAGGCGGCCGAGTGGCCATGACAACGCCGACAGCCCCGTGGCCATGGTGACAGGCTCAGCTGATCTTTTTTCAGCAGGCGCCATGGGAACGGGATTCATCCATCCTGGAATTCCACAGTCATTTAGCATAATGCAATATTAATGTGGCACCGCGCCGCCACATAACTCCTTCCCCAAACCGGTCGGCTGTTTAATGCATGAGGCAGAGATCCAGTCTGAGTGCAGGCAGCAGGACGCAGCTTGTTTCATTTATGAATTCAGTTGTTTGTGTGTGGTCAGATCCATTTATTTATCAGCCGCCCTGATGGATGGTCAGGATTTCTTCACTCTCAGGAAGAAGCAGTCAGATCGTTCTCTCAACGCTGCTGCAGCCAAAACCTTTTTAATTAGCAGCAAAATGTCCCCTGTGACTGTGACGTTTTACTGTATCTGACATCATAAGATCATTATCAGCAGGGTTTTACTGGAGCTTATTTAATGTTACTTCACCCACTGCCTGGTAGTTTAATCCAGTGGTTCCCAAACAGGGGGTTGGGGCCCTCCGAAGGGTCACAAGATCAACCTGTGAGGTCATGAGATGATTAATGGAAGAAGTTCAACTAACATTTATAAGTTGTTCAAAAAGCTGCGTTCACTCCGCAGTTGATTAGTTGCACAAAATACAAAAAAGGAGGAAATGTAATGACAGTTGAGTTAAAATGGAGAATTTAACAGCTGCTACAAAGACAACAAGGTCAATAATTAAGGCTCCATGTTGTTTCTCCTCTGGTGGTTCAGGCCAAGAACTTCGGAAGAGTGGAGGCAGGAGGAAATGTAGAAGAAAGACGAGTTTAAAACTAAAATGTAGTTGTTTGGACTTTAGTCTGAAACATTATTGAAGAGGTTTTATCTTTAACGTCTTGTATTATCATGTTTGTGCTGATGATACATGTTTTTTCTCCTCTTTTCTGTGTGTTTCTACTCCTCTGTCAGAGTAAGGAGATCATCTTTCAGCTTCAGGAAGACCTGATGAAGCTTCTGAACGAGCTTTACACCGTAAGTGGAACAAACCTGGGGGAGGAAGGTGGAAGTCGTGAGGTCCTTTTTTTTGTGCAGAATGAATTAGAAACTATAACAACACAAACTGGGCCAAATTTATTTTGAAATATATATATATACATATAATACGTGTCCAATAACAAATGGGCACCAGGCAGATGGCCTACTTTCTAAGATGTTTTTATTTTTCATATGTACAAAGGGCCTTTAAGGAGGAAATTGCTGCTTGTTGGCCGTCAAATATCAGGGTTTATTTAAAGTCAGAGGCCTGAAAAGCCTCTTGTCCAAATGATAACCTTGAGGAATAAAAGCCGAAGCTGTTTTCCAGTCCATCTGGTTCAGAGGCTGTGTTGCTATGATGCTGCTGTTGCCTAGGTGATGAAGACATATCACATGTACCACGCGGAGACGATCAATGCGGAAACCAAGCTGCGGGAGGCGGAGCGTCAGGAGGGCCGCGTGAAGGGCGTGTCGGGGACGGGCGGAGGGGTGGAGCCTGTGTTCGGCCTGCGGATAGAGGAGCGCCACCAGAGACGCAACGCCGCCCGCAAGATGGAGAAGATGAGGGAGAAGGTAGGGTCATTACAGCACCTACACTACATCGCTCCGGGCGCCACTGGTCAGTAATAAACATGTCCAGCTTCATACTGAGCTGCCAAAGAACAAGCAGCTTTAAAAACATAGTCTCACTTTAAAAACATAGTCTCACTTTAAAATAGAAGAACGTCAGGATGTTATTAAATTTACAGGAGCAGCTAGTTCACATTAAAGCTGTGGGGAATAGTGTCTGTAATTATTACTGAGGTGGAGACAAAGATCCTGTCTGAACGTGAACTGTTATAATCTCCTCCAGATCTTTTTTAAACCTCCACAGTTTCATATGTGTTTCCTCTGCTGTTGTCGGTGTCATGTCTGCACATTGTGTTGTACAGCTAACAATGAACTTGTGTTTGGTGCCACAACAAACCTTCATCTTGGGTTTAACTCAAACCCGACCGTAGAGCTTTGTAGTGTATGTATGTGTGTATATATATATACACACACACACGCACACACACACACACTGGAGAATCTGGAGTCTGGAGTTTTTCTCGATCTTCTCGTGTTCCTTCTTCCTGATGTCGTTGTCTCTTGGGGTTGTTGCTGTTCTTCTGCTGTTTGTCCGGTTTCGACCTTCCGGCCCGTACTGGTCCCTCTGGAAGCCTCTTGGTTCTGGGGTCTTACAACCTGCTGTTATTTGCTGTACCTGGGGTCCTGCCTGGTGTGGTTGACCCCCGGCCTCTATCGATCTCATGTTCAGGGCCGGTTCCTGTGCCTCCATGATTAGAGCCTCTGTGCTGCCTTTTCCAGCCACTGCTAGGATTTTTCCATATGAGCCACTTCCTGTTGTACTGGTGGTTCGCCATCAGAAAAATGACACAATTTGACAATTAAAACATGTTTTTATTTCTACTTTATTGCCTGTTTTTACTGATCTGCTTCTTTTGACCAGATGGTGAATCAGGAAATGAATAAGGGAAGGAGGACGTACCAACAGGAGCCCTGTAGGGACACACAGCACATATGGACTGATAACCAACACCGTCTTCTCTTCTCTGTCTTTCTTCATCAGAGGAAGGCCAAGTACTCGGAAAACAAGCTGAAGGCTCTCAAAGCCAGGAACGAGTATCTGCTGACCCTGGAGGCCACCAACGCCTCCGTCTTTAAATACTACATCCACGACCTGCCTGACATCATAGACGTGAGTATACGTGGGGCGGTGGACTCACGTTTAACAATGAAAAACAAGGAGTTTGAGCAGAATACGTGACTTTTATATTATTTAATATCAAGGTAAAGAAAATTTAAATGATCTTAAATTAATCAATTTTTCTGTTGAGGATCAGCTTTGGTTAAATTCAGGATCGTTTCACTCACAGATTGAACAGTGATTCTTTGATTGGCCTTTTCTCTTCTGCAGCTGAGGCTCATGGGTAGTATTTTGGGGCCCTCAGTCAAACAGCTGGTGATAATTTGATAACATGACCCCACCTGATTCACAGACTTTCACTCTGTCTCAGTGCTGTGACCTAGGGTACCACTCCAGTCTGAGCCGGGCTCTGAGGACCTACCTATCAGCCGAGCTGAGCCTTGAAGCCTCCAGGAGGGCGGGTCTGGAGGTGCTGGAGGGGGCCGTGGAGGGCCTGGACCCCGCCCGTGACAGGCAGCGTCTGCTGGGCCTCTACCCCACTGCCTTCTGCCCCCCACAGCGCTTCAGCTTCCAGGCCCACATGGGCGACGCAGTCAGTATCTCGCCCTTAAAGTTTATCTCGGCTTCAGCAGGAAGTGGTTTCCCTCCGTTCTCTCTGTTTTCTGACGCTCTTGTTGTTGGTCCACGTCCCGTCAGGTGACCCAGATCGCCTCCCAGCCTCAGGTCCAGGCTGAGCTCAGCCTCCGCCTCACGCAGCTCCAGACCCGCCTGGCGTCGCTGAAGATAGAGAACGAAGAGGTGAGACACAAACAGTCTGCTGCTTGATAATGGGACTGAAGGGTCGTTTGGTTTCATTCATTATTCTGTTTAACGTTGTCGTCCTATGATGTATAAATGGTGCTAAGAAGGTTCTGGGTTCGAACCCCAGGTCTGGTCCTGTGTTTGTTCCCTTCAGACCAAAGACATCCAGGTTAATTAGTGACTCTAAAGATGATGATGAATGAATGATGGATGATAGATAGATTGTTGTCATGTGATCCACTCAATAAAAAAAAATCAGATTTTGATGTTTGAATCACTGATTATGTCAGAGAAGTGACTTCAGACATTACATCGTCTGTATCATGTTACAGATCTTCTTCTTCCTCAGCCTGAAACCTGACTCATTACAAATTCAAATGTTTTCCTGACAGTCAGAAACTTTAGTTCAGAGTTATGTTAATTTATCCTGTTTTAATGTGGTGATAATGTAACAGATGTCACCTCCAAAAATAAACTTGTACCGTCTGAGAGCGGCTCGCCACCGCAGTCTGTGGCCTCGTCAGCGTTGTGGTGGCGCAGACGGCGGTGTTGTGTGCGCACGGGGCAGCTGTTAACTCACCCTGAAGGGCATAAAAATGCTGAAGGAGTCTGGATTAATGAGCTGCATCTGCACGTCTCAGCGGCTCACAAATACACACACGTAGACATAAACACACCCTGATTATCATATACAAATAAAAAACACTTTCATGCCCATTATCTTTGCTGTAAACACAAACGCGCTTTGCATATGTAGTATACACAAACAGGAGTGGTTGTGCGCCAATGCACACACTTCATCAAAAATTTAGGGAAAATTAAACTCAACCCTAAAACAATTAAAAATTCATAATTCATGACTCGTGATCCATGAAGCCGGTGCAGTCGTGAACGTTATTCAGGTCGTTGTTCCGCACAAGTTCAGAGTTTTAAGGTGGAAAAATAGATTCACAGGCAGCTCCGGGAAAAAAAAACCTCAACACAGGGATTTGGTTTAGTTTCTTAACTCAGGAAGTGAGTCCTGATATGTAGGAGAGCTCTGGATGTGTCGTTCTGTGGTGGAGAGATACTGATGTTTGAACATAGATGGATTTAGTGAACGGGCCCCCAGCCACAGGCCCAGGGGCCACACAGACACAAAACAACCAGTAAGTGTCATGAAACAATTAAGGATAGATGCAAAACGACTAAAAGTGACACAAAATAATCCAAAAGTGACACAAAATAATTAAAATTAGATGCTAAATGACTAAAAAAAGAGGTAAAACACGTTTGACCAGACAAAAAAAATCACTTCAAAGAATTAACATCTTTCCCAGGTGAAGAAGACCTGGGGAGCCACTCTGACCACCCTGCAGGACATGACGGTGCTGGACGACTACGACGTCTCCCAGAGCTTCACCCACAGCCCGTCGTCCGAGTCGGTCAAGTCCAGCGTGTCGGACGGCTACTTGAACAAACCCAGTCTGGCCAAGAGGCGGTCCAACCAGCAGGAGACGGAGCTCTTCTACTTCACTGTGAGAGAACAGGGTCATTGAACGCCTCATGCTGCTCACTGGTCATAGTACAGCAGGATGCACAGTCAACCCAACTTCTTTATTGTTCATTTTCAATCCTCAGAAATTCCGCGAGTATCTTGAAGGGAGTAATCTCATCTCCAAACTCCAGGCCAAACATGACATCCTGAAGAAAGCTTTAGCAGAGGGTAAGACTCTCACCTCCCATCTTTCTTTATGATAATCGGCTTTTCTGACCTTTTTACACCAAGTATTTTTCTTTTCTCACAGGTTATAAAGCTGAGCTGCTAACCACGAGGTAAGGCGTCACTGCACATTTTCTCTTCACCTTGATAATAACTGTGACTTCCCATCCCACCACTTCAGACTGAGACACTCATCTCTCTTTCTGTCTTTCTCTCTTTTCCTCTCATTACAGTCGTGGGCGGAAGAACTCCCACAGCAAGCACCAGGTAGAGTTTCACTTCTGTCAGGGCTTCAGGATGTTTGTCTCCTCGCTTCTCAAGCTCCAGGAGTCAATATGAGTTGAGCTGCGATCAATAAGCAGAATCAGAAAGGCTGAAGTATAAAGTTGTGACTTGATGTGTTTATAGGATTCAACCAAAGCCATACCTTTGCTGGTGGAGAGCTGCATCCGCTACATCAACCTACATGGTGGGTTTCACTTTTCAATTTTCAGCTTGAGTCGGTTCAGCTGTTAAATATATAGAAATATGTGTTGCGGCCGCTTCATCAGCTACTTGAGAAATATTTTTTTAAAAATTCAAGGTCTTGAAAAGTCTGGAAAAGTATCAAATCTTTTCAGGATTGTTGCTTTGACTCTTTTATTTCATGGCGTTTAAGTCGGCACCATAAGAGCAGCAGTCAATTTTAACAAAAACGTAAATGAACTTAAATAGATTCATCCATCCGTTCTTATTTTGCTATATTTATCAAGGAAAAAGGCAAAATCCTTTAATGAATCATATCATTAGAAGTTACATACAAGTGGGAAGTACTGAAAGAATTGTGACTGTCATGGTAAATTTAGACCAAAATCATCAAATATGCTGGTTTACGCTCGGGTATTAAATTAAATTGATTGTATTTGGAATTAAAAAAGTCCTAAATAATTTTATGCAACACATTGAATCTTACAGGAATCTCGACTTTAATATAAGATGCTGTGTGATCTGTGAGCTTTAGAGGTGCTGCTGGCTAGATATTGTCACCTTTGGCTAGCGGTTTGCGGTTTCCGGTCTTTGTGCTAAGCTAATAGGCTGCAGCCTTATGTTTGTTTGTCCATGAGATATAAGGCTACAAGAGAATTATATAAACCTTCTAATCTAATATATTGGTTGTTCTCCTTTTCTCCTAAATGTGTCAGTTGTTATACTTTATGATCTGGAGTATGGATATGCTGACACCATCAACTAACTTCCCTTCGTTTGATTAGCTGCAGTGAAACACGCGTCAATTCGTCCTTCTTTAGTAAAACACTCAAATTTACTGACTAGAAGGCAAATCTGGGGCCTGTAGTTTTTTTTCTCTTGCATCCAATTTTTTACGGTGGTGATTAGAAGATGTATATTTTCACAAGACCCTTTTATAATGATGATCAGAGATGTGGCCTCTAACTCACCATGGCATTTGATTCACATAGTTTAATAGCTGTTTGGAGAGGAGACATACTTGTTTGTTATTAGTACTGTTGTTGGTATTTCAGGCATTTCACAGGCATTAACAGCCACATCTTCATCACACTAAACTTAGCATTCAATACATAGAGTTTTCTATTTCCAATAAAATACAAATTTGGGTTTTTGTTGTAGGTCCTAAGATTGTGCCTTGGGGAACACCATAAGAAAGAGCTGCAGAAGTGGATAAAAATATTTCACTTGTGACGGAGACTGTTCTGTTCCAAACAGGTCTTCAGCATCAAGGCATATTCCGAGTGTCAGGATCACAGGTGGAGGTCAACGATATCAAGAACTCCTTTGAGAGAGGTGAGAGGTCAAATGCAACATCTGCTGGAGGTTCACACGATTGGATCGGCAGATTCTGGTGGTTAAGGATGTGGGTGTCTCTCGTCCAGGTAATGACCCGCTGATTGACGAGGAGAGCAACCATGACATCAACTCTGTGGCTGGAGTGTTGAAGCTCTACTTCAGGGGTTTGGAGAACCCACTGTTTCCCAAGGACAGGTTTAATGACCTCATCTCCTGCGTCCGTGAGTATTACTGTCTGTACTGTTTATGTGCAGCAATGTGCACGTGCTTTAATAGGGTGATTTCAGGCTTGGACGGGCCTGGAAAACCTCAGAAGGAAGTTCCCCTGTATGTTGAGCTCAATTTGGCTGCTTGTATCTGCAATCTCACAGTCACATGTCCAGAGGTTGTGACTATATATGTGTGTGTGTGTTTGGTTGTACACAGATGTTCAGATTATCTAAAACTTTCTGGAGCAGACAAACATGGAAAAGTTGCTCAAACTGACCTATAACACTTGAGTCTCACTGTGACCTCGAACATTTGTGCCGCTTCCATCTGCTGCTGCCACGAAGCACAGACTGAATCTCTGTCTATCTTCAGCCCACACACACACACACACACACACACACACACACACACAATCCCTTTCCCCTCTCACTTTCTTTGTCTTTGTTTCCCTTTAGTGTCTCTTTGTCTTTCTGAAACTCATCCCCTCCTCAGCAGCGACATGGAGCCGGCTGCTTCTCTTTCTGTGGCGCCGGCTGGTGTCATCGTCGTGTCACAGACACCTCGTGAAGTCGAGGAGGGGACTGACGTTGACTCTGATCTATCTATTTCACTGCAGGAATAGAAAACCTTTATGAGAGAGCGCAGTGTGTCCGCAAGATCCTGCTGGGCGTCCCGAGGGCGACGCTGGTGGTGATGCGTTACCTGTTCGCCTTCCTCAACCAGTGAGTATCCACTTACACAAAATCAGCCACTTACAGTTAATGATAATTGGCCATTTGTTTCCATTTCCCCAGAGTTCCCACGTGGTCTTAAACCTGAGGATAGGTGCCCATGAAGGGGGACAGAAGTGCACACTTTATGTTGTAGGGATGATAAAACAGCTCATTTAGTCTCTTCAGCCTCTGAAATAAATATAGCATGAGAGAGCAGAGAGGGATGGAGAGGCAGGAGGTGCGAGCAGGAGGGGAAGCTAAGTGTGATTTGCAGGTGTGATGTACCAGCTGAATGTATTGAAGCGTCTAGTAGCGAGGCGATCAAGTGCATTCAGCTTTAGTGTTTTTAAACCAGCAGCTTCGCTGTCGATTAGAGGGAAAATATTTTCATTTACACCAGTGTTTAACTTTTGGGTCCTGGAGGAGCTGCAGGCAACAGCCCAGCAAACACCCAACAGAGACCTAATAGTGTATGAAGCATTTAATGCAGAGTTTTTAAGCAATATTTTTATGGCTAAATGCAAATTAGACCATTATATAAGGAGTAGGAATTTTGCACAGTACAAAGGGGAAAAGAGATTGGTGGTTGTATAATTTAAAATGTCCTATATCTGCTCATAACTACATTATAAACCATTATAATAAACCCCTCGGAGTGAAGTGTTGTTTTTCCCTTTCCCGCAGCCTTTCCCAGTACAGCGACGAGAACATGATGGATGCTGGGAACCTGGCCATCGTGTTCGGCCCCACCCTCCTGCCCACGCCGGACACGCTGGACCAGGTGGCCTGTCAGGCGCACGTGAATGAGGTCATCAAAACGGTCATTCTGCACCAGGACAACATTTTCCCTGACACCAAGGACCTGCCTGGACCGGTTTATGAGAAGTGTATGACTGGAGACCAGTACTGGTGAGGATCAGAGACCAGCATCCAAAACCATTCAGACTCATCATTCATACAGGCAGTTATTTAAAAAAGGTGGCGTGTCCATTTGAATTGTAGTGGCATGAAAAGGAAATAGAAGTAATTTAAATTTGTATGTACATTAAGTAAATGTACGTTGTAGAGGAGGTGTGACCAATGCCGCATTGTCCCAGCAAATATAAATTTATGGCATGAAAATATCTTGGAATTTTTTTTTTTAAATAATCATAAAACAAACCATAGATTCATTTCTATGATTATTTTCTCAATTGATTTCTCACAAAACAAGATTTCCATATTTAAACCGTGTGGATCAGTTCTGTTCAGTGTGTAAATCCAGAATATTTCTCTAATAACAAAAAAAAAAAAAAAAAGTTTATCATAGTCATGTCATATCAGTGTGACTTTCACTTTCCAAAGACATCATCATCTGTGTTGTGCATATTCAAATAGTCATCTGTGAATCTGCTCAGAAACGATAGAAAAAAGACGATTCAGAACTCACCTCAGATTTAACACGTTTTTACATTTTCTTCAACTTCACAGTAATCCAGTCATAGTTGTCTGAACATCCGTGGGTACACTCTAAACAGGACCAGATAGTAGTTCATTCGGCTTCATTTGCTGAAATGTAAACAAATATGGGCTAGAAAAAACCTCATTGAATCCATGGCCTGTCAATATTTTTCTGGCAGATAGTTTCAGGCACCTGGCAGCTGCTCAGAGACTTTTTCAGTGGTTGGGTATTGAACAGGTCTCTAGTGCAGAGACCCTCTGTCCTTTAGTGGACACTGCTCCTCTTCTCCGTCATAAACTGAACTCTTCACATTCTGGTGTAGCTGAATTGTTGCATAAACGTCCTCAGACTCTGATTAGCAGCTTCGTCTCCCTCTGTGCATGACTCCCCCTCCCTTTGTTCCCACACTGAATGAATGAACAGCGCCTCTCTCTGCTCTCCTCCTCCTCCTCCTCCTCCTCTTCTTCTTCCTGCAGCGAGAGTCCGTTCAGTGAGCCGGGAGCGTTGGAGGAGGCCGAGCCCGACGCCGGCACCGAGACCCAGACCAGCGACGAGGGTACGCCTGACCCCTGACCTTCACACAATCGCCCACACTCCCATCCCGCTGTCCCCTGGTGGAGAGAGAGGTTGCTACGGCAACAGCAGCCATGGAGACACCCCCTCCACCACCTCCCTCTCCCTCCCTCCCTCTCCCCACCCGCCCTTCCTCCTCTCTCCTCTCCATCTGAATTAACAGAGGATTTTATAAACGCTCTTTTCTGATTGGTTGAGCTGCAGGAGGAACAAAGCCTCAGAAACAGCTGACTGACAAGTTCAGGTTCACCTCTATTTTCACGTCTCTTATCTTCACCTCCTCCCCCCCGGTCCTCCCTCTCTCTGTCTCCCTCGGCAGAGGGCGAGGCCGTGGAGGCGGTGGCGAGGTTCGACTACGTGGGCCGGTCAGGCCGCGAGCTCTCCTTCAAGAAGGGTGCGTCCCTGCAGCTCTTCCAGCGGGCGTCACATGACTGGTGGGAGGGGCGGCACAACGGTAACCACGGCCTGGTGCCTCATCAGTACATCGTGGTGAAGGACAGGTGAGATGACTGGTACATCTACAAAACACCTTTATTCTGAGTTCTGAGTTATTTTCTCTGTTTCTTTAGTCTATAAATGTATGTTTTATTTCTGAATTTATAACAATTATATTTAAAAAATTTTATAAAATTATAGCAAAAATCTGTATTATTTATAAAATTGTAACAAATTATAATTTATCAGATTACAATAAATATAATTTTTGACTTAAGTACGTCTTTGGTGACACTACTACACTGTAAAATTTACTATTATTAATTTACTGTGAATATATGACTTATACTGCAGTTCATAAATTGTTGATCATAGAAAACGATTATTTATTTGATTTCTACAAAGAAAACAAATCACACAGCTGCACATTGGCACCATTATTGTATTTTATTTTCATTATTATACAGAAAATTCACAACTTAAACATCAAATTTAAGAGACAGTAGAGAAATTGAAACAGAACAGAACAGATTTAACCGCAGTGTTGTTGTGGTTAAGTTGTTTT
>CM076669.1:2692497-2703626 GCA_038496675.1 Rachycentron canadum | reverse complement strand
TATATATTATATAGAGGTGGTGGTGGTGATGATGGGGAAAATTTCCCATCCAAACTTATGTGATAAGGTCTTGATCTCTCCATTATTTTGCCCTCAGTTTTACAACCAGTGTTATACTGTTGAAAGTGTGCCATTAAAAAAGAAGAAGAAGAAAGAGAAAGAAAGAAAAAAAAAAAAAAGAAAAGCCGTCATGAAAGGGCAAGAGAGCAACAGTAATCATACTTGTCTTGGAAGACCTTGTGGCGGCATTGTGCTGCCCTCCATCGTACGTCTGCAGCCATTTTTCATAATGGCTGTAAATATGACGAGCTCGGGTTCCAGCACTGGCCTTGATTTATGACAAATTCTTAATGTGACTCCGGCTTTATTGAAGTTTTTATGGCACATGTGCACGTTTCAATTCTACCACGATTTGTTAGAAGAGAAACAGAAGAGAACATTTTTTTTTTTTAATTTTATTTTTATTTTTTTAATTTTAAGACAGGTTTTGAGTAAAAACCAGAAAAAAGTCACCTTTGTCACACAGGAAATCGACTCAATAACAGTACCAGGTCGGCGCACACCACACGCACACGCACACAAACACACACACACACACACACACACGCTCCTGCAAATCACATTCTAAGTACGAACCTGTGATGCAAAATGTGACTAGTTCCAGCGATTTTTAAAGCAGTGGAGAATTCATAGAAAACATGCAAAGTGCATTGAGTTCTCACGTCCACCCCCACACTCTTGTGCTTAGTCAGTCACACGCAGGCAGATATGTATATTGGCAGGTAGTGAGCAGCAGCTAGTGTATGATTGTGTGTGTGGTTGCTCTGGTGTTTTCTGGTGTTGTTTTAGGTTACGGCTCGGCCTCCTGACCAGCCCAGATCGCTTGCCTTGTCATCAGGCACCATTATAAGGCTCCGTCTCAGGCTCCTTAAAGTCTGTTCCTTCAACACACACACACACATATATGTATACACACACACAGACACACACACACACAGATACACGCACATTGCACCGTTTAGGACACGGCAGCATGTTGGGGCTGCGGCTGAGGCTCACAGCTCTGTTATTTATTCTGCATTAAATCCGAATTTCTGTGCAAACGTCCGGCGAGCAGCTTATAACTTTGTCACCGAATCGCATTAAGCGTGTTTATCGATACAGTTTTGCCGGTGCGTTATTAAAAGGATGGCTCTGGTGATATGGCTCTGACTGAGCTTAATCACTCATTATAATCCACGGTGGATAAAATATTCACCAGCGCTCATAAAGGGACCGGCCTTGTAAAGACCTTATCACCCCATATCCGGGAAATCGATATTCACACTGCATCTGATAAGCAAATATGTATGAAAAAAAAAAAAAAAAAAAAAGAAAGAAAGAAAGAAAGAGGGAGGTTGGGTGTTTAAAATGCTGCACACAGGCTTTAGAAAGAAATAATGATTTAGTTTAAACTAAAACCTAACATGAGGAGGCTGATAATCACAAGTTAAACAAAAAGGAGATAAAAGACTGAATTCAAACTATATTTCTCACTTTCTCACCGTCGACTCAGACTTCAGCTGCCACATTTTAAAAAGCCACTGAGAAGCGACATTGCTGTGTTAAAGCTACTATTAATATTATGCCTAGGACCACGGCGGCGGATCTTATCAACATGGTGTAAACACATTTTGTCTGTGTATGGTGGTTTTTGTTTTTGTTTTTTTTTTTTTGCACCTTTGCTGCGGCTGTGGCGATAGAGAAGTGGGTGACGCTCCAGCGGTGGCAGAGGAGAGGATCTCTCAGGTAGCCTCTCAGGCTTATCCCTCCGCCTCCGCCGCCATCGCCGCCAAAATCTCCTGCAACACTTTACACCGTTTTCCTCACAATACGCCATTTTCCTGAATGGAGGCTCCGATCCTGCAGCTTCTATCTGACAGTATCTTATGGAGCAAACATGTTGCTTTTCAGCAGATATTGATGTGACGCGACAGGGCAGCAGATTAAAAACACACTGTGTCAAAATAAAAGTTGAAAAGTTGCGCACTGATTTGAAAACTTCTATCTTCCTGTGCTTCGCTTGATAAAACATATTAAACATTGTTTTATCGCCATCATCCTTCAACAGTTTAGAATTTCTTTTAAAACACTGTTACTTTCATCTGTTGCTGCAGCATTTTTTTTTTGTTTTTTTTTTTTGTTTTTGTTTTCTTTGTTTCTTTAAACAATCTGAAAACTCTGAACTGAGAAAGTCAGTAGATCAGTGGTTCTCAAACGTCGTCGCATCGGGGACCCCTGTCTGATCAGACTTTTGCTTTGAAATGTTTCATTTCAGGAAGTGTTTCAGACCCACGATCGATCTTGCCACCGTGTTACTGATGGAAGGAAATGTAGCCAAGGTCTGGTTCTACAACTGTAAACCACCGTCATCCTGCTCAACACTTCAGCAATTAACACTATTGTTGCTGACACTCTCATTTCTATTACTGCACGGTGACCCTCTCTCTCTCTCTCTCTCAGTCTCTGGTCAAGACAGATGCCCCCTCCCACCCTGGGTCCCGGTGCTGCTCTTTGGGGAAATTGTTGGGCCACTGGAAATAATATTAAAAAGAGATGGTTAAGACCTTACAGTACAAACTTACCACCAGTCCACCCCGGACCGGTCTCCAGTATTTGGCAGAGCAGACGCTCAACACTGGCGCCTATGGGTAATTTAGATTTCACCAATGAACCTAAGGAACCCCAAACCTACTTGGTGAGAGTGCATCAACGTGCCGCCCCTTCATACTTATCTTGTACTATCTTAACCTCATGCTTATCTGTACATACTATACTATTTATATTTTAATATTCTTACTTAATCTTTACTGACTTATATCTCATTCACACTTATTTTCATTTTGAATTTGTACTTTGCATTTTTATATCTTATTTTTTTTTTTTTTTAATGTATTTTTACATCCTATTTATATGACAGGTCTTAAGTCTGTACATATTTCCAGTGATCTTTCTATTTCTATTTGTCGGAGCGTCTGTAATGAACCAAGTTTCCCCGTTAAATTAAAAGTATTCTGATTGATCTGATCATTTTGATTTAGATGTTTGAAACCCATGACCAGCACAGCCCTAAATTGTTTCATTGTGTTATTTAGGGATGGAAATCATACGAAAAAAATAAACAATAAGCCAAATAAAATGAAAATGAAAACTTGACAAACATGAATTAGACTTTTTTTTTTTTCTTTTTTTTTTACTTTAAGTAAGTAAACCACTGCTGTAACGTCACCACATAGGAACACATGTGGCACATTTCTTCTTCTGAAACATGAACTCACCGGCCACATTAGCACAAGGACCCAGATTTGGGTTATTTTTTTTTGGTTTTTTTTTTAAGCTAAAACATGTGGTAAACCTATTGATCCCAAAACACTCAACCTGAAGATTACCCCTCCCAACAAACAACTACTGCTCTTCCAGCAACACTGGATCGGTTCATGGGTCTAAGGACGGATTCTTTACAGTTAATGACTTCCTTTTTAACCTTTATCTCCTGTGAAAACAGCTCAAAATGTGACTTGGCCTTTAGTTGTTGTCGTCTTGCGCAGCAGTTGGTGGTCAAGAAAGTGACACACGAGTTCAAAGCTTTATTCTTAAATGTGCCTTTTGCCACCTTCATCAGATGTGCAGGAGCAGTTTGAGGGAGAGGAGGAGGAAATATACGTAGATCTGGAGATGATTCAGCTGCGAGGAAGTGAAGCCGAAAGGTCGTGGCGCCTCGGACGAAGAGGGGCGACGAAGGCCCTACGTCTTCCAATCCAACGCCAACCTCAGGCCCGAGCCGCCGGCTGTTCTCGCTCTCCACCTGCGTGAAGCACCGCCGGCCGTCTGCAGTAAAACTTTCTGTCCCCGGGCTCAAAGCTGAGGAGACGCTTGGCTCAAACACTGCGGAGGAGACTCTGAGGTCATGCCAAGGTTATCTCTCTCTCGCTCTCTCTCTTTTCTTTCTGTGTCCGTCTCTTCTCCTCTCGCCAGCTTTCACAGCTTTACCTAAACCACATGAAGAGCCTAAGAGAGGCCTGACCTTATATGGCAGCCTTCAGAGAAACTCAAGGACGTGTAAACTTAGAGATAAACCACCTTTACCCCCCCCCCTTTTCTCTCTCTTTCTCTCTTTATCTAATCTTTGAAATCTGATGTTTTTGCTATTTATTTTCTGTTATGTTCTTCAGCTGTTAATGAGAACAGACAGATGGTATCACGTCCGAGGGACATTTTATTGTTGCACTCGACGAGGAAAAAGTCCGAGCGCGAAGGAGAAGATAAATGTCTTCGCTCATGTCCTGTGGGGTTAGTTTGGTCAGTCCAGGTTCACTCAACATTTGGCCTTTTTCTTTTTTTTTTTTCTTCCCCCCCTTTCATGTCATAATCAGCCAAACTCAGCAAGACACCATGTTGTTTGCGTCACTGGTTGTTTTGCGTTTTTCGTGTGTGAATCATCGAACCTGATTCTGAAAATTAATGAATAGGAAGAGGAAGTGGAGTTCCTGGTATTTCTACATAAATATCAGAAATGTCTCAATGTATAAGTAAGTGACGCAATTGCACGCATATCATAACATCATTGTGTGTGAGGAGTGTCTAAGTGCATGCGTGTGTGTGTGTGTTTGCAGTGGCACGTATCTTATCACCGGTGCAGATTAAGCCCCTGCCTACGATAAGCTCCAACGACAAACAGGAGGACGGCGTCGCACGGAGCCCAGATGGGCGATTAGAGGGGCTGCCGTGGCACGACGGGAGGGATGGGATGGGCGTTGGAGGAGAAGGAGAGGCGACGATTCTCCCCCCCCCCCCCCCCCGCGTGCCGTTTGTACGATAACTAACCCCCGCCGCCATTATCGCTTTGCTCCCTGGCCTTCTCATAAGCACCAGAGATTTGACATCGACACTAAGTTGACATGTCTCAGGCCGTATCTGCCCGAACGAGCTCAGGTCTGATAACACACGGGGCTGAGCTCCCTGCACCTGTTGAATCTGAGTTCATCACTGCGTTATTGTCTCTGCTGCTCATTTTCTCCCTTACACTCAAATCTGGGTGAATTTTTACAGCATAAAAGCTTCAATTCTACACAAATCAAACTATTAACTAACTAAAAATTTGACACACTTTAGCTTTAAACCCTCTAATATTCAATCTCATGACCAAAGTCAGCTCTTTTTTAAAGAGAAGTGGCATTTTAAAACAATCTGAAACCACCACATGCACATGATGCCCACACTTGGAAAAGCATGAGACACAAAACACCTTAAAGCCTCTTCTCTCAGAGAAAGTCAAGGTTTTCTTCTACCTGGAATTGGAGGTCTTTTTTTCTCTTTTAAAGCCTCATATGAAGAATGAGAAGTCTGATGGAGAACCTATGATTAATGTTCTGAGAAGAAATCAAAGTGGAAACTGTGAGATTAATTGTTAAAAAAAAAAAAAAAAGAAAAAAAAAAGGGGGTCATTAAATCCATATGAGTTAAATAAAGCAGATACAATTCAAGTTGTGCAGATAGAAATAAGACAAATGTATTTGAAGTATTGTAGTTTTAAGCACTTTGAACATAAATCTACTGAAGACCTTCATCTTTAAAAAGGACCTGGGCATAAGTAAATGCATTTTTAAATACATTACCATATATTTTCAGAGATATTACGAGTGTATATTTTTCATATTCATATTTTATGGACGTTTTGCGTCGGTTCTTGTTTAACTACAATAAAATGAATGAAAGTCAGAGCACTAGGTGATGAGGGGGGAATAATTAATGATTTTTACAGGAGCAGATGACTTTAATTACCATTCATTAGTGCCATCTAGTGCCCACTACCCCGATACAGGGCACTTTTTCCTGAACTCGTGCATCCGGGCCTCCTTTTGAAAAGTGTAAAAAGGCCCATGACATGAAGACACATGAAGATATTTTCCCGTGACACACGTCAAAACACTACCAGGGTATTGGACCTGGGCTTCTCCCTTTACCAGTCCCATTCATTTCCCGCTCTTTTCCTGACCCTTTGATGGTGATAGTGAACACATATTGTGTGATAGAGACGGCATATCTTAATTGGCTGCCGTGTTATCAGCCCGCGTTTGATAAGCTCCTTTGTCTTGTCCATCGTCAGATAGCCCAGGGCTGATGGGAAGGGCCGGCGTTAGACCGGTTCGGAAATGACTGAGTAAAGATCACCAGGTAGACGCTCAGGTGACGCCGCCGCCGCCGCCAACGCTGCCGATGACGCTTGCACAGTTAGTTGCGCTCGTTCACAGTGAGGTCTCCGAGCTGGGCGGCCGTGATAACCATCTCCTCAAAGATTGGACCGAGACACGCCACTATTAGGTTTGGGTGTTAAGAGATAGAAGCCGCAGAGTAGGAAAAAAACTAGAGCTCTACTTCCTCATCTTTTTTTTTTGTTTGTTTGTTTGTTAGTTGATGGCAGCTATAATAAGAAACAGAACACACTTTACATGAATGGGCCCCTGTGGGTGAGAATCAGTCACAAAACACTGAAGTATTAGCACAAAAGAGTAAAAGAAACATTTCATTTGTATTTGCACCCTCAAACATACCTCCTTTAATCAGCTCTATAACATTAGGAAATGATGAAAAGAAATTATACTTGTGACTGCATTTATTCCATTTTGAATTAATCTGGACTTCTGTTGCCAACTCTTGGCCCAGGAAGGAAACAGTGAAGGCTAAAACATTCATTAATGCCTTAATTGAATGACTATGAATACACGTTTACCTTTGTTTTCATTTATCGAGACAAAATAATTCACAGCAGCAAATTATAGAGTGTAAGAAAAAACTGCAAAATTGACACTCACAAAATAGATAAATAAGAGATAATGATATAGTTTGTACAGCAAGTGCATTGGCATCATAGGCAGCTAGGCGAAGTTTGCATTACAGTTGCAACCTTCGAGAGTCATTTTGCAGATGACACCAAAAGCGTGAACGCCAAAGCCACACAGGAATCACACACGTGTTTTTCTGAAGGAAATGTAAATTTCTTTCAAAACATTTCTTTCTGAGTCTATTTGGTCCACGCAAGAGAAACTGGAGTGACTCATTATCATTGTTTTAAAAATTCGTGGAAGAGAAATCCACTGTGTTACTTCTACGACAACAACGACGAGGAAGAAGTGGCATGCAGCCGCAGCCCCCCCCCCCCCCTCACCACCCCCCTTGCTTTTTCAGATTTTGAAATGGAAACGTGTAGGTGAGATGTGAAAAACAGCATCACTTTCAAGTTCTCTGTGAGAAGTCGTGCCAGTCAATTTTTTTTTTTACTGTCTTCCTGTGACAGCCCTGGTAGTTTCCTCACTATTCATGTGGTTGAAACAGGAAACAAAACAGTGGCGAACTCACTGCCACAGATCACTGCTCAAGAGCGACTTCATTAGGACGAATTTATGATCGAAAAACACACTAAAACTAATGAGAGAGTAATGAGCTCTGAACATCCATGGTCACAAGCAGCGGTTTTTCACGGGGTTGAGGCTTAAACTCTGCTACAGTGTCTGGTGTCGCCATCTCTAGCTGCTCTCTAAGTTGCAGTTGCTGCCAAATGAGGATTCTGGATATTTTAACTAATAAAGTGTGATATTTTATATGTAAAAATACACATTTCTCATCATGCAAACAATGAAATATGAAAAAGTTCAAGAGGTAATTAATTTTTTTTTTTTTTTATAACCATATACTAATGGAGCTGTTTGAATCCATTAACTAGCTCTTTTCTGTTGACTTACATCCCGTAATTACAGCTTCTTCATCTCTGAGGCCGAAGGAAATAGTGTGTCCATCACTGTGTAACGTTTAAACACATTCACATCAGTGTTGCTGCATCTTTAAGCCCATTTACTACACTTATTAGAATTTTTCTCTCTGAAAGCAGGCATTTGTGAGCGTTGTTTTCACGATGGGATGTTGACTGTGATGGATAACACGACTGACACAAGTCGCAATCTGGAAAAGTTTGGCTCCTCGTCACGTGTCAAATGTCAGTTATTGATATCTGTTCCACTTTCCACCCTTAGGTTGGAAACCACTGGACTAAGATTGCTCCACTGTTTCATACATACTGATGCATCAGTATCGACAGGTCATATGCTGTACGATATATGAATCACAGGAAATATACCACTGTGGAAAAGGTGATATTACTGGTACAGTTTGATGATGAAACTGATGTAAACAGAATCTTTTTGTGCCAAATTTAAGCTTGTATATTGTTGTTTTGGTACTTTTACCTACATAAAGGATTTGAGTGCTTCCTTTTAGCATGTTTCAACCCAGTGTTGGGTTAAACATTTTAGCTATGAGCCTGTGTTGGTTTGCAGTTAATGTTTTACATATGTTCCATGTGCATTTGTTTTTGAGAGAATTTAGTAATATCATAATAAATGTCTGTGGACTGAGTTACCCTGGTATCACGTTGTACTTTATCCAAATATTATAATATCCAAGGATCAGAGAAATATGGATCAATACAAAAGAAGAGCAGTTTGGTTAAAGAGCCCCTACCTCACCCCAGAGGGGGGTAAATGGGGGAGGAGGGGCAAGGAGCAGGAGGCCCGGGGCTCCCACCGCCACTGCCTGGCTCTCCCAAAGGAGCAGCCATGGCGATGGTGATTATGTCACCACTTAGTGAACTAACTGACACTGATGGGTTTGAAATGCACTCTGCGTCCCAGCGGGCCCCTGCCCTCCCAAGCCCCCCCTCCACTCTCTGGGTCTGTCAGGCCCCTCTGTGCTGGGTGTTGGGTTACCCCCGAGTGACGGCAAGGCCAAGTTCAACAGCGCAGCCAGCCAGCCGCTCTCTGAAGAGCACGTTTGCCTGTTTGAAGGAGATGTGGTGGTGGTGGTGGGGGGCTCTTCTGATTCACTTCTGGACCCCTTCTGTTGTATTGCTACCCACACACCATGACCTTCTCTATTTAATACTCCTACCAGAGTTCGCCTGCAAGACCCACTGTGGCTCATTACTCATTTCAAAAGTAATAGCAACATAAAACACCATCTGAGAAATTACACAACTTGTTCGTATACCTCTTTTGAAATAACACGAACATGATCAACAACTGTTACTGAGAAAAGTGAGTCACCTCTCATCTCCCCTCTTAGCTGTTGTAGGCTCAATAAACCTGAATTGCGCGCTAGCTAGCACCAATGACAAGCTATATTTTGTATCTACCTTTTTTTTTTTTTAATGTTGGTGCACTAGACCGACATCACATTTTCTTTACTAACACTTAAGTGGGATAAAGCTGTTATTACGGAGAAATGACATGTTTTGAGAAAATTTGTTTGTTTGCTAAATTATATTGCTGTAGGCTCAATAAAATTGAATTACATGCTGGCTAACATCAATGAAAACAAGCAGGGATGTTCACAAAACCAAGTATGTGGATGCATTAGTCCTACCTCATATTTTCTCTAAAATTAAAATCAAAATGAAGTGATTCACATATCTCATCAATTACATGGTTTGAGAAAATTAGATTGTTTGCTGAATGAATGATGATGAATGCTGAAAATGCAACCTCTATATATTACAAATATATTATTTTGCTATCTAATACCCACCTACAGTCGGCTTCAAAAGTTGCTTGTTTTTTGGTTGTGGTCAACTTGAATTCACCAAATGAGTCACAAACAGAAGCCGTGTAGCCCATTCAGCTATATTTTGACCAACTCGGTAATTTGGGAAATTTTGCACACTAACCTGATGTGAATCCAAACTGACCACAGCCACAGCACGAAGCAAACTTCAATCACGCCATCTTTGATTCTGTGTTAGGGTTCAGTTTGATTTCCTCACAACACAGAACAGTTTGGTTTTAGCATGGCCTACTTGAGATGACATTTCATGAAAACTCATTGACACTACGATGACTGGCTGACTAAAACCTGCAGGGGTACAGTCAAAAACAAAAGTGTTCACAGCAACATTGACCTACATTCATTTACATTATTTACTGTACCACAAAAATTGTCTAACGGCCCATTTGTTTTCTGCAATGCCTGCAGACGTGAGGCACTAGGAAATTAGGACCTCTACGAAACTGCAACATGTCTTTAAAGACATGAAGGTAAGATATTCTTAAACAACAAAGCTCAGCGTAAAAAGACAATTACAGGAAATGGCTGTTAAATTGCTCTACGCAACAGTGGTTTTTGCTCCCTTGCTAACATATATGCCAACCCACTTTCCTATTACCTTGTCTACCCTCTACAGCTTCTTCACCACAACTTGTAACCTCGGTAATTCAGTTCATCTACGGTCCAGCCACATGTTATCTGTGATACACACACACACACACAAACAAGTCTCTCAAACACATCCGAACGAATTCTCGGGGGGGGAAGAGGACACATGGTTAACCTGGTTAACAATCATTTGCATTTTGAGAACTCAGCATACTATGAATAAGCATAGATCGGAACTAAAGATCAAGATTGCAGCTGCAGAATTAATGAAGTTCCCTCATTTAGTGTCATGTTTATTGAAATAAGCTTGATGCTAATGTAATGTCAATAAATCTTACCTTTTGAAAACATAACCTATGACACAGCACTCATTTCAAAGGAAATAAAACACTAACAATTACAGAGATAATTAGGACTTCTGATGTTACTTGGGTAATTTTAGCACATGATAAATATCTCGTACTTTGTTCTGCATTTGAACTGGAAGGTGACTGGCTGAGATAACAGACTGCTGTCTGATTCCTCTCGAAGATAAATAGTCATTAGTGTTTTCAGCATGCACATCCTTATACACCATGATGATGTTGCATCAGCCCCCATACGGGTGTCATGACAGAAAAGAGAACAAACGTTTTCCCAAGGTGGTTTCATTACGCCATGCACTGCCCTATATATAGTGCTAGTCACTGAAAGTGTAAAGTAAAAAGAGGCTTCAGTCAATAACTGATTTTTGTCTGTGATGCATTCAGTGACTGCATCTTCTGCATCTAATCACGGCACAGGGTGGCATGTTATTGTCAATTTCCACTAACCATTAGAAATTTGTGACAGGCCAATTATGAAGTCAGTCTACACCCCCCCCCCCCCCCACCCCCCCCACCCCCCACACA
>CM076669.1:2669679-2692103 GCA_038496675.1 Rachycentron canadum | reverse complement strand
GCCCCACCCCACCCCACCCCCAAACACACACACACACACACACACACGGACCTGCTAAACTGCCAACTGAGCTCTGCTCCCTCACCTCCCCAACCTCCAACCTCGAACCCCTAACCTCCCAACTTGGTCGATCTGGCAGGGGAGCACCAGTGCGTGTTAGCGCGTGTGTGTATGGCAGCAGGAGAAGGGGCTAAATTGAAAATTAAACTACCGAGTAGCCAGTTACGTTGATGGCCACGTTGATAGGCGTCAATCGCGCCCGCCTCTTTGCTCTCTCTCTCTCTTCGCAGTCGTCCTCTTTCTCACTCTTTTCGCTGATTTAATTAAGTTTAGGAAATGATAGAATAACTGCATCCACCTGTGGCGGTTCACATTGTACTAATCTCTTCATTTGGCTGCCTAACCCCCTGTCTGCAGATAGCTGCGTTCGCACTGTGGCTGACCTCTGCTGCACAGGACTCGCGGGGGGAACGCTCCCTGGGTTGACACTGAACATTTAGAGATGTCGCTTGCCATCTAAACAATTAGATTAAGATGGATAAAGTTTGAGTGTCTCCAAAATAGGGATACGATGACAAGTTTCCACAAACTTTGGCTGCGCTTGCAAAAGTGAAAATATCTTATATAAATGTAATAGTAGGAGGCGGTATTTAGACGTAACAGATGTTAAAGGGTCTAAAATTTTACT
The DNA here is from genome assembly GCA_038496675.1 of Rachycentron canadum. Lineage (NCBI taxonomy): Eukaryota > Metazoa > Chordata > Actinopteri > Carangiformes > Rachycentridae > Rachycentron > Rachycentron canadum. The sequence goes on along the minus strand of CM076669.1, from coordinate 2,691,415 downwards.
TTTACACAATTTTACAATGTCTGAAAAGAACTAAACATATGTTAACTATATTGTTGGGTTGTGTACTTGAATTATCCGAAATGTTTCCATCTATTCTCAAACCTGAAAAAGGAAATTCAGGAGAGACATGGAGTAAAGGGTCCAGTTGGCCGGGTTTAGAGCCGGAGACCTCATGGTCAGGGCACAGTATGCCCATATCGTACGCGCCCTAACCACTGGGCCACCATGGCGCCCATTTTTATCTAGTTTTAGATTTTGTTTTTGGATTTCAGGCAGCAACATCTAGATCTTAGGTCATCAGAGAAACAGGCCAAGCAAATCTCAGCCGGGGTGCCCGGCTCCAATCCCCTTCGAGACCTCCCCCAATCACCAAACAGTGCAGGAGAATCACTGATTTTTAACGTGAAAGTACTTCATTCTGTGTTTTCCACCAGTTTTAATCTGTGATAAAATATTTTGGGGAGGAGGAGACAGGTGCGGATAGTTCGGCTAACCTCCTGAACGTCTGGATCTTAGGTTATTAAAGAAACAAGCTGAGCAAACCTTAGCAGAAGTTGGGCTCACAGCCCCTCCTTCCACTTCTTCAGTGCTTTTACCAGTTTTAATCAGCTTGTCCGTTGGCTTTGGAAAGGAGAGGACGTCTGTGGATAATCCCTGTCGCACCAAAACCTCCTGAATGACTGATACTGAATCCTTCCAAAGAGAAGATGACTGCAACGATTGCAATGGTGGAAAAGACAACAAGTCCCATGATCCTGTGCCATTTGATTTTGATTGAGGTGCCCCTCGCAGCACATATTACAATCTGTTTTATTTAAAAGAATGGAGATGTTCTCTGCAAGTGACCTTCATCAGCTCATAACTCTGTTACATCATCCGACGCTCTTCTCCAAGGACGGACAGTGAGGCTGGAGGCAAGTTTGGGAACTTAAGTGAAAACTGGAATGAGACATTTATGTAGAGAGTTGAAGTGGAAGGTTCTCATGTCAAGCAGGGACTCCCCCCATGAATAGTTTCCCACTATAGTGCCCTCAAGCAAGGCATTAACACCTCAAAGTGCTCCACTTATGTCTCCAGCTGCCAGCGGTGCAGCAGTGAAGCTGTATTGGGGGGGGGGGGGGGTTTAAAAGCTGTAACACTGCTGGCTTGAAATGGCAGCGAGAGCTAAATGAAAGATCTACACTTCAATACCCAGGAATCATGTGAAGTGGCATCAGTAAACGGCACATGACAGTCTCGCATTCACTAACCAGGCTGCTGTGTGATCCAGTGATGATGAGTCCAGTTCTGTCTGGATGGAGAGCACACCCGCGAGTTTTTAGGAGGCAATTTGGATTCAGCACAGAAGTTTCGTCATCACCTATGGGGAGAGAGGACTCTCTGCCAGGCTTCCTACCGTAAAGAGCCTTGAATCCAAGGCGTCCTAATTAGGGGTGGCGCTGTAATAGGCCCGTTTTTTTTTAGCTGATCACACAGGTACGACTGACGTTGAAAACAATATCATGATATTCAAGACAACCACTAACTAATCTTCCATACAAGACAGCAGTAAATCAGTAATATCTAGAAATACATTTTTTAAAGTTGGAAATCTTTGCGTCCAACCAACACAGCAAAACATCTGATGTCATCTTAGGCTCTGGGAACCTCGACTTTTCAACATATTCTGACGTTTTATAAACAATTAGTTCTTAGTTAATTGAAGCTCACTCATATAATGTGTCCCAGTTTCATGCCTACCTGCCTACAAACCTAAAGCCTACAAACCTAAAGCAAAAACGGTGTAATGCCGCAAACCCCACCATTCAAATAACAATCAGTTATATTGTCAGAAATAGTCTCTAACATCTTCAAACTGCCAAAAATATTGAATTTACATTTACATAAAATACTAATTCTGGTATATTTGTTTGATAAATGACTGAAGTGGCCGATTTCCCAACCCCAACAACAAATCCAAACCGGTGGGTATAGTTTTACTTTGAAATCTTGCCTAGTTCACTGCGAAGCACTGAGGTCCTGCAGAGCAGAGAACATAACAGCTTTAGGGCACTAGCAACAACCTTTGATGTCAAAGTAAATAAAAAAGAAAAAACGCCCTCTTAATTAAAGCTAATTCTCCAATGAGCCATTCTTTATTGTGTGTAATGCTGCTTGTCATGTCCTGCCATATTAGCCAGTCGGTTGACAACGCTTTACCCCACTTTAAGCCCGGAGGTTAAACCCACTGAAGTTCCTTATGAGTTGGTGCCACAGGATGATGGAGGGAAACAGAAAAGAGAGAGAGAGAGAGAGAAAAAAAAACAGGAATGACAACAATGTGAATGAGAGAGAAACGGGTAATGATGACGGCTCCTCATGATGACGGCTCCATCGTGCATTTCTCGGGTATTTATGCGCGAGGGGCTCTGAGGGCTTAGCATTTCCGTAAGGCTGAGGCCTGCGTTTTGACTGGGAGAGAAGAGACCAATTAGGCCATTAATGTGAGTGCTGACGGGTGGATTACTCCCCTGGCTCGCCTGGCCCTTTAAAAAACAGGCAGGAATAACAATAAAGTCTGTATTAACCTCGCTCTTAGAGGGGCAGCTGGGGGTGGGGGGGTGGGGGGGCAAGGCAGGGAGTTCGTGTCAGACTCCTCCTCTCTAACATACTGTACGATGTAATTCCCAGGGGTCTTGGCGTTACAGTCTAATGTCCTTCACAGCTGGCTTCACATGTTCGAAGCTGCCAAACAGGCTTTTTTACACTTCCTGGGCCCTTTGTTTGAACCCTGGACTCGGGACTTTGAGACTATTGTTCACTTGTATAGGAAGTTTTGCGTTTTCAATCAACAAGCGGTACCTTGAAGCTTCAAGGTAAACTGAATCCGGGGTTGACCCAGCCACGCACCTAGTACACAAGTTCACATGCATGGCCTGGTACGGATACAGTGCAAATTCACACAGTGGGTCTACATCTCGGGACGTGTGCGTTTCTGCTGTAGTCCCGTATTTCCAGGTTTACAGTTACAGGCCAAAAGTCAAAAGGTTGAGAGGTTGTGGATTTGCACTTTCTAACAATGATGCAGGTGCTCTATTCAGCTCCAGTCAGCTGCAGCGCTTGGACATCTACCCTGTCACTCAATTAAGAACACAATACAACACACACACACACACACACACACACACACACACACACACACACACACACACACAAAATGCATACATTCACATGCACTTGTGGTCATGACCACCCCTCGGACCCCATGTAGTTGGGGTATTCTCTTACGGAGTTGGGAATAGGAGCGAGGAATCCGAGCAGTGCTGCCGTCCTGAGGACAAAAGGCAGCGTGGCCCCGGGGCTCAGGCTAAGGAAGCTCCAGGTCCGGCCCCTGGACCTCAATGTCCTTGAGGAGACCCCTTGAAACAGCCAGGTGTTCCAACAGGAGAGACTTTGTGGAGCTGTGTGAACGTAAGAAAGGTGTTGTTTGCTGCTGGTTTGTAGGTTCTGTAAGGTTTTAAAACAATAATGATTTTCAGGCCAATATTAGATCAGCTGATGCTATAGCTATAAATGAACAGCCAACAATGTGCAGACCGTGTAGCAGAATAATCTTACTACATCTCACGTCGCTTCATCCAGAAAATAAGACATAATGCTTTTTATAGAAAGTTAGAATTAGAAACTTCTGAATAAAAATTTAAAAAAAAAACCCTGAAGAATTCCACCTGACTATCTATGAAAGAAGACTCCTCTAGTTTCAGAGCACACGTGGCTTGTGGTGACTAGATAGGTAGGTCCATTTCATTCTCAATTTCTGAATAATAATAAAAAAAAAAAAAACCCTGAAGAAATTCAAGGAAAGAGCCAAATATCACATGGAGTTTTTCCACCTGACTGTATCTATGAAAGAAGACACGACTGAGTTACGTCTTTTAGGGTTTAGAGCACCTGTGTCTTGCAGCGACTTGATGTTATGATTAGGGAGTAAAGCCCAAAAAAGACGAATCAGTTGTAACTCCAGAGGGAAGTGTGTCCGGCTGCTGACCCACATCTCCTCTGGGTCATTCCCACAGTCCTCCACAGGTAGCAAGGTCACGTCGCCCGCTCTGGCCGGTTTCCGCCGCGGGATAAAGTGACATGAGTGTGTACATGGCACAAAGCTCAGCTCTTCATGAGCTAATGACTGGAGAGCAGAGACAGACACAGATATGACATCTGCACCATCGGGCTGACATAACCTTTAACGCACACCAACTGCAAACACCCACACTCTGCGTCCATATATAAGATCAGGGGTTTGATAGAAAAACAGCATTCCACCAGCTGTTATTGACTTAACTTAGTCTTACAAGTGCAGTGTCCACTGAAGCACTTTCTGAAAGTCTTGGAGTGCAGTTCGTGCAGACGCTTCAAACTCACGTATATTAAAAATAAATCATATCCGCTATATTTCAAAAGCCCCAACTTCCTTCTCTCTGGTTGCAGGAAAACATATATTACAGCCGGGGTCCACAGCCAGAACCAACAGAGTCTGTTTGCCCGTCTGGGCCAGCCTGGACCCATGCCCAGGTCAAAGGTCAAACAATCCGTCCTCATCTGCTCTCTCTATCTCATTACCCTCCTCAATTTCAGTTGCCAGCTCATTGTTTTAGTAAAGGTCTTTACTCAACAAACATTTTGTCACTCGTCTTGCTTCAAACCACCTCAAATTTCCAACTTGTGTAAAAGAAAAAAAAACTTTGGGGGTGAAAAATGACTCATGCAGATGTTAGCTGCACCTACCTCAAATACCAGGAATATGTGTGACATTTAAGTGACCCTTTGAAAAAGGCAAAAAAAAAAAAGAAGAAAAAAAAAACCATTAAATGCAGTGTCTATTAATGTGGGTGGTTTAACACCTTTTGTACATTTACATATAGATATATATTCAGGCACTCTGCAGTATTCATAAGCATTTCTGAGGATTTATTAGCCACGTCAAAACTAGAACCAGAAAAAAGAAGAAGTGGCTTTCTTAATGCAACAGTTTACAAGAGACATTAAGTTTATTTAATGCTTACTTCTTCGCACATCTTGACTTTCTTTCAATAGGAATACCATCACTTATTCAACTCTGTAATTATGATCACGTCCAGAGCCCCTAATTATCAGTCAGAGTAAGCGTGTGGTTATTGTACATAAGGTTATGGTAAGGTAAGGCTCAGGCAACCAAAACCTTTTCAGGTCCTTGACAGTAGGCAAACTCTTAATTCTGGGGGTTGCTACATGCCCATTTGCCCCGACCATCAGATCTTTACGTTCTACCTCAATACATAATACATAAGGACACGCCGTTTCCTGCGATGTTGATACTGGACCTAAGCTTTGACGTGGTAAATGACGATAATACCTTGGATCCCCGGCTTCAAAAACCTTGAATGAAAACGTCTGCAAAGGGTTTTGTTCTTTTTTTTTTTCCCACCCACCTCTGTTGCTTGACCCGTTCATGACTCAAACACATGTGCGACTTGTGATGAGAGGTTTTAGGTACGTAACCACACAACTCAAAAAGGACCAGCTACAGATGCTTCTTACTAAGAAGTTGTTCCGAATGTTGTACAATTCCTGGATGATGCAGTGTGCAATTTCTTTTAACCTGTCAAACTGTAATAAATAAGATAAACGTTCAGTGTCATCTTTGTAATCTGAGCAAGGGTCCCTGTGCCCCTGGCCTACTGTACTGTACTGTACGTCTGGCACAGGACAAATCCCCGATTCCAGTCTGAAAACACAGACTCTGTAAACCCCTAAACTCCGGTTTCCACTCACGTCCTGAAAAATGCACCAGCCCTCGATCCACTTTAGCCGAGAGAGTTATGGCTCCGCAGCTAACACCTGGCCCTGCTAGCGTGTCATATCACGGCTAATCGTATTAGGGTAATCGCTCCCAGATCAGCACATCCACGCTGACCCCCGCGCGACCCTCTGACCCGGCAAGGGAACCCTCACGCGGGGATCAGACCGTGAACTTATCTCCCTCAAAACCAGACCCCACCCTCGCTGTTGCTTATAGGGACACAAGCACTGGGAGGAGGGTGTACGGATATGACCAGATTCCTCTTGGGGGGGGCGGAGGGGACTGAACATGACTTATGTTATGAAGTGGTGGCACTTTGGTTGAACCCTCTCCTGCAAAAATGGGGAGTCTCTTAGCAAGAGGGTCACATAATGACGTGTTGACTGATCACCAAATAATAAGAAAAATTATGCCTAATTCTTTATATCTTAACATCAACGTGGAAAGAAATCTGATCAAGCTGGTGTCTCTGTGGGTCTATTCGTGGCTCTGTAACAGCCACAAAAAAAAAAAAAAAAAGAACTGGAGAAACCCTGCCGTCTTTTCTCTCGTTCTCCTCACCTCACCTCACCGCCTTCCTCATTTTCTCTCTGTCATCTGTCAGGCAGCTCAGTTCTTGGCACTCGTACCACCTGCTCAGGACCCGCTGGATTTCTCTCCTGCAAAAGAGCTTTGCACTGTGCCACAGCCAAGGTCGCTCGCATCTGCCAGCCCATTCCCTTTTCTCTACATTTAGCTCGGTCTCCTTCTTTCTACTGCACATTTGCCTTTTCCTCCTATCTACAAAGATCTCTGTTTTTAATGAACCTCTTGGCTGTCAACATATTTGCATTTCTTGGTCTTCTATTCATAAGTTTCAGTTTATCACCACTGATTTCCAAGTTTTGCTTTTCAGACAAACCTGCTCTTGACTAATAACTGCTCCTTCATTGAATACCCAAAACTGGAAAACAAAGTAAATCTTAAACGTGTTTCAAGGTAAGCAACTAATGATCATTAATAGCTGTCATGGGGCATCAGTGTCAGATCTGTTTTAACTGTTTAAGCTATGTGAAGATATAATATTAGTACAACTCATTTGTCCTATACACAATTCAGAATATCAAAGATATTCAATTCACTCTCAGATCAGACTAAGATGGAAAAGAAAACCAATATTAGACGTTTTTGCTTATAGATCACATCCAATCTAAAAGTAGATATTAAAGGTCCATCCAGTCTAAAGGTAGATATTAAAGGTCCATCCAGTCTAAAGGTAGATGTTAAAGGTCCATCCAGTCTAAAGGTAGATGTTAAAGGTCCATACAGTCTAAAGGTAGACCTCCATGTGGTCTTTGATTATAAAGTAGGTTTAGGTTCTATATTAATACAGTGAAAGTATCAAAGGTCTCAGTCACAGAGAAATGCTCACACCCTGTATACGACCTTACAACCAGCCGTCAGGACTTCTGTAACTTTGTGATGTCACAACAAAGCAGTCACTGCCCTCAGTCACACCCCAAAGCCCCACCCACCTGGACCCACCATCCAACCTTGCATGATTTGGTTTCTTTCACTGTTCTGATCTGAAATCTGCTATATTTCTTTTGGATCACTCAGAAAACAGTCAACCAATCAGTAGAGCAGCTCAGATCTTCTCCTCTGATTGGTCGACTGACCTGACCTGACCGGCTTACTAGAGCTCCAGAGAGAAGCCTGAGAGAGGAGATGCAAATCTACACTGAGATGGTTTTTGATTCTTAGAACTACAAATACATCTTCTTGTGGATATCAACACTTCAAATAAAACACTGAAGAAGAGTAAAATATGGGTCCTTTAAAATATGACTTAATTATATAAGTAATAGTTGCTGGTTACTTTTCTGTCAGCTTTCAGTTGTAATGCATTTATTTCCATTAAAAAAAAAAAAAAAATTCAAATAAGACAAATATTGCACTTTTTTGCTCAGTTAGTTTTTCAAATTATTAACTCTGACTTAACCACTAAACCAATAAACCTTTAAGCATCAAAATGAGCACTCTGCAGCAGTCAGCTGATTTTGGCTGTCTGTGCCACGGCACTGTGTGGACAGATCCTGCCAAGCCAAACACAACACAGGCAACGACCAGCGAGAGGCTTCATTCATTGAGGACCCCAATGCACCGCTGCGGCCCCCTAACCACCGCCTCCCCTCTCTTCCTCTTTCTCCTCCCCTCTTTTTTCGCTGTCGATCCCCGTCCCAGTGTGCGATGAGGAGAGGGGGATGAGGGGAGGGAGGGTCAGGCGGCGGTTACTCAAATACAGTGAGCTTAGCCTCTCCACACTGTCCATTAACTATCAAAACATGTGTGAGCGCAGGCCAGGATGAGAGCGTCCTGCTCTGGCTGCCATTGTTTTTCTGCCTGTGTTAACTTTTTATTGTAAGCTTGATTTATCCAGGGGAGAGTTGAGCAAGCAACATGTACTTTTCCAGCAAAAGCCTCATATTCACAACAAGTCGATGTACGTGTACAACAACGTGGCTGTGCAGCTTTACTGGGGCAATGAGCAGTTAGCCATTTAGGAAGCCAAGCTGCTATGACCTCAGTATTGATTGGAGAAGACTTTTGCCTCTAAAGGATCTGTTAAACTGAGTCTCTAAACATTTTCTTGTGAACCCTAGCAATGCAGGTGTTACTTAGTTTAGTAATCGCAGAGAAAATTTCAATCAGGTGTCTTTCCTGAAATGATTCCCACTCACTTTACAGACTTTACTGTGGACCAACCTCTATATATTTCATACATTTACATGTTAAATAAGTGAATAGCCTGCAATTATATAGCCACTTCCGCCTTCCTGTCATGCAAGGTGTCTTGTTTAAGAAGACTTCAACATGTAGACAAGAGCTGCTACAGAACAGATTGCAAGTGAAGTAAAGTCTTACCCGACGTTTAAATGTATTTGATGTTGAAAGCAGAGACACAGACAGGAAATGCAGAGAGAGAGACGGGTATGATGCAACCGAGGTTCCCAGTCAGAGTCAAACCGGCGTTTGACTTATATGGTTATATGATACGCATCTTAACCACTTAGCTACCATTAAGATTAAAGTTTAAGTTAAGTCGTGATGTTCTTTTCCCTGAAGTCCTGTTAAATTAAATCCAAGTGAAGCATTTTCAAAAGTAATTGTTCGAAACCTCAGAGGATAAAATTTACATTGAGTGAAGTAGAAGTGACATTTTCGGGGAATTATCTTTAAAATCTAATTTCATGACTTTCTTTGACACAATCTCTTCCTCTAATCTTACCCCCCTGTATATAAGTCGATGTATATAATCTATTGGTGGCTCATGATCCGGATGATTTAGTAAGACAGCAGTTTTTGCTCCTTGTGGCCAGGCCAACGCCATTTTGTGATCAAAAGTACAGTCTAGGATTCAAACCTGCAGCCTCTTGGCCTTTAGCCAGGTTTGTTAAACACTACTACAACTTTAAACCCAACCATTAGACAATGTAGAGTTTGAGCAGCGTCGCTACCTAAACTGGAGTCTGGATTCTGGCTGGTACAAAAGCTTTCCGAAGAGATAAAAAAAAAAAAAAAAGTATATACACTCATGAGATGTATACGCTTATCTGTCTCCTCAGCCCCTCAACCCCAGTGGCCATAATACTAAACATGGCAAATGGCAGCCATTTGTCTCCATGAGCAAACTAATGGAGAACTACAGACTGTGAGCACTGACAGGTTTATATTGCTGATATTCTGCCATTCCTTTGACTGCATTAGCGTTTTCAACACCAGACTTTTAAATCTGTTTTTATGAACGGCATAAAATGTCAGATCTGGCCAATACATCTCTATATGAGCCCCCTAAAGTTCCTTTTCTCTGTGTGCAGACAGACATGCCGTGCTCCCTGCGCTGTCCCCACTTCCGATCTCTCTAATGTTTTTCAGTCATAATAAATCTGGCCCTGACTTTCTAAAGCAAACAATGCTGTGGGGACTGAGTCCTCCAATAACACTTTGTCAGTTCCAATCAGGCCTGAAATATGACTCAACTGTCTGTGCCTCCCTCTGCTCAAAGTCCTCCCCTCCACCCCCATTTCCTCTCCCTTGCCCTTTCTCCCCCTGACATCCTCTCCTTAGGCCTTGCAAGCTCTTACGCTTCTTTCCTGACCCATCCAACAGTCCTTTTCCCAGTACAGTTATAAATATCTGCAGGCGGCTGAATTACCCCGGTTTGATAAATAAACGCGACAGAAAAGTATGTAGACACCCAAAAATTGCAATCCATGTGTTTGTCGAGCGTCTCATTCTGAAACCAAGGGAACTAATATGCTGCTACAACAGCCTTCGGTCTTTCAAGGAGCCTTTTCCTCGTGATTTTGTAATCTGGCTGCAGATTGGCTCCCAAAGGCGTTGGATGGGATGGAAGTCAAGTCACTTTGCAGTCCGGCCATGTTCTGCCACTGATCTTGCCTTGTGCATTCATGTGAAGGAAACGGCTTTCCCCGAATTGTTGCCACTAAGTTGGAGGCAGAAAAGGTCATGGATTCCATTTAAACTTCATTTGGGCAGGTCAGATAACCATCAACTATACAAAAAGAAAAAAGAAAAAAGATCAGTCTAAATGCATCTGAGGAGCATTCAAGACTGAAATCCAGTTGCTCAAGCTACCTCTGAAGGAGATGCATGTCTCTCCCAGATGAATATGTAATCTTTACTCCTTCCAAGTGCAACTATGTTGGCATGACCTGCTCTGCGCTTTCTCTGTCAGGTTGAAACTAGCGATCGAGACCATAAGCTCATTAGGAAAATGTTTAGGGCAATAAATCAAGTGAGAAGTGGGGGCATTTTCCCATAGACTTCAATGCAATCCGACTTCTTTTGGCAACCTGATTTTCATTAGATAGAATGTAGATTCAAGACACTTCAGCATTGGCCCCAACACCCACTTTCATAAACAGTCTTCAAGTGAGGGCTTTAATTATTATTGGTCATAAAACTTTAATCTCACTTGCAGCTCATCATTATCACTGATACATGTTACGTTGGTTTATGGATAGTTCTTAGCTAACACTAACTTTCATCATCGTGACTGTTGCAAACAGCTTCACGTGCACCACCACCACATCCCATCCTCTGGACCGGATGGGATGTGACTCCGATTTGAATTCAGCCCCGACAGATACAACCAGATTCATGACGGACATGCGTTTAAGTGTAAATTGAAATGTTTCAGTCTGTCTTGGATGCACTTGGATACTCTCCAATCCAATGTAGATGCATAAAAAGATTGAGTGTGAATGGGGAGAAGTATGCTGTAAATAAACATCCCTTAAAGTTCAAGTTAAGATCCCTGAACTGGAACTTTTTAGGATTAAACCCAAACCACCATGAAAATCACTCTCAGGCCAAAAGGGCGTCCACATACATTTGGCCGCTACTATTTTTTCTTCTTCTTTTTTGCATGATTTCACCGACCATATACGTGATATGCAGCAGAGTTCCTCTCTATTGACAGGTAAAGAAAATAATCTTCCTTGTAAATTTCAATTGCCTCGAACACTTCTACCTTTGTAGCTACGGTTGAACGCGTCGACCCCGTATATTTATTTGTTGCGCTCCCTTTTTAGTGCGTTAGCCCGCGGCCATGCTAATCAGAGCTGCTACACCCCCTCGAGTCCAACCCCTCCATCCCCACACAGAGGCTGGGGGTTGGGGAGGGGGGGGAGCCATCAGTACGCGATGCCCGGTCAACCACAGAGCGAGCATGTTCTCTTCACGCATGATTAACGCTGTTGAGAACGGGGGATAGACCACCTCAAAGAGAGAACTGCCCCGACTTCAAAGTCTCACCACTGAGAGACTCTGTCCCTCAGTGTGCAACTACCCCCCCCCCCCCCCCCACCAACACACACACACACACACACACACACACACACACACACACACACACACACAAACTCCCTGAAAACCTAATATAACATGGCCTCAACTACCCTTGTAAACACACATGCATGCACACACTCATACACGGAAATGTAAAGAGTGCTTTAGGGAGGGTTTTAACTGGTATTATTGGTGAATGATTGACTGGTGGTGACGGAGTGCAACCCCGCTCCCTTTTTACTCTTTCCGTGTGAGTATCAGCTTGTGTCAAACTGTCTAAACTTTACTTTCTGATTAAATATATTCTGTTTGCATAACAAGATTGAACTGATATGGGACCGTAGCTCTACAGCACAGGAGTGAAATGTTTCTGCAGCAACTGCAAACAAGAGTCACTGCTGCAGCTACCAATAGTGATAGTGCGAGGACACTTTATATAATGGTGACGAAAGATGGCAGNACACACACACACACACACACACACACACACACACACACACACACACGCACACACACACACACAAACTCCCTGAAAACCTAATATAACATGGCCTCAACTACCCTTGTAAACACACATGCATGCACACACTCATACACGGAAATGTAAAGAGTGCTTTAGGGAGGGTTTTAACTGGTATTATTGGTGAATGATTGACTGGTGGTGACGGAGTGCAACCCCGCTCCCTTTTTACTCTTTCCGTGTGAGTATCAGCTTGTGTCAAACTGTCTAAACTTTACTTTCTGATTAAATATATTCTGTTTGCATAACAAGATTGAACTGATATGGGACCGTAGCTCTACAGCACAGGAGTGAAATGTTTCTGCAGCAACTGCAAACAAGAGTCACTGCTGCAGCTACCAATAGTGATAGTGCGAGGACACTTTATATAATGGTGACGAAAGATGGCAGGGAGACGGAGTGCGACACAGGGAGAAAAACAAATTAATATTCTTCACTTCCAGTTTTGCTCTTGCTGAAACCTCACCCTTGTTTCCAGGGAACAGGCCTTAAATATCCTTAACTGTGTTAGAAGACGGGTTAGTGTCTCAACCCGGTGACGCCACCCACTGGTTTGAGAGCTGCTGTTTTGAAGCCTCCAGTCTGTAATTCGGACGTCGCCACCAGTAGAAACCGTGTTCGGAGGAGAAAGTGGCGCTGAGGAGGAGTGAGGGATGGATTTGACCTGCTCTGCACCCTATCCTGATCAGAGGGTAGCCACACCCAAAATGGGACCATCATTTAAAAAGTAAACATCATGTTGTATTGAAGGAGACTTGAAACGAGAGGCTGAGACCATAAACTAATTAGGAAAACATTTACTGAGCTAATACATAAAGTGAGAAGTTGGGACATTTTCCCATAGACTTCAACACAATCCGACTTCTTTTTCTAACAAAGGAGACGCCCCCTGATGGTCATTATATAGAATACAGGTTTAAGGCTCTTCAGCATTGGCTTCATCTTTCAGACCTGGAGTCGACATCCACTTATATAGAGCCTGAGGTTTGGACGCCATTATGTCTGACAATATTCGGCCAGAGACACTTCTGTCCTCCATGGCTGGGGTGTCCAAAGTCTTATAGATAAGGAGGTAGAGGTTAGCACTGAATGAAATGAAGAAAAAAAAAAAAAAGAGAAGGAAAAAGTGATTATTTTGCCAATTTGTGATATGATTTCAGTTGGAATGATCCTCATTGTTTTTTGCCGCTCCTTGTACCAAACAAGCTTTTTGGCAATATTTGCATTTTTCAATTAATTGTGCAGCCCGAGTAGAGGTAAAGCACAAACTTAGAAAATATGGTTCACAATCTAGTTTTTGTCGAGCGCAGCCAAGTAGGGAAAAGGACGAGACTCTTGTGATATGAATTAGTTGTAGTAAACATCAAAGTTTAGGATAGACTTTAACTTTACAGAGATCAGGTTTTGGTAAACGTTGCAACTGTGCGAGTCTTTGTTGAAGAAGGTTTATATGTGAGTGAAGTGACCTTGAAGTGTCTCAGCAGCAGCCAGGCTGCACCACACACTTTTGTGTGTAAATTGTGAGTGTCATCCCCCGCTCCGTTACTTGAGGTCATGTTTTCCTTTTTCATTATTTCCTGTTTTATTTTGGTGGCGCTCACGTGTCCTCTCGTTTCAGATCCCTTATTTCCTGCTCTTGTGTAGCTGTGGACACCACAGTGTCACGTGTAGCGTCTCTAAAAAAAAAAAAAAATAATAATAATAATAATAATAATAACCACAGTGGAAATCTAAAAGTCCCACAGTCCAGCGCTTCACTGCTTCTACATCATAATAAATGCATTTCAATATACTACCTTACACTGCTTTTGTATCTGTACAAGAATTATTAATTACACCCTGCACAACTAGGAACAACTTAGAAATAGCTTTAAATTCTCTGCATCATCCCTATTGCATTAATAATTTTAACTAAAAACCTTCCAGGAGGATGGTGATTCATAGAGGTTTGAAATCTTACTCCACTCACTACTGAGTGTTTACTCATTACTGTAGGGGCTAGGTAATAAATGAACAGGTGAGTCATTTTAGGCAGAACCTGGGTCTTTGTGAAAGGAAACACTGACGCTCAAATTATTTCTCCAACCAGCGACAAATGAGTCACAATAAAGACATTTCAACTTCTGCTTATGCAGTTAATCACATGCAGAGCATCGCTTTATTCGTTATCCTGGGGCCCAGCAGTCAGAGCCTTTTTTTTTTTTTTTCCAAAAGTTGTCAGAGCAGTTATTGAAAAGCCCACAGAAAATCATCCAGTGTGTTAAAAAAAAATAAAAATAAAAATAAATAAATAAATAATGAACGCCGACACCCGGAAAGCCAATGCTGAAGTGACTTAAACCCTCATTCTGTGTAATGACCATCAGGGGCGATTCCCCTGGTTGCAAAAAGAACTCTGACGTTGAAGTCTATGGGAAAATGCCCCTACTTCTCGCTTGATTTGTTATGAGTTTATGGTCTCAGTCTATAGTTTGAAGTCTTCTTCAATACAACATGTTGTTCTTTTTTTTTTTTTTTTTTTAATTATGTTCCATAATTTGCACAAAATCCAAATTAATTTAATCAATATGCTGAAGTGAAGTCTATGGGAAAATGCCTGCAGTTCTCCCCATTTATTAGCTCAGTTTTTTAAATGATGGTCCCATTTAAAGGAAAACAGACCATAAAGCATGGTGTGCATTAGGGTGGCTACTGTGTGACTGACAGACTGTACCACACAATCAGGATAGAGTACAGAACAGGTCAGATCCACCCCTCATTCCTCCTCAGCTCCACCTTTCCTCCAAATATTAATTTACACAACAACATGTGTTCAATATATTTTGGTCATTTTACCTTTAGGACGACACAGATGTATGTTTTTGATCAATTCCCCAATGAAGTAGTGTCTTTCTTTGTTGCCTGATAAACATCCGTGTCCCAAAAAGCCACTATCAGCAAATTAAATACAAATTAAACGTGATAATTGCCAATACTTCCACCTCCAAGACAGGAATTACTGGCAAGTGTGTCATGATGAAGCAGGCAGAAACACAGGTCAACTCACATTTCCTAGAAAGCTTTAACTGGTGATGTGTGTGAGCTGATGTGTGTCTGGAATTTGGCCCGAGGCGAAAACGACCAACAGCGCTCCCGCTTCAATTCCCCACAATAGAAACAGGCTGGGAAGCAGAGCCTGGAGTGTTACACCTTTACCTGACGGTAGAAAAAGGTCATAATGCACCATTCATGTCACAGCCTGAATAAATAAACAGCACAGGCTTTTATGTGCGGTTGTGGTGCGTGAGTTTGTGTTGCCGTCCTCCTGTTATGGGCCTCTATCCAAACACAACTTCAGTTACTTACAATTTTCTGTTAAGCTTGTGGGATTATTACTGGATGTACAGGTCAGACATGTAATGTATCCGTCACCGTTTCTCCAGGAGGAAATGTTTTGAAGTCCCAACACTAAGGAAGCTTTAAAAGTGTGTCTCAGTGGGAGGTTATGTCAACCGAGGCGTTTTCTTTCTGCCAAAACTAGTGTTTTTATGTATATATTAAGAACTGTATATGTTTTTGGCCAAGCTGTAACATTTTCATATTAGGTTTTCGAAAAGACAACCCTCCCACCACCAACGACCCCCACCTTCTGCCCAACCTTTTTGACATATAAGCCAAACATTCAAAACACAGCCAATCAGCTTTGAGCACCACACTTCCTGGATTATGACACTCCACCCAGTTCTAGCAGAGAGGATGGTGCTTACATAACCTCTAACCCCTCTAATGCATTAATTGAGGTGGGTGAGTGTGTGTGTGGGTGTGTGTGCGGAGGGGGGTGGGGGGGGGTTGGTGGTGGTATGTGCGGGTCCATTTATTGTGATGGAGAGTGTTGGTAATTGCCCAGTGACCCACATGCTCTTTTTCATCGCCACCGCCATGAGACCCCGACGCTACGCTTCCAAAGCTGCCGCCATATTGTGCTGTCGTCTGTCCTACATGGGACAGTTTTGGACAAAAGTAATACATTTTTACTTTAGTATTTTCTTGATTTAGGTGCCCACACCCCAGCGTTAGGACTCTAGGTGTTCTGATACTGAATCTGGGCCAACCAATAAGTTGAAATCTGGAGATTTGTGAGGCAGATACCAATATTGATATTTAAGTTACAAAAATCTGTCAACAAAGCAGCTGCTGATATAATTTTGTTGATGCATAAGCACCGTAAATACAGTGATCTTTTCGATAAGGATCCCTTAAATTAGTTTTTTATTAAGATGTGACCATGATATTTATTGAGCGGACCATTTTGCAGACGGAAAATGTCTCAAAAAACCCGCAGAGGTCAGAGGCTTGTCTGAGCAGACATTTTCCATTTCATCTCCAGTCTAAATTTGAACATGCTGGTTGTTTTTGTTTGGCTGCCGCAGGCGTACACATACCCAGCCGGTTGCGCGGCCGCCTGCGCAGGGGATGTTTACGAGTTACGGGGAGGGCAGAAAACATGTGTCAATATTGATTATCATAACCGAGCACCCTCCTCCTCCTCCTCCTCCCGAGAGCCCGTCGATCAATTAGCCGTCGGCCTCCGTCTCCATTCAGACATAGCAATAACAAACCTCCAAGAAGGAGGAACTCAACCCTGCCAATTAATGACAGCTTTATTTTCCTTAGCACGGCATGGATGTTAACCAACCACTAACACACACACACACACACACACACACACAAGTGTGATAGTATCAAGGAGAAAAGGGAACAATTAAAAAAAAAAAAAAAAAAAAAAAATCCCAAATTATTAAAGACAGTGTTGTTTATATTGGAGGCGTCACACATTTAAACTAAGACGTGAAGTCATCACCACACACACACACACTTTCACCACATTCTACACAGTCACTCAATCCCATTATGAGTGTTGGCAGAGTGGTCCCGTGTGGCCTACTCTTGAGGACAGCCCCCACGGGATCCAAAATGCATTAAGAAATTAATGTTCACCCTGGGATCCTTCCAAAACCTCCAGACTTAACCTGTGACTGTGTGTGTGTGTGTCTCTGTGTGTGTGTGTGTGTATAGAAAATGGGAGTACAAATGAGTCAGGAGGTTGACCACTGAGGTCAGTAATTGATAGGCCCTCTTTTCGACCCCCCCCGCCCCACCACTTGGCGCCTTCTGTTGGCCAAAGACAACTGGCCTTAAATAGCAATCTAAAGCAAACACTCCTCACCATCATGACTCCTTCTCCAGTCAGAAATCGCTCATAAAAACGCTCTGGCGAAAGCACATTTAGGCTTTATGTGCCTCCTAATCTGGACGCACCAACTGATTGCGGCGCAGAAACAATAACAACACAAAACAGAATGCCCGGTCCGACAACAGGAAGTTGACTCTAAAGATACGATCTCTGGATGCTGGTTTGTAACAGTCAACATGGCAGCGCTAATAATAATGGGTGGCAGTAATTTGTAGCAGTAATATTTCAGGGACAGAAATTGGATTGATTGTGTTGTGTTTGTGTTGGCTGCGCAGCTGGGAATTTATGGGGTCACTTGATTGTTGTTAATGGATATTTTTGAGAAAATAATAGCCATGTTTCTTGGCAAAGGCAAGGAAGTGAGGCTGTGGAGGAGAAGTAGTTTCATTTTTTTTTTTTTTTTTTTTTTGGGGGCTTTTTCTGATTGTATTGACGTCATAATAGAAAGTCTTAAATACATCAACTGACCCCATACTCAATGATTTAGTGCCACTTAATTTTAATGACATAGCTCTTAACATATAATCTTGACCCACTGTCGCTCTAAATATTTGTGTACCGTAATCGATATATAACCGTTTTTACCTCTGGAACATCTGGAGTGCAAGATCATCACTGAACCAAAACATAAAATGCAGCCATCTTCAATATAAATTCTTCCTACATATCTACATTAATTGTATCTCACACTAAAGCACGTGTTTTTTCTGGCCCAGCTGTACAGACCTTATGGCACGAGTGGCTGCAGGTAGGTCAACACAACTCACTGATCGGGGCTTGTACTGCTTTCCCCTTTTAATCTGCATCCTAATGCGGTTAATGGCTAACACGCAAACATGCGTGCACATGTTTGCACAAACAACCTGTGCACACATTTTGACATTCCCACAAGGAAACCAGAGCTGCCTCAAGGACCAAGTGGCAACTAACCGTGACGTCGCCCGCTGGTTTGTGAGCTGCTGTTTTGTAAGAGCCAGAGCCAGTTTGTGATTTGACCGCCGCCATCTTGGTTTTTCTGACACCAGAAGAAACCATATTTGGAGGAGAAAGTGGAACTGAGGAGGAGTGAAGGTTGGATCGGACCTGCTCTGTACTGATTGGCACAGTCTGTCAATCACACAATAGCCCCGCCCCCTTATGCATACGCTGCTTTATGGTATATTTTCCTCTAAATGTTGGCTTGAACAAGAAACTAGAGACTGAGAGCATAAACTCATTAGGAAAACGTTTACTGAGCTAATAAATCGAGGGTGAAGTAGGGACATTTTCACATAGACTTCAATACAATCTGACTTCTTTTTACCAGTGGAGTCGCCCCCTGATGGCCATTAGATAGCATGCCGGTTCAAGGCTTTTCCGCAGCGACTTCACTTTTGTCTTCGCCATGTTTTATAGCTATGTGCCCAGGAGTGACTTGTCTCACTAACTCACAATCACCTCCATGTTTGTCTTGATTTTTGCGTTGCATTGAATTTGAAATTCGCAGAAATCGTGTTTGGTAAATGGTTACATTTCTGTAATGCTTTTACTGGAGGAACAACTACATCTAACGAGTAGGAAAAAGTGTAAAAAGCTGAGAACTTGCAGTATAGTGAAGACCTTTACCGTCAGTAGGGGTGGGCGATCTTATCTCGTATGGAGGACCTTGATATTGTGTATGATCTCTTTGGCTTTTGATCTACTATGAATGAATCCCATGCGTTGCCTCATTAAAAGTTTCTATACATAGATATTCAAATTTAAAAGTTCATTCACTATTAACCAGACAACCATCAACTGTGAAACAGCTAGTTAGCCTGCTAACTGGAGGTGGGGGGGGGGTCACATCCAGGGTCACAATTCATCTGGGAAATCTGTATAATGTCCTAACACTTTGCAATTTGCCTCCTTGCAAGGAAATGGCTCGACTGTTGGGAACAACTTGGAAGTCCAGTGTCTTTCCAAAGGACGGGTATCAAATGGGTATCAAATATACATCCATTAATATGTAGGTATATGACCAGGGGCTAACAAACAAAATAGAAGCACAGCACAAAACGGACCCCTTGATGCCATGTGCGCATGACAAGCGCAAAAAACTGAGTCATAAAAGGCTAAAAACTACCTAAATCGTCCATAAAAAAAAAGCAAAATAAACACCAAGTGGCTTACAATTACAGTGTGTCATCAAGTACATGTTGCCCGAACCAAACTTGGAAAAATGAAATTTGAGTACCACCCGTCTCACAGCTCAGCTTGTTCAGTCGAGCATTGTGTATCCAGCCTGAAGTCAATGTTTGTAACTTTAACAAAGGAGGTGGAAGTGCAGTTAAGCTCCTGGACTCCCTTTAAAAAACTGAACCTACATTACAGCTATTTCACACATGCAGACCTGCACACACTCCACTGCTTCTCAAAGCAAAGAGGGGGCACAACTCAAGCTTTCACCCGCGTGAGCTTTTACAAATGGACTCCTCGCAAATTGGCCATTTGTGCGTGTCTCTGTCTTGTTATTGACTCAAATCCTGACTGAAGGGAGAAAATAACACTCCGGCTTGTGCACATATTAAGAGTAAATTCTCTTGCGTGTGGTCAAACTGTGAAATTCAATCACAAGACTTGTATTTGAAAAGAAAAAAAAAAAAAAAAAAAAAAGAAAGAAATTAAAAAAAAAAACCCCAACATGTCACAAAAAACTTAGCAGCTTGGACTGCTTCTGTGTGTGTGTGTGTGTGTGTGTGTGTGGCCGTATTTTCATCTCTGCGGTCTGTTCATATTCTAATCAGTAAGTTTCCTGCTTGCATTGATCAGGGCCTGATAACTACCACTCCTACAATGGTGTCTCCTCAGCAGATGCAAGCGGCAGATAGAGTGGCCGTAAGAAAGAAACCAAATGAGAGACAACTGTGAGGCGGCACAGGATGAGAAAACATAACAGAAACTCACTTCTGTCACACAAATGCAGATTAAAGTTTTTAAAATGTTGCAATCGATGAATTACACGCACCTCGGACGAAAAATAAAATGGAAGGCAGGTATCAGTTTTCACATATATCAGGGTGACCCAAGTTTCAGTGGAATGTTTTGCAGTCATTTCTAAGACCAAAACTGAGACTTTTGATTGAGATTTTTTGGCACCAAAGAAAAAAAAAAAAAAGAAAGAAAAGGGTTCAAATCATTAAAATCTTACACCATAGGTTGGTTTCGGCCATCAAAAACCTTTTCCATTCACATCCCACGTTTGTTGAGACGAGACGAGGGAAATTCAAGACAATTTTTGCACATCTTGAAAATTCTTTGAAATGTTGCCTCCTTATGTCAATTCACACATCGTTTCAGAGTTTAGGCTGAAACAAAGACCTGATTTTTTTTTTTTTTTTGTGTGCGTTTTTGTCAAAACTTTTCCCGTCACACACGGTTGTGTTAAGTGCCGCTCCAGAGATGAGAGCGAGAGAGAGAGAGAGAGAGAGAGAGAGAGAGAGAGAGTGAGAGAGAGCCAGAAAAATGTTGCCTTCTTCTGTCAAACACTTTTCCACTCGCATGCGATTTCAATCTAAATAACCTGCAGTTTGTCCGTACAACTTCTCACAAACGTCTAAATCAAAAAAAAAAAAAAAAAAACGCTACGGCACTGCGACGGAGGAGACGGGGGCCCAGACCGGCTCGAAGCCACTGCTGGGTTTCTCAAAAAGAAAAATAGAAAGTGAGAAGAGCCCGAGCTTCTTATCTGCTCGGGGGCTCACTAGCTGTGGGGTTTTCATATGTATGTATGCTCATGTGAAGCCATTACATGGAGAACAGGCACGCCAACATCTCTGCTGTACCAGAACGACCGACTATGTAATACTCTGCACCTCTTCCTGTTTCCTATCGATTTCAATCAGTGTAGGCTAACACGTATCCCACACCTTCCACAATCACATCTGCACTGTGTGCACAGTTACATGCATTTTATTTGAATGCATATAGGAGCAGGGTGCACGGCTACTGCACCGCACTGGGGTGTAATTTAATGAATCCAAACAGTATTTTTGATAATAAAAAAAAAAAAAAAAAAAAAGAAAGAAAAAAAAATCTGCACTTTCTTATTGTAATGTTTTGTAGTTCACCCATTTAAAATGTGCTTATGAATGGTAATTTAACTTTCAAAAGAGCAGACAGAAGACTAACAAACCTGACTTCAATGAGAGCCTGTTTAACATGTTTGCACCATGTATTTTCATGCAGACTTCCCAAACATGAAATTCTGTATTTTCTGCATTTCAAAGTGCCTGGTCTGACTGATTACTGTGGAAGGCAGGGGTTTGCATTTCCATGCCCACCTTGTGTGACT
>CM076669.1:2662179-2667179 GCA_038496675.1 Rachycentron canadum | reverse complement strand
CACTAGATTAAAATTGCCGCTTGATTAATACACAAAACAAGATCAGATTTAATTAACATCAGATTTAATTGAGGCCCTACAATTCTTTTTCCACACTCGCAGTTCAGATAGAGACGATCGCAAGCTTCTATAATTAAACAAATGTAAATCTACCAGTGGCTTTCACACACACACACACACACATAAAAAAAAAAAAAAAAAGAAAGAAAACAGATTGATGTGCATCCCATGCAGGCAAATCTCCCCCATTTAAAACAAATATATTAAAGTTATTATTATTCCTTTATAAAGATTACAATTTTAACAGAGAAATAATTTGGGAATAATTTAATTAAAGAGATAATAAGGTTTTGAATAAAGAGCAGAAATTCCCTCCATATTTTGACCCTGTTTGAATAGATTTGATGACTGGGGTGTGTTTAATTTGCTCAATTCTTCCACCATCTATTTGCGAATATCCAGACAAACCTTAATCTAGATTAACAGCCATCAGAAAGGAGAGCTCATATCCTGTTTAATGAAATCATATTTGCTCGCACGCAGCCTTGAAAGCCTCTTAAAACTGCTCTATTTACATGGCTTCACATAGAGGAGCTGAAACACCACTTTTACACTGTAATTTTCATCAGCTGTGTTGAGACGACGGCGGCGGCGGCTTTTTTTTTTTTTCTCCCCTTCTTCTTGAGCTACTGGGTTTCGCTCGTGTCAGATTGAGGGTGTCAGTCTTGTTTTATTTTGTCATTTCACTGATGTGAGGCCCAGTTTCTTATTTCTTGTTTGCGGGAGTTGATATTCTGCTTGCGTTTAGTTGTGGTATCACGATCAAACCAGATAGCATTCTGTTATCGCTGTGTTGTATTATTTCTATGGGCCAATATTTTTGGTATTATCAATGTAATCTGGAGTATCTGCTAGGTGTGTGTGTGTGTGTATTTGTGTGTGCGAGTGTGTTTACTCCTGCTCTGCTTGGTGGGACTCCATGTTCGAGGGCAGGATGGAGGGAGAACCTCGAGCCGCAGGTCTCCAATAAGTACGTAGTGCCACCATGTGTCCGACGGGGGAACTGCAGGTGTTTGGTGTCAGAGGAGGAGAGACCCAGTTTGTTTAGATCTCTTGCTTATCTCGGTTTGTTTGCATGTTTTGTCGCCCAGCCGTACGTGTTGTTCTGTGCGTTTTGCCTCCCGAGCAAGACGGGTCAGATGCAGGAATGTGAGATGTTGCACTTGGCAGACAAAACAAGTTTCTCATCCCCCTTGATGTGAAGAAGACCTTGGAGGATGTGGGTTTGAGATCTTCTGCTCAGATGAAAGATCCTGCTCAGACAGACTACGTGCACACAAAGCCTGTTTTAAAAAGCTAATTTAAGACGCTGTCGTGTGAATTAACGCAACGCTAAACAATGTTTCAAGCTTGATTTGCAGGTGAAAGTAAGAGCTGCAGTTAAAATATATTGATTTGGGTGCATTTTATGCAACTTTCTGTTTGTGTGTGTGTGTGTGTGTGTGCGCGCATGTGTGTCCTGGCGGGCTGAGCTGCCTCCTGGCGCCACGGGGATGAAGGCTTCACGCTTGGGCTGAGATTACCTGTGCGGGCGCCCTGTGTGGCTTGTTTATGAATCAGCTTTTTTGTTCCGATTTTCCCCTCCACTTGTGTCTTTTTAGGACAGGTACCTACAACCAGGGAGGGAGGGGGGTGTGTGGGGGAGAGAGGGAGAGAGGGAGAGAGGGAGAGAGGGAGAGGTGGGCGGCGGCCAACCACACCTCACCGTGAACCCCTCACCTGGAGATGACCCGCGGGGGTGTTTATAACTGTGGTTTATCTCCATGGCGATAAAGCCTCGTGCTACGGCTGTGGAATGAAAACAGGTCGATGGGCCAGACAGACAGGAGTCGAGGATGTAACGCAACACACGCCAACCCCAACCTGCTGAGTGGCCCAGCCCTTGGCCGGCATCGCCGCAGAAAGCTATTTTATGAATTTTTTTTGACTTTCCCCTCAACAAGCGCCATCTTTAGTTCACATTTCCCCCAAATCCTCCTCCAAACATCTGAACGAGGCTGAAGTGAACTGATCAATCTTGAGTTGAAGGAGTTGCAACAGTGGAATAAAGGTGATCGAGAGCTTCGTTCAAACAGCAACAGGTTTTGCATTGTGGTGCGTCGAGGCTGTTGTGTATCAGTCGTCATTGTTGGTCCAGTTTTCCATTAAGTGGACGTTGCGACGCTACAGTGTCACACTTGAGCCAAAGTATTACTGTCATGTGAAAAGTAAAAGTACGTTCTGAGGAAGCGATTGTTGTTTTTTTTCTGCTCACGTCATGTTTGAAAATGAGGCTAAGCCCCTCAACGCATTGTGTCACATTTATTATTATATTTGTATTTCAGCAGGTGCAAGCTGGTTATCAGTTAATAATATGTTTTGTTTTATTCTTGCTTTTATTTATAGGACAGTGAAGAGCGACAGGAAATGCAACAGAAAGTAAAGTAAAGGAAGGGCGTGAAGCAAAGGGTCCGACTGCCCGGGAGCCGAACCAGGGGCCTTGGTTGCTCAGAGCATTTGCGCCTACACCACTTGGCTATCGAGTCCCCCCCCCCCCCGAATCTCATATACATATAAGCACATGTAAGTGATATCAGAACTACAGCTGTTAAGTCAAAAGCATCTGTGTGTTCAACGTAAAAAGTATCATGAAATGCAAATAGCTAATGTTGTTAATCCTTTATATATGTGTGAATATATGAAAATACACCTGCTCACAGCAAAACAGTCAGCAAATGTGACAATTTCAACAGTTTCAAACCACTTCAATGCTGATCCTTCTTTATAACAGGAACCTCACCTGTGCTAAACACACCCCCACCCAAAAACACACACACACGCACACACACATGCGCGCACACACGCACCTCAGGACATGGAGTCACCCATGAAGCACCGGTGTGTTTACACAGTAGCACCGTTCAGCTGGAACACTCAACTATTCCAAGCATGTGCTACATTCAAGTGTTGGGCCATTGTGAGCTGGAGAGCCGCCTGTTGTTCAAGTGACTAATGTAGGAATGACACGAGCCAAGTGGGCTTAACTTGAAGTATACGAAGTTCGATGAATGCTCGCACACTTGGCAGTCGGAGCGCCGCGGCGGTGGCGGCGGTGGCGGCGGCGGCGGTTCAGAATCTCATCACCCAGCAGGAGGAGATTGAAGTAGATTGAATTGGGGCAAGGCCTTCCTCCACCACCACCACCATCATCATCATCCTCCTCCTCCTCCACCCTTGTCTCTGCTGCATCATCCATAGACACCGTTCCCAGCCACCCCCAAACTGCCAGTTCAATTACCCATCATGCCCTTGACCTTGGAGGTCAGCTTGCTTTGGAGGATGAAGCCTTAGATGTCCAGAGAGAGAAATAGAAAGTGAAAAAGAGGGGAGGAAAAAAAAAAAAGAGAGAGAGCGAGAGAGAGAGAGTGCAGGGAAGGAGGGATTGAGAGTTAGAAGGGGTGAGGTGGAGAGATGGATTGTGGGGAAGGGTGAGAGAGAGAGATGGAGGGCGAGGGATAGTGCATGTGTGTGTGTGTGTGTGTGTGTGTGTGTGTGTGTGTGTGGGGGGGGGCCTCAGCCCTGCTCTCTCTTATCTCTTCAGCTTGGTGGAGTTTTAAATTATTCATTCCCTGCTGCTCCCGCCGACTTACACATCTCCATCACACGGCTGCCCGCATCCGCCCGGGGAACAGGCGGTCGCCACGGCAACCTTATCGCAGATCGCAGATTTCGGCTCCAGAAATGAAATAAAAGAGGAAATTGGCTGTATTAGCATAAGAGGAGTCAGCCCGGAGTTGAATACACACATCACCCCCCCTCCTCCTCCTCCTCCTCCACCCCATCTTCCCACCGCCACCGCCACCCCCCCTTCCCACCAAAAGCTCACAGCAACACCCCGCCCCTGCCTCCTCTCCTTATCAGCACTGTCTGATCGCTGCTCTCCCTTTCTATATTTTTTTTTTTTCTAATTCCACTCTCCCTCACCCACCACCACCACCTCCATCGCCACCGCTGCCGCCACCAACTCACCCTCCAACCACACACCCCTCTCCCTCCGCCGTCGCTCTTTGTTCCTCCTCGCGCTCGGAGAAGAATGGGGTGAGTGGGTGGGAGAGAAAAATAGATGTGGTCGCCGTGACCTCTGACCTTTTCAGAGGGGAGTAAACAATAAGCAATAACCTGGGAGATGTGACTCTGGCAGCTCCAAAGCTACTGACTGACAGCACACTTTATTTCCTGTCCAATAGGACCTTTTTTCCCTCCTCATCATTTTATTATTGGTGTTTTGTTTTTTTTTCCTGTCCATCTTTCATTCTTGGTCCAGCCCGCTGGGATCTACCATCTCAATTTTTAGAGTATTGGGCGGCAGTGTCAGACTCTGACCTTAAAAAAAAAAAAGAAAAGAAAAGGTCTGGGATATTTGTTTGGCTTTCAGGTGAATGGATGTAACTTCCAGGCAGTGTGAGGCCTCGCCAGTGTAATCACTCTTTGCAAGAAGTAGAAGGAAAAAAAAAAAAAAAAAAAAGGTCCAGGTCCACATTAACATCCTCCGTCAATACATAATCTCCTATAGCCATCAGCAGTCCTCCATCAATGTGAAGCCACAAAGGCCGGGGCACAATGCAAACTCTTTAGGAGACACCCATAAATGTGTTTCCCCCCTTAGCGCCTATTCTGCTGCCACTTAACCATTCGGTAACAAGTCGTCCCCGTTTCCCCCCTCTCTCTCTTCCCCCTGCCCCCCCACCACCACCCACCCTTCCTTCCCTAATTGAAGTTAAACAGCTGAGAAATAGTGACCATGTCCCCCCCAGATGGTTATAAATGTCAACATACTCTCCCTCTTAGATTGACACTTCCCTGGGGAAGAGTGCGTCTGCAAGTGTGTGTTTGTTATGGTAATCATCTTCCTCCCGCTCACATCTTTTGTGCAAATCAAACCAGCAGGGTAGGGGAAGGGG
>CM076669.1:2651183-2661800 GCA_038496675.1 Rachycentron canadum | reverse complement strand
GGGGGGGGGGGGGCAATAAGGGACAATAACGCCCACCGTGCTCGCTGGTGGCACTCTCTATTATCGTCACCATCATTATGGCAACTTAGTTAAACTGTTATTGTACAGACAGCTGTTTTCTGTAGGTCTCCAATGCCCATAGCGTGAAGAGAAGAGAAGGAGAAGAAGAAAAAAAAACAAAAGCATGAGAGAATCGATGAGGGATTAACTGCCGCATTCGATTTGTTCACTCACTCAGTCGGCCTCCCCCTCACTTCTCTCATTTCCTTTATTTCTCTTTTCGTTGATCAGAGAGTGCGGCGGCGTCAAAACTCCCAGCTTCAGAGTTTTTTTGTTTTTTTGTTTTGTTTTTGGCCGGGATCCGATCCGACCCCGTTTTGACCTTTCGCGACGATACAGTCTGCGTGAGAGCGCGCCGACCGCCACATGAATTCACAACTGCTGCCCAAAGAACCTCAAAGGCCGATGCTAACTCGCAGCCAGAGGTTTGTGACACGACTTGAAGACTGAAGAGGAGTTGTGTCCAAATTTCAATCCCTGAATTATAATCAACTCCAATTAAAATTCTCATTTAACACATCATGTTAACACGACAGAAAATACTCCATCCTGATTGGTTGGCTTTGTTGTACGTGGAGTCCATTTTTTTAATTTTACTTAAACTTTACTAAAGGTTTCCTTCTAAATAATTTAATGATATAGTCATATCTACCATTTACTGTTATTCTGATGAAGAAATTGCAATTACTTTAACAGATATTGTGACTGCAATAAAAACATTAAAATGATGTTAATGTGATTTTTGCTGGGGTCTGGACCAACTGTAGGTTTGTCCCCTTACATCCGTAGAAGATCTCTCTGTAGCGCCACTTCAGTTATGGTCTGACTTATTTTACCTTTATCTCGAGAAAATTGCAGGAGGTTGGTTTGTAGCAACAACCAATACACATCATAAATAAGGCAATACAATAACTAGATACATGACCATCTGACATACAGTAGAGTACACCAAGAGTTCAGAGCCAACAACTTGTTTAAAAACCTGACCTTTGCCCTTTGTGGCTCTGACTCAACAAGATCATTCAAGTTAGTGCCAATGATCTTTTGGCAAAATTTAACAATATTTCCCAGCCTATGTTTGTTCCCCCATGCTGAGGTTCCTAAACCAACAGACCGTTGCAAAAGATCGTTCGGGCATTGAACTTGGCCCGTTCACAATTTTGATGATTTATTTTTTGTGCTGCCCTTCAGAGACGTCATGTTTTTTTTTTTTTTGTTTTGTTTTTTTTTTTGGACCAAATGTTCTGCAAAAACCATAGCTGTTGTCAAATTCATCTGAATTCTTCATCCGAATTTGACTGCAAGTCTGACAAGGAAGTGATTAAAATTGCTCGGGATCGTTATCGGCGTGACGTTGGGATTTGGCACAGCGGTGCAATGATTAGCACCGCGGCCTCACAGTTTTGGGTTTGAACCACGAGCCTGTGTGGGTTCTCGTTTCAGGTACTCCGGCTTCCCAGCACAGTCCAAAGACACGCGATAGGTGACTCTTAATTGCCTGTAGGTGCGAATGTCAGCGTGACTGGTTTGTCTATGTCGGCCCTGCGATTGACTGGGACCTGTCCAGGGTGTACCCCGTCCTTGCCCGATGTCAGCTGGGATTGGCCCCAGTGACCCTACATGAATAATGGATGGATGGATGGATGACTGTTTTTTTTTTTTTTTTTTTCGATGTCGATGTTAACTTTTACTGGGGAAACTGAAAATAAACAAACCTGATGGATAATCCATCTGATAAAAATACATCTACTCCTTGTGTCTGTGGTAATTAGCTGTTATGTAAGTACCATAATGAGCTCTGAGGGGAAGAAAATAATCGACTGAGCAGAGAAAATACCACTCAGGCCTTTCTTCCTTTTCCTCAGCCTTGTCTGCCATTTTTTTTTTTTTTTTTTTTTTTTTTTTTTTTACATCAAGCCCTCATTGTGCTTTATTATTTACCCTTTCATGAATACTTGTGTGATCTAAGTGGCTGTATTATCACTAAATTGTATCACAGCCATTACATCAGAAGTGGACAGCGCTGACTGGCTTGTATCCGGACTAATAACAGGCCAAACCATTATATCACACCATCCCATAGGAAAATAATCAGATGCATGTGAGGCTAATCTGATGCATTTCTCCCACTCTTGCTCTCTGTCTCAACACACACACAACACTGGATAGGACACTGTGGAGGAAGAGGATGGGGACGTGCTGGCAAAGCTTCATTGCGCTCGGACCATCCACCTCCATCGTCTGTAAGATGAGCCAAAACGAACAGGAACGGGCTGATCGTATTGCCCGAGGGCTCAACTTGGCTTGAGGTCTGTAGTTCAAACACCGTTAAGAGATGTTCTTGTACAGCAGACAAAACAAGAACTTGCTGTAGACACCATCTAACAATCTCATCTATTCATTCGCCTCCAAAACGGGAGCTTCCGAAGAAACAAGAAGTAGCTCCTTTCCCACGAAACAATCCAAATGTCTCTATTCTGCCGCCTTTTGTTCAACCATTCATCTGTTTCATCACAAGCGCCTTAATATTGGAACAATTCTGATTGCTTCTCGAGGCGTTATCTCCTGAAAGGCTTCTTTCCCTTTCGTCCTGCTCTCTAATTCCCGAAACCCTCCTCCTGTGTTTCCCCACTTCGTAGCATCGGGCCTGTTTATTCCCCAAGCTCTTAATCTGTTTTAAGTGGTGAATACTTTGGAACAGTGAAGAAAAAGGCCTTAACATGAAGACAGCCCAGGCATCCTGTGCCATGCTGCTATCCTTGGTGGTCTTCTAAAGCTCCCTCTCCCTCTGTTTCTCCATGTGATTGTGCCTAGTATGGTTGGAGGCTCATCGCAGCCTACATTTGATTTCACATGGGCTATAGAGACACTTAGTGCCTGTGGCTCTGTCCCTCCCACACACAGTCTGCTAGGAAGAGCTGTACCACTCACAATCCGATGTGTAGGTTTGCTGAGAAGCGCCTGTAGTGATGACAGTGTGTCTGTGTATGGAGAGTGTATGTTTGTGAGAAAGAGAGAGTGTGTGCTCGCTTGTAAAGTGCGCGTGTGCGAGTTCGATGCCAAGACCACACATCCAGTACAGTTTTTGTGGAATCGCACACATAGAAATACACGGGATGTCAAGCTAGTGGGTTGGTAATAGTAAGTGACAGGGTGAGACGGAAGACAATGATGATCCCTCACCGTCCTAAAATGGATCGGTGCTGCGCCCCCCTTCCCACCCCGGTCCAACCCCTCCGTCCCACGCTTGTCCCTGCTCCCTGGCCCTGAGCAGATAACCGCAGTGGGACCGCAACTGGGACGGGGAACGAATCTCAGAGGTGTGTCCCGTAACAGTGACGCGCTGCTCCGGCCAAGGGAGTGTGGGCGCAAAGGGGCTGATACCCCACTGGTTTGTGGGTAGAGGCGTCACACTCGGTTCTAGCCGTTGGGGGTCGAGGCATAAGGGGACGCTGTCTTTTCTTGTCCGTTCGGACGGCGTTGGTCACAGCGGATTTTCTGAGCAGGCTGAGGAGTAGTGCATGGTCCCACACCATGTTAAAGACTGTGGGACGGCAGCCATTTGTAGTCCTGGTTGGACAGGCGTCAGTGTGCGGTGGGCTGGTGATATGGACATTGGAACAAAGGGGATTGAGACAAGTGTCAACAACAACAACAACTACAGCCCAGCCTGTGTTTGATTTGATGTAGTTTGCTTCGAGGCAAAGCAACTGCTTTTATTCTTACAGCATCAAAGAACAAAGCCCAACCAAGATGTCAGATGTAAAGTTTCTCTGCAGAAACAGGAACACACTGAAACCCACAAAGATCCTTTCAACTGAAGCTGCTGATGGCAGAAATTCTGTGCCAGCTATCAACAACACCTTTAAATCAATCACATTTTAACCTCCAAATTTAGAACCTATTCCGCCAGCTACTGTATAATTTTGTTAAAGAAGAATAAACCAGATGTGAAATTTTCCTGCAAAGACAGAACATTTACATAAACACACATTTTGACAAAGTTAAGTCTGTGGAAGCAAGTCTGAAAAGGAAGGTCCATACCAGGGGGTATATCTGTTTTTAACGAAAAGCTGCCGACATCTGAGATATTTCATTCCAACTGTTTCATTAAGCCAGATGTGCCTGCAGATGCACAGAGGCAACTAAAAACAGTGTATTAACAAAAAAAAAGGCCTTGTGTAACCAGTTAAAAAGCAGAAGTTACCTTTCACAGATCAATTTTACGTTTTAATGGATAATAAATAAACAAAATACATAAAATATCTTCACGTAATAGAGCTTACAGAACTAAAATTGTGAATTGAAAAGTCCAAGCGCATATCGGGTTTATCAAGAGTCCAATAAAACTGTGAGAGAGACATTACAAGATACTCATGAATAGGAATAACATATGTAGTATCCTCGAGTACAAGCCAGTGCGCTTGGTGATGTCCGAGGCTACAGTGTGTGTGTGTGTGTGTGTGTGTGTTGTTGTGTGTGAATGCCCGGCTGTTGCAGGAAAACAAGCGAGCAGGGCCCATAAATCGTAGCGCTATCAGTGGTCCGGTCTCGGCCACCCTTGTGTTCTTTTATTGAATGTTATTGTAGCTGGACGGCCCCTTGGTAGATATTTCCTGGTCAGAAATCAAGATCAAAGCCGTGGGGTTGGTGGCGGAGGGAAGGAGGGAGGGACGGGAGACTAGAGAAGAGGAGGAGGATGCGAAGGAAACAATGACTGATGGACATTGGAGAAGAGGGGAAGAAGAGGGGATAAGAATTGGAGTGGGTGGCCACTGGCACTGCTTTAAAGCTCCGGCAAAAGAGTGAGTGGTGATATTCGACTTAAAGTGAAAACTGGGGGTGTGAGGAGAGATGTAATGTGGATTTAGGATCATCCTACGATGACGGATGGAGACAATCTCGCTATCGTTTGCTGCGATTGGTCAGATGAGGGTGTTATTTTTTTTTTCCCCTTTTTCTTCTCGGACAGTGTAGGAGTGAGAAAACACAGCAGAGATCAAAATATCGCAACTTCTACAAGTTAGATCCACCAGAGAGAAATTACAAAAAAAACAAACTTATTATAGGATAATGAAACTGTGTCAAAGGTCTGCGACAGAGTGAGAATTCAGTGGGTGTGTTTTTTTTTCTTTTTTTTAATGAAATCTCTTGGAGGAGTGTCGGATTTGTAAAAGTTTTGAAGTCTGTGTGTTTGTTTTGCTTCAGTTGTCGTCTCGTGAGGTATGAATGTTTTACATAAAAAGATATATATAAAAATATAAATATTGTGACTATATATAAGATTTCAACCCATGTTAGCCCAAAAACAATCAAAACGAGACACCCAATGTTTTCTCAAAGATATTGTGACAGCTTCCAATTTCAGTTTAAGTATGTGTATTGTGTATACTTGGGTATTTGGCATTACTTTTCCTATAAAGTCTGAGGTCTTAGAAGAAACCTATTAAAAGAATAATAGTCACAATTCAAGCAGCAGGGGCACAGATATTATAATTTCAAGTCCCTAGTAAAGGCCAAGCCCCAACAACACTAGATCCTAAACTTGAGGGTCTAGCATTTTTTTTTTTTTTTTTGCTAGACTCTGATGACATAATTGGGGATATCTTCTCTGTCCATGATGAGTAAATTTACCTAAAACCTTTCGAGTGCTGAGAATCCGATTTCAAATTTCTAAATTGCACTTATAGCACATGGAAGTTGAGTCAAAGGAAATCCTACTATGCTTATAGTGTATACTGAAAGTAAACTGGTGAGAGGAGGGAAAGTGATAACTCAGAAAATCAAATGATGCCTCATTTAACTGAGAAACCGTCTGAATCCCCCCCTGATCCACCGTTTCAAGGATTCTCGAACGAAATCTCCGTTCGCGCATCCTCGCCGTCTCTTTCTCTGTACCTTTTCGCCCGAACGGGATGTAATACATTTGTTAGCGAAGCCCAAGTGCATCTACACGTGGGCGTGATTTGTTGGACTTCCCCCTGGCCTCTCTCTCCTTGCCTTTAATTGCTGTGGGGATCGCGGGGCGGCAGGGACAGAATGGACTCCAGAGATTGTGGTTCCACCGCTGCTTCCCAAACTGGCTTTTCTCCCCATGCATCTGCTCGCCAAGCACTCCCAAATTCCCCCATTTGCCACCCTCTCACCCCACACCTCGCCTGGGTAATGGAATCAAAAACAAGCGCTTCTCTCCAAAGATAGACACTCGTTTCCAGGAGGAGGCTGGGTTGACTCTGTTGCTCTTTAGTGGGGAGTTATAAAGCGTGGAGTGGTTCAGAATTGGCTGAAAAGGCCGGTACACCCATCATCTGACACCCACGCCTGGTCTTCTTCTTCTTCTTACTTCTCCGGTTGTAACGTCACTTTTCCTTTTACCTCCTATTAAATGTCTTCCCGTTATATTCCTTCTTCCCTGATCTACCTTTCATTGGCTTCTTGTACTGTCCTTCCCTTTCGACTGGTGTCTGTTCCTTTTCCTTTCCTTTCCCTTTCCTTTCCCTTTCCATCCACTGGCTTCTTTTCCTGTCCTTTAAATTGACCTCCTTCCCTTTCTACAGGCCTTGCCTCCTTTCCTTTCCACTCTTGATAGTTCCGTTATTTCCTTTTTATCCATTGCTTCCTTTACTTTCCTCTAACTTTCTTTTTTTTCCCCAATGGATTCCCTCTTTACCTCACTCAGTGTCCTTTTTCAAACATTACCTTCTTTTTGCTGGTCTTTTCCTTACCCATCTGCTGGCTTCCTTTACTTTCCTTTCCTTTTAGATGGCTTCCTTTCCTTCCCTTTTCTTTTCTTCTCGCTTTATTTCCTTCTCTATCCACTGGCTTCCTTTCCTCTCCTCAGATTTTTTCTTTTTCACTGAATTGCCAACCTTTATTTTCCTCACTGCTCACCTCCTTTTCTTTCAGCTCAGTGTCTTTTCTTTCTCTTTCCTTCCCTTCCCACTGAATGCCTTGCCTTTTCTTTCTCCAAACCTCCTCTTCTCCCCCCCCCCCCTTCCTTTCCTTTCTGCTGGCTTCCTCCCCTTTCCTCTGGCTTCCTTTACTCCTCTTCTAATCTCCGCCGAGCACTAGGAGCAGATAAGGCTTATTTAGTGTTTGGAGTTTTCCCCTCTGTCCTACTGGCACTAGAACATCTCCTACCAGGCCAAGGTAGATGAGGACGGCTGATACATAGCAGGAAGCTTTTTGTGTATGGAGGATTTGATCTCATCTTGATCCCAAACACTGAAACGCTCACTCTTACTCAGAGTCGCATACAGTCGGATCAGACATGCACTTCTTTAGGCCCACGGGGCACAAGGGGTGAAGCGTTGACGTTGCCCGATTGCATATTTATTACAGAAGTGATCGATACGATACCGGTCCTCTTTGCCTGAATTGATTCTTGTGACATTTTTGATCAGATTTCAACAATGGATGCATGCAAGTTATTCTTAGTAGCATCAGCATCAGCAGCAGCTGTCATGTACCATGATGGAGAAACTGCCCCCCCCCCCCCCCAAATTCTCACAAGAAGTTAGAGGAACTCGTTAGCGTTTTTCTGAGAGTTTCTTAAAAAGCACCGTATTTTATGTTTGAAATGACAGTGCTTCCTTTGATGTGGTAGAGTTGCCAGATATCGCTGAGAATCAACAGCTGTAGTTCATTTTCAGACACTTTCATGTTAAACTTTTTGGCTTTTCATGCAGCAACAACAACATTTGTACAGGATTCTGCATTAAACTTACTAACTTCATTTATTTTTCAAGAAAGATTGTTGTGCATATCCACGAGTTACATGAGAAAAATCTGTATCAGTGTCATCTTTGTGAGTTCAATAAAAGGATAAGGCCGAATCAAGGATAATCTCGCTTGGCACAAAGACGTGAAGGAGAAGTGAAAGACCGCTCACCTCCATGAAAATCTGGAAAACTTCACCTTCCAAATTTGTATTGTAAATATCAGCAGATATCAAAAATATCTGTAGACTCTTGTCATAGACAAATCTCTGCATAATCCTAAATTGACCCCATACGGGTCTAAGATGCACAAAGTGGAGTGAAACAGCAGCTGCTCTGGTTCGTGTGATTAGAGCAGTGTTTTAGTGATTTGGCAAGATGCTCTGGTGATAAACAAGTGATTATGTACATGATCCACTGCAGCCACCCTCCCCTCCCTCCTCCTCTACCCTCCGTCCCTCTCCGTTCTCCGCCCAAAAGCCAACATGTTGGATCTGAGCGTCTCAGTCTCTGATCTGACGCTGCGATTCGGCGGCGGCTCTGGAGCCTGCCTACCTCAGGGAGGTCTACACGGATAAGCATTTTAAAAAACACTAATCTCCCAATCACTATCGTGCAAAAGATAACCGTCTGCTTGGGCAGTGATCAGCGTGGAGATTATGGATGTGATCTGGATCTGATCACTCCTCCTGGTGATACAGTATCAGATGGGTGTTTCAAATAGATTTGGGGAGTTTCTGCTCCAAAACTGAAATTATCCAGCTTGTGGAAGAAAAACAAAAAAAAAAAACAACAAAAAAACAAACAAAAAAAACTTAAGCATCATCTCATTGAGAAAAAAGTAGAAGTATACTGTTCCATCCAGACTCCGATACACTTTGTTTGCAGCTAGAAAGATACTAAATAGGAAACTGTACATTAGACTCACATTTGCCAAGCAGCCAGAAATATGACAACAAATGTATTTGTGCAACTGTATTGACCAATATGTCTGCAGGAGGGTCTCCAGCTTCTTTTATGCCTCTAAAAAGTGTTGCTGCGGGTTTAATAATGGACATGAACCTCAATTAAATGTCACGAGAGTCTATCAGGCATACTTGCGCTGGAGAACCTGGAGGAGCTTTGGACAGGGCCAACATGTTGCCCCACTGGATGCTTGTGTGGCAGCGAGTTACCCGGGGGCAAATGTGGTTCGAAATTATAGTGGGATCCCTTAGAGCTTTATACAGATACACCACCGCTGACTGCTGACTTGTGGACACATCCGTGGCACAAAAAAAAAAAAAAAAAAAAGACAGGAAGTTAAACATTGCGACCTGCGAGACTTCAACGACGAGCTGAAGTTAAGACGAGGTATTTCAGTTCTGCATGTGATCACGCGACTGGACATGTTGCTGTGAACTAACAGGTTCATTCTAGAGCAGCCGCCAACATCTAACATTAACGTAGCAGACAGTCTGCCATGTAGTTGTGAAATGTAAGTGGCAGTTTCGCTTCCCCTGCACAAATTAATTCATGAAAGCAGCAGCAGTATGAAGCTCTGGTTTCTAAAGTGAAGTAGTAATCATAAAGAAGCTTGTGAGGTTTGTTTTTTGTGATTTTCCAGTGCTGCACATTGGAGTTAAATTGAAATGCACGTGTTGGATGTGTAGTTAATTTAAATACTGAAGTTGTGTGAAACTGTATCCTGTATTCTTTGC
This sequence comes from Rachycentron canadum, assembly GCA_038496675.1. NCBI lineage: Eukaryota > Metazoa > Chordata > Actinopteri > Carangiformes > Rachycentridae > Rachycentron > Rachycentron canadum. The sequence goes on along the minus strand of CM076669.1, from coordinate 2,652,322 downwards.
TTTACCTTGCTGTCACTTACGATTCATGTCAAAGGGGACGACCTTATATTCAAATATGAATAGCAGTAAATTAAAAAAAAAGGTAGTGACCGAAAAGTACAAGAATGATGTTGAACCAGACAACTGAAGAAATGTCCGTGTTATTTATTGAAAATAGCCTGAACTGAGGCTTTTTATTTAAAAAGGTCAAAGCAAAACTACACCAGTTTGATGTAATTTACTTTGCTATATGCTCTGATTTATGCCATAAAAGGTTAATGTGAGGTGGGGAAATTGATTTTAAGTCTGTCTTTTCCCTCCTCTACATGCTCGATTCAGTCATTTCTCAGCCCGTCTCTCTGCCATAGGTCATGCTGTACCGCCGCTCTGATCCGCACAGTGGATACAGGCTGCTTGTTTTTGGTTGGGCCAACCAAGCGAAAGGCTTCCCAAAAGGCCTTTCTCATCTTTCTACCTGAGCGTGGCGTAACCGCGGCACAGACAAAACACCACAACCAAAGCTGATCGACATCAAAGCCACCGCTCCTCCATCTCCCCCCCCATCCTCTGCCATCGCTCCTTTCACGCCCCGTTTCCCACAAACCCACCACCGCCCAACTGTTTCTTCGTCCTTTCCCTGACCTTGTACGGCTCTTTTTAATCCACTGATTATCAGCGGCCATAGCTGTTTTCACCCCATCCCCCTCCTCAACTTCTTTCACTTTGCTCATCCCTCTTTTCCCTCTCAGTGGGTGGGCTGCTGCTCAACAGGAGGTCGTCGGCAGGTAACTTGCCGGTGCGGCCCGCAATGCTTATCCACGGCAAAGAAGAAGAAAGACTAGGAGAGTAGAAGACAAGAAATGGGACTAGGGTGGGGGTGTGCACCACCACCACCACCACCACCATCATCATCACCATCATCGCAGGCCTTAATCAAGCCCAGTTACATCTCAAACCAGCCTTGAATGTTTGCCGCTCGTAATAATGTGCACCTTCTGTCTAATTTGGCCATTATTCAGGCCTGTCAGACCGCAATTATTTAGAGCTTATCTCTCTCGCACACGAGATGACGCGTTTGTCACGCTTTTGGTCCACGCGCAAACACACACACACACACACACAGGAACGTGTGCACAGACACACACACGGGGGGGGGGGGG
>CM076669.1:2625669-2650863 GCA_038496675.1 Rachycentron canadum | reverse complement strand
GATGACTGCCTGTGATATCACACCACCACCATCACCGCTACACCCCCCAACCCCCCCCCCCCCCCCCCATCATTACTGCATTGATTACCTTCGTTGGCTTATCATCTACACATATTCAATCTCATCAGGGGATGCCACACACATGCACACTCCATATTGTTTACGCGCAGATAGAGATTGCATTGTTGTTTATCCCCGGAGTTTGTTTATTCTATTGGCTGATTTGTGTTTAGTAATGTCATCTATCCCCCTCTGGACTTGGAGCCAAGCAGTGGAAAAGAAAGAGGAACACAATCTCTCCATTCAGATTGGCTGAGAATAGGACGCATGATATTGGGTTTCTATGATCTTTTGTGAGCCCGTAATTTGATGCCACGCAAAGTGTTTAGCGGAACAAATATAGAAACGTTGTTAAATTATATCATAAATTAGTGATCAGGAGGAAGCGACAGAGGGAGGGAGACGGAGATATGTATGTATTTACTGCAGTGATTGGGTTACATTCGCCATAACAAGACCAATGTTCCACATAGTGAGAAGTTTGGGTTTTTTTTTTGTTTGTTTGTTTTGGTTTTTTTTTGACATCCCAATTTAGTTAGTGTTATTTGGAGAACAAACCGGCCATGTAAAAGTACAAAAGTTGGAGTAATGATGTTTTTAGGCAATAAAGCCAATGGATGTGGCTGTCATTAAAGCATCTTTACAATTGCAAAAACAATTCTTATCAACTGGGAAATGCTACATTTTCCGAGGATGAGGAAATGAGGCAGCGAACAAAACTAGCCATCAGATAGCGCGCCTCCTTAATTCTCTCATCCCCTGTTAAATAATATCATTATCATTGCCTAATGACGATGGTGCAGCAGTGCTTATGGAATAAGCCGATTAGGACAGAGACAAACAGCATGGGGCCAGGAAGCACGGCGAGGCCATTTACCACTTCATACAGGACAAATGAGTGTGTCCCTACCATCTTTCCTTCTCTCGTTCCCTTTTTCAATCTCCCACCCCTCCCACCCCCTCCACACACACACCACTTCCATCTATTTCATTTCTACTTCTTTTTTTTTTTTTTAACACCAGGCCATCATGAAGTATTTGATTTCCTCTCCTCCCCTCCTCTGCCTCCATCCCTCTCTCTCGCCATTCCACCTCCTTCCTCTCCGTCCCCCACCCCTCTCTCCTTTGTGCGGAGGTAATCGTAGATGCAAAGGGAAGGGGGCCGCGGGGCTCTTATCAGCCCATAACATCTGTTGGCGTGTCAGGTGATGAGATGGAGCGCTCGCGGCGTGCCGGCGGCCTGGACGGCTCCTTTAATGCAGAGAGGGGAGTGTGCAAACAAACAGCGGCTGATAGGGTCTATGCTTGTCACAATCGCTCAGGACCATGATCTATCTTCCCCCTGCCTTTTCGCTCTCTCTCTCTCTCTCTCTCTCTCTTTCCCCTCTCTGTCTCCATCTTCCCCCTCTCCTACTTGAGTGCCCATGTTCTTCTTCACTTTCCCCAAAGACCTTTTCTCTGCCTCTTCAGTGCACCCCTGTCTTTTTTCTAAAATTAATTCTAAATCAAATCTCTCCCTCCCGTGTTCATTAAGTTTCTGTAATTTAGCCTTTTTTTTTTTTTTCTTTTTTTTTTTTTAATGTGTATGCTATGATTATGGATGTGTGCGTTCAGGTTATAATGGTTTTCGGGAGCCTGCAAAAGCCAGAGAGGAAAGGGAAGTGGATGTCTGACAGTGAGATGCAGTAGATAAGATGGTCAGTGGGACTATCAGTGGAGACTTACAGTAACGTTATCAGGAGCCGTGCATGCTCAAAGAAAATGTTTTGGCCTTATCAACATGCTCATTTCCACAATCATCAGCCGCATCGACGGTGCCAGCGCCGTCACTGGGAGCACCGCCATTATCATCATCATCATCATCATCATCATCATCATCATATCCATCATCATCACTGTCGTTATTAACAGTATTGGCTTTGTGATGAGGAAAACCATCAGGATCGTTATCATCATTATCAAGGTCGTACATTTTCCCATCATTTCTGCTCAGTCTGCCGGATTCAAAGGTCTATGCAAAAGCCCAGACTAGTTCTGAGGCAGGAGAGTGCCAGAAATATTAACTACTTCATTCTACATTTTGAGATTTCTATAAAAACACAGCGTGCCAGATTTTTTTCAGCAATAAAAGTCCTGGACTTATTGCCACTGTGGTCCCCGGTTTTGCGGACCCAGGATCATCTCTAAAAATCGGATCATTTCGATCAATCACTGACCTAGAGAAAGTCGTACGCACATTTATTAACGATTTATTTATTCTCTGACTCGTGATTGTACCTCAACAGGTACTCGTCTCCCTTCATTGACTTCCAATGCGGGAGGCGGCCTGCGGGAGGCGGGAGGCGGGAGGCGGCCTGCTGGTCACCCCGAAGTCGAAGCTTGTGACCAGGGGTGACCGGGCAGGTTGAACTCTCTCCAGACCCAAATCAGATGCTGTAACTCTAAAACAGCTCTTGGTAATGTTTGATACACCTTTTTTGTAATCACATTGTCTTATACATTTATCACCTCCACAACTGCTATTTTAACACAGTGTGCCATATTGTTTATATTATGTCGTATTATGGTATGCATCATTGTTGCGTATTTGTCAGCTGCTCTGTGTAGGGGATGCACTGCGGTGTACTTGCGTATCGCAACGGAAAACAACTTGATTTTGATTGGTTGATGCCGTTTTAAAACTTTATGAATGAATTTACTCAAGTCACAACTGTCTCGAACCTTTATAATATCCTTCAATCCTGCCATCCTGCTCAGGGTCACGGGAATCTGGAGCCTTTCCCAGCATGCAGTGGGGTGGGAAGCATGGTATGCCCCTCACAGGAAGCAGTCACACATATTCCAAGTCGCTTATTCACCCAACAAATGACATCACAGCCCCGTCAGGACTTTGAGTCAGATTAACCAGCCACATTTTTCCACTTAGACGTTTCACATGAACAAAATTGGATGGAGAATTCAGAACGTGGGACATTGTCACAGGTTTCAACACTTAGCATGTAGGTAATCCTCTCAAAATGATCAAATAATCAAGTTGTGCCATTTATAGTAGGTCAGCTCTGAATGTAAGAGCTTGTCCAGTTAAATTTGTCACATTAACTCATCGAGCTGCAAAACATCTGTTTATCACTTGTCCTGCCAGAAAAACAAACAAAAAAAACAAACAAACAAACAATGTTTCTTTAGCTGCTGATATGAAAGACCACATTGTCAAAAAAAACTGTGAAAACTACAATTCCCTCACTAAGCCACAGTGTATTTCAAAACAAAATGATAACTGAATCAAATTGGAACTTTAACCCAGAGCCAGCAGAAGCCCCTTTGCTCTCTATCCCATCCCAAATGAAATAGGATTTCATCCCCATGTCTAAGTGCTTTGCAGGGACTACATCAGCCCCTGTGCTGAACTGCGCTGCTTCGTCTAAAGCTACACAACTATAATGTCATTGTCAGATGGTTTGTGGCAGCAAGATCAATAGTTAGTAATTCCTAGGCTCGGGGCCTGAGAGTCCTCGCCCTGCCCTCTCTGTCTGCCACCCCCCCCCCCCCCAGCTCCCGAGCTAGAATGTCCTCTAATGGAGCAGGCCAGATCTAATCACGGCAGTAATTGAAGTTTACTTTGAAGCTTTCAATCTAGGAGAATATTTAAAGACAAAGCCACCATGAAACACTATCTACTGTCCCAAGCCTGATGTGATCTGGATCTAGTGGCCTCTTCAATAATAGATGAGAGTCTCAAACATACTTTTATCCCTCCTATCGTCACGTTTGTGCATCAGATTTAACTTGATTCAAGATTCAAGGGCCTGGCCATCGTGAGCTTTTTGAAGGCTAAAGCTAATGCGGATATTACAGTTCATGCATCTACGAACCATTAGTCTTAAATATATGTAACTTGACTGGGGCTGGTGAAGTGCTCACAGTGGTTCAGATTGCGAAAAAGCAAAAAAATAAATAAATAAATAAATAATCCCTCACATTCATTCATCCATAAGTCACAGAGAAATGTGGATGTGGACGTACCAGCAGAGGTGAAACAGACACAATTAAAGCCAGTGATAAAGGCACTTTCTTGCTGCAACTATAGCAAAAAAAAAAAAAAAAATTGCATACAACTCCCCCTTTCAGTTTCAGGATTTGCAGATGCAAACCTCTAAAATGACAATCATAATGTAACCTTATCAATGCCCTCAGTTGTGCCACAGCAATTTAAGGAGCTTACAGGTGGATGGTGTGGGTGGAGGTTATGAAATGCAAAATGAACAGTAACAGGAATGTCAGTAAATGGTTGTTACAAAAGTTTGCAAAGACTCAACAACCACCCACCTGTGTAAGTCAAGATGACTCTGCAGATACATGAAGATGAGTTACAATTAATACAAAAGCAATAAAGACGGGACAGGAATTATCAGCCAGTAGGTGCCAAAGCAACTACAAGCAGATCTATGACACAGCAATAAAAATGCCAGGAGCCTCAGCATCATCACAGCGTACTAATATTATCAAGCGCATAAACATGAGCTGAATAAGCTGGAAAAAAACAAACAAAAAAAAAAAAAACAAACCCACACATACACACAAAATATGAACAGAAGATGCCGCGCTCGTTTTGGCAAAGCGGAGCAGTGGTGCGTAATAAAAGCGACGAATAAAGCCTCAGAGGAAGAGTCACTGCAGTGTCAAGCAAGGGCTGAGTCATCTCTCCAATTGATAATTTTACCCTTTTACAGTCACAACCTAAATAGTAATTTCCTTAAATTACACCCCAGGTCCTAAGAGAATAGAAGTACATAATAATTCTCCTAAACGTAATAACATTCAGCACTGGTAATCATTATGGAAGTTATCTTAATTCTATTTGTCTGATAATCCCTCATTGACAATGTTGGCCACAGTCCATTTTGGCTAGCTGCTTGAGCTAATGTTTGTTTCTCATATAAATAGTGCTCCTTCGTGGAAGTCTCATGGTTTTCAGGCTTAAAAACACTGACATGACACGGTCGATCACTTCAGTGAGGACTTTTTACTGCTCGCTACACGGCAGCTGTTAGTGACTGCAACTACCTAGCCAGCCTAGCTGCTAACTTTCCAACTCAAAAAGGTTGTGACAACCACATGTAGCCATAGCATGTTTGATGCCAAAAGATATCATCTTTTAAAAGTCAGAAAACTGAGATAGCAGCCGAGGGGAGTGCAGCACAAACACGAGCCCTTTCCCACAAAGCTGTATTGAAGTTTGCAAAGTTACAGTACATGAGCAGCAGCAGCAGCAGCAGCAACAAGTGTTTGATGCTGCAAAAGCCTGCCACAAAACACAATGACCTATGGGTAAATCAGCAGTATGAAAACATCTTTATGCACAAGCCAAATAACAGGCAAAGGCCATACGTAAATTAGTTCACAATTTAGCAGCCAGCGTGAGCAGCTTCATAGCATTTGCCACAAGAAACAAGAACTGAGAAAAGCCAAGGCATCAACGCATGAGTGGTAGAGAAGAAAAAAAAAAGAAAAAAAAAAAAGCAGCCCTTACCTTGCTGGTGTGAAGCATCTCAGCAACACATGGGACTCAAGCTTAAGCATTTGGGGCCCTAGATGTTATGTAGTACTGATAAGCAGCAGGTGAGCATCAGTATATGTTTGGCAGTGAGTGTGAGTGAATGCAGCAGCAGCGTAAATCACAGGGTAGAAGCTCTGAAGCTCTGCCAGATACCAAGTGCGCGGACAAGATGTGAATGTGACAATCTATGCCATGCTATGCGTTCCCCGTGAAGGTCATAAAGCAGAAGATCAGTCGTGTTTACATCCTCGGTGCCAGCACAGAGCAACCAGCAGCAAAGTGCAGCAACAATTCCACTCATAACAAGAAAGACAAGGACGATGGTTCATATTCACCATTCAAAACAACTGTTTGTCATGATGCACATTACCAAACAATTACCAAGAGAAAAATAAGCTCTGCCACTACATGGAAAAAGCTATGAATAGCAGGATGACAGCGCCACAAAAGCAGAGATTAGCAACCAGCCAAGGCCAACACACCAACAACAAGCAGCTAGCTGAGACAAACCAGGCAGCAGCATTAGCAGCTTTTAGCCAAACGCAACATAAACACAGCCAAAAACATGAACACACAGCACAAAAGCTGCACTTACTTTGCTGAAGTGAAGTCCAGTGAGGTCTTGAATCCCAGTGTGACAACAAACCAAGACCAGGTTCTCTCTCCAACAAGTCCTGAGCCTGAGCTTGAACCTGGACCCGACTTCCGGTGGCCGGCTCGGCTTGCTAGCTTGTTTGCTAGCTTAAATGCTACGCGAGCGTTAGCATCTCCGGAGGTGTTTCCAGCCAAATAAAACGGAGAGTTAGCCATTAGCTCAAGTAGCTAATGGCTAACTAAACAGTGGGCGGGGCCTCCAACGCGTAAAATAAATTTAAAAAATAAAAGCCCGCCACGGTGTGTTCAGGTTGTGTCACGTGACTCCAGAAGTCTGACTTCCGTTTTGTTCGCAGCTTATGTTGTAAATTACTTTATTGGGCCATTTTCAATATTTTTTATTATAGGGTTATAAAATAATGAAATTAAGAAAGAAAATAATCAATCATTCACTATTCATTTTATTTATTTATTTTTTTTTTTTTATTTTTTTTTTTAATTAATGAATTCATTTATCCATCCAAAAAATAATAGGGGAAGGCAGGTGTCACTGAAGTTCAACAGCACTAGTTATGTGGAAAAACAGGACATACACGAGGTGGATGACTTCAATACTTGATTCAATATAGTCACAATCCTTCAAATTTCACTGTATTTGCCTCAACTGTACTTTGTTGTTGTGATTGAACTCTCTACAACAAAGTCCGGTTAATTGTGTTAGCTCTGTTTAATCACTACGTTGCGGCAGCTGCAGGTTGTGTCAGCGGTTGCAGTCGCGTCGGTGGCATCTGTCCTGGCAGTGGCTCTCTGATTGATAGGCCTGAGCACAGAGGGGCAGTGGGAGATGAAGAGAGGTCTGATAGCAGGCCGCTAGATACTCCCTGATTCACTGTGTGTCAGATACTGATAACACCGAGACTCTGAGAGAGAAAGGCAGAGCGAGTCTGTGAGGGAAGCAGGAAGAGAAATAAGGGCATAAATGAGTACTTGGAAAGGGGAGAGGAAGGAAGAGAGAGAGGGGAAAAAGAGATGCTTTAGATGTCAGGTCTGTAGACAGTGTGGAGTATGGGATTGCGGCCAGTAGCTTATTTCATCACACTGACAAATCGAGGTGTGAGGCCCATTGCTCTCGACTTCACGTTGTCAGGGGGACAAGCCTCCTCACAACATGATCTTCCTCCTTCGTCTTTCCTTTTTGACTCTCCATCACTCTTTCTCATCTGTTTTTCCCCTTGTCCTGGTTTTTATTAATAACTATCTGTGGGAGATGAAATAAAGGCAGTGTGTTTTTTATATGGCTGGCGTCGTCACAGTGCTGTCATTGTAATGTATGTCTTCCGATAGCACTTTGAGGAAAAAAAAAATGGAGTGCACCTTCCTCTCCTCTTCCTGCAGCTGCAGTGTATCAATAGCATCACTCACATCCTCCCTCCCTCCTCCCCACAAATACTTTCTTCCCTCTCTCTCTCTCCCTTCTGTCGCAATCTATCCACTTTCCCATTTTTTTTCTCAGATGCCCCAACCTTATCTATCCATTTTATCTCCCTCCAGTTTTCGGCGCCATTTCTCCTCTTCTTCGCCTGTCGCTCATCCTGGTGTCACCAGGTTTTCTGTCGCCGGGGGAAGAAGGCAGAAGGTCTCGGGAGGAAGCCAACTCAGTCAGGAGGTCATCGAAGACACACATGTGCGCACTCCAGTGTTACCGTAGGCTGCGCTTGATGGTCACGAGTCATTTGATTTTCAAAGGAGTTGAATATTTTTGGATACATACCTTTCTGTCACACTTGCGATGCCACTTAGACATCTGAATCATGAGGCAGCATTCCCCGAATGACATCCATACTCGAGCGTGTCACATGCTCTTCATCCCCCACACGCAACACCTGTGGAAAGTACAGTACATGCCAGTGATGGGACCGTGTGGTTTTAACCTTGTCACATCTTACCTGTGTGTCATCAGCTCAACCTCTGCCTGACTCTTGCCGTCTGAGTGAGGTGTCTGCACCATTGTGTGCGTGTTTGTGTGTCTTGCGTTTGACTTGTGTGCACATCTTCACATTTCCAGTAAATGCAGAATTTCCTGTAGCATAACTCAGTAGTTCAGCATTTTGAATTCATGACATTATTACCACAGTCATTTTTCAAGGCATGAGTATATGCAGCTTTAACTCTAATAAAAATGTCCCCGTGGTCTGAACCTGCAGTACAGACAGTTTTTTGGGGGCAGAAATCATGACCAGTACTTATTAATTCAAAGGTACAAATTAAAAAGGGAATAGTAATTCAGAATATTTATGTGAACAAATTATTTAAAAAAAATATCCCAGATGCCTTCTGGGATTTATACATTAAAACACAGGGAAAAGGGCCAATTTTCTCTTACATCCATAATAACTAGCAACCAAAAGTTGGACTCTTTATTTTTAAGTTTATTAAACTGGAGGTTTGAGGTTTGGATTAAAAACCTGGCACACAGGAGGAGCCCAGATCCTTTTGGACCTCAGAGGTCCCAGAATTCTGAATCAGTTTATTGTAATATGATCAGTTAGTCAGGTCAGTGACTTTGTTTTAATGATGTAAATCCTTAGCAGACAATAAACTGATAATCTGTCGACAGATCAGATCTGATTTGGATTATTTGATGGGCAACTCAGTGTCTCATGGGCTGGATATGATGTCAAAGTTGGCGAAGAGGAGGACAGGAGATAAAGTAGCATATATTATTTTATTAGATTATATGTAATATGAAATATGTGCTGCTAGTTATAGGAACTCATTAATTTACTGTAAATACACAAAACTGTCACTATCAACATGTTATAGTTACATTAAACTTTCATTTCGATGGCATTCAACATTCTTCAAAAGAGGACAAATTGTCCTCAGTATCTTTTTCTTTTCCTCTTTGTTATTTCTCACCTGATATCGGAGTTTCCTTAGTCGACACCTGAGTGTGAGCGTCTCACGCAGCTTCTATCACCAGGAGGAAACGGCAGCTGTGTGGTTTGTCGTCGCATTAAAGACACTGTTGAAATGACATCTAATAACAAACCAGCCGAGATTACGATTCTATACGTATCGTTCAGAAGCCATTGTGCAGAGCTTAACTGCTGCATGGGCTTTAAAATGATCCTGAATTTTGCCTTCCTAAAAAAAAAAAATCTACTTTGGTAATCATTATATGGACTGAGATACACACAGGGGATTTCAGGATGTGCATTCATCTCCTGCTTTAAACCACTTAATATCCTTTCCACTTAAAGTGTACCATTGGTCTAGTGTTGAATGGATCAGTTGGTCACCATACTGGGATTGTGTTTAATCACTGTATGTGGATTTATAGATATGTTTCAGCTCATTTTATTTCATTTTCTATTTATTAATTGATCAATTCCACATCTATGGGAAGCCTCTAACTTTATATTGAGGTGAAAAACTGGATTGCATATGTTTGAAATGTTGTTTTTCTAAGCTTATATTACTTATACCTGTTGTTTTAATTTTAACAAATAGTCATCGAATAGACAATAAATATAATATATCCAATAATATATTGGCTATAATATATAATATGTGATCCAGATGTCTAAAAATGTCTTAATAGTTTTAAATTTGTTTCAAACATGGAATACAATAGCTTCTACAGAGCTCATTTTTGAGATATTAAACAGAAAACTATGACAAAGTAGATTTATAAGTTGTTATATTGCAACCCCCAATCCATTGGTACTAGCTTTCAAAAACTAATTTAGATTGAATTCTGTCAAGAATAACTGGTTGTAAACAGGATCCCAGTGGTTAGCTCCCAGTACAGGACCAATTTGGCAGATGAGAGTAAGTACAGTATGGTGGTCCACAAGGTGGAGGTTGAAGAATGGAGGATGTGCTCAGTGTTTAGCATCGATCAGCAGGAGATGGAGGTCTGACTCCCAGCCCGGTGTTGTGTTGGCCTGCCCCTAATTGATGTAATGAATGTGATTAGGTGCTATCTGAGGGATCGCAGAGCCCTGGCCCTTATCTCCCAGTGCTTCCTGGGCCCAACAGAGTGGACCAATAATGCATCAGAATGGGAGGGGGGGATGGATGCATGGGTCCAAAGATGGAGGAGTTACCAGACTCTCACTGATGCAAAGGGATGCAGGAAGGTTACACGAGTGGCTTATTCATAAAACTGGATAAAACTCATTCTTATCTATGCTCATTGACAGACACCATGGTGAAATTGGTCTAATTTGCTTTGTGTTACTGTTATGTCAGTTGACTTGTATCAGTTGTGTCAGAAAACTGCATTGAGGGTTGAAAGGTGAACCAGGAAGAGGCAGGAGACCAGGCACAGAGAAGTATTTAGCAGCGCAACGCTGACATCGTGTGGACGAATGTGGAAACACAGGAGTTCGCTGGTGGAGACTCTTTAGTATTAGGCGTGTGTTCTCCTGACCTGATGAATGCAAGAAAATTAGATTAGTCTGGCCTTATTGGTGCAGTCACCTTGTCAAAATGTGATGTTAAGAAAACAAAATGTTGTCTTATCAGCAGGAAGTTGCCCCTGAGCAGTGTTCAAAGTCCCATGATACCCAAACATTAGTTGGGATGTTTCACCTCAACATATGATAATAATCTATAAAATAATATGGAAACTTTAATGTGTTTATATCCTGTTCAGGTTCCTGTTGCCTGGCTGGTTCCTGCTAAATATGGCTTACTTACTGAGCCTCTGCAACTTTATTTATCCCTGTTATGGAAATCAGATCAGCTGATGTCCTACATCACAATCACGGTGATGGTGGATGAGTCACTTCTCCATCAGCCTATATTCTACATTCACTTGTAAGTTGTAAAAGATCAGATAAAGAAGTGAACTGATGTGTATGTGTTAGATAGGTATGTTAGGGTGTTAGAGGAGTTGCTCTGGGGAGACATCTGTCTTAAAGGGGTTCTTGAAAAGAGACAAACTCCAAGACAAGGTCAGCATTGGTCTGTGATACTAAATCTCTAAATTTGATTGAAATCATGTTTTGAATCTTTTAGAGGTCATAAACAGTTTTCCTTCATCATGTTATGACACATGAAGACATTTCTGGACATGGACATGGATGGATGGATGGATGGATGGATGGATGGATGGATGGATGGATGGATGGATGGATGGATGGATAACTCTGAAGTATCTGTATTCTGCATGTAGCGCTGCCGAAATGTAACAGCCCAAGGGCCTCATTAATAAAAATTGCTTCATTTAAATTTCAATTTCGATTCCTTCTCAAAATAAGCTTTCTAATTATGGAGGGGACACCTGGTCAATACAGTTACACAGTTTCCATCAATAAATTATGTATTCATCAAAAATCTGAACACAGAAGTTCGTCCTAAACCATTTTCATCCCACAGGTTGAAACGTCATTGATCAAGTTTTTTTCTTTTTTTTTCATATGTTGCACAGGCTTCATGGGACATTGGGAGGATCCAGTTCTGGTGTATTAATAATGGTGCTAATGTAAATTTGTTGTCACCAGTATTTATTATTATAATATTTATTATTATGCTTTGTTCCAGGTCTTTGACCAAACTATTAGGCACTGCCCAGATAGTTCCAAGGGCCGAGTCTGGCCCATATCCTCCAGTGTTGACTGACTTCTGGGGGATGAGGGAGTATACTGGGCCAAAAGCATACGGCCCCAGTATAGGCCAGATGTATCAGATGTGGGTAGAAAAGTGAAACTTGGTGATAGTTCCCCTTTGCATTTACATTAGAGGCAAAAATGATCTTGTGCAGGTCATATTGTCATTTGATCTCCAATGTAATTTTAGCTCTGGCTTCTGACTGTGTTCAGAAAGTGGAAGGAGAAGAAAAACCTTTTTTGCTCTGAAGCATCTAATAAGATAATCTGGGACAAAAACACTGTGTGGATTCATTGATGGAGAAAAACTTTTCTTTTGATATTTAACAACAGGCCTATTCTGCCCCTCTGTGGTTACATCAGCTCATCTCTTTTCTATTCATTCAACTGCTATTATCACTTACATCCTGCACACACCCTAAAGAGGGCAGTGTGACACAACAAATACTCACTCCCTGAATCCTTGCCCAGTACAGACAGGGAGCATTATTGTATATATGATTCAATGAAATTTAACCTTCAATTTACCCCATAGATAACACAAACACTACCTATGAACTCTCTCTGAAGATCTTCTGCCCATTTAAAGAGAGAACATATTGGAATAAAAACCCATGAAAGCCACAAATATACTCACTAGATGTTCAATATCCTACATCATCAGATTCTTGGTCACATGTGTAATTTCCCTGAGCCGGAGTCGATTGACTGCCGTGTTACAGTTGATTACAGCTTTCATGCACATTGATCACGAGCCACCCCACAATATGGTGGTTCTATTAATTACAGCAAACGCTGCCGAGCTTTCATATCATCAGAGGCCACTGACGATCATTGAAATAACTGCGCTATTAAACTCAGCGCAAGGTGAAGGTTTGTATTTCTCTCTGAATTCAATAAGCTCTTAAGGCCGATGAGTAGTTTGTGTGAGCTCGGGATCTGATAAACAACATGTGCCACATTTTCAATTTATGAGGAAAATGAAAAAAAATCAGAATACCAACTTAAGGCTCACTTGAGCACTGTTACAGAGGCAATTAAAAAGCTGTGTCAATATAATTTGCATTTCTTACAAGCCTCTTATTTCATATTAGCTAATATGAAAAGCATCATAAATTGGGATTAAACTGATAAAGCATTGATTTATTTCGACAGGAAAATGAAGAGCAGCTGCCAACAGAGGACAGAGCTGGGGGAATAACATCGCCTCATTAAACTGGTCTGAATTTTTGTGTTAAATGTTTGTGTTTTTATTTTATAACTGGCTGTTTATCTCACAATCCTTCATAAAATCCTTTTATTTAAATCACTGGATTGATATTCCCGGAGGATGAGGGCGATAAAATGTCAGCCGCTGCTCCTCAGTAACAAGGCCCATCGTTCTGGACTGGGCTGAGTCATGTGGCGCCAAATTAAAAGAGGTGATTGCTGAGAGACAACACATAACCTGGCCTTTATGGCACATAAAACCACCGGGTGGATATAAAATCTGGATTTAAAATGCGTCTTTATCTGACTTTACAAGATGAGCTTGTTTTTTTCATCCTTGCTACTTCGTCCTCACCAGCGCTTCCATCCCTCAACTGTCCACGAGCCACCGCTGCACCCAAGCCAGTCTCTTGCATGCTGTTTCCTGTCTGGAGCCAGCCTCGGGATAAGTGAAGGACTGCTCAAGCTTTCACTGGATCGGATCGGTCGCCCAGTCGCGTCGTGACGACCTGTTACCGACCTGTTACCGACCTGTTACCGACCTGTTACCGACCTGCATTTGTTTGCCAGTGTCACAAACTGGCTCAGAGTTTGGACGAGGATGGATAGAAAACACAAATGCTTAAAAACCAAACAATGAAAGTAATCAATGAAAGCAACAAGACACTTCAAATCAATAAAATCAGATGTCACCAATAACAGATTGAGAGAGAGCCAGACCCAGCAGGCCAGGTTTTCAGGGGCTGTCCAGACCCTGAAAACTGGCCTGCTCAGTCTCCACGACCGAGATGATCCGCTTCTGATTGACGACCACTCTGATAGTTTGCCTCCTGAAGAAGCAAGAGAGACAGGACGAGAAAACGGGCCTGACAGGGCAAAACCTGAGTGGTGGTTTATGCTGCTAGCTGTTAGCCCGCCTGTTGCCCCAGTGAAGTGTGGTTTTACACCTCCCTTAGCTCCTGGTTCTGCTTTTGAGATGCCTCTTGTGGACAAGAGGGTCTCTGATAAGTGACAGAAATTTGGAGCATGTTCAGAGCGGAGCAGAATTTCTTCATCTCTTTGAAACTATTTCTATTCAACCAAGTTAAAGAATGAAGGCTCAATAGATGGACAACTACAATAAATAGCTCAGAACATCCACTTTTTCCATTCAAACTCTGTGATCTAACATTAAGACACAACTTTGTCGGACATTATAATGGAAATAAGTGAAGGTTGATAGTGACCAAATAGCTCCATCTTGTGGCGTAAAGATATAAATAACATTCACTTGATAGAGATTTTCCTCATTCGATGGGAACATATGCTTTCCCGTGTAATCTGTTTTACCATGTCCCCTTTATGAAGGAGGAAATATTCTTGGCTAATGGTGAGATAAATTAATCCACAAAAGCAGACAGGTAACAGACTCGACACCGGCAACAATGTGCCTGTCTGGAGGATGTCTGAGGCTTTTATGTATCTCTGGTAATGGGTAAAAAGGGAGTGATAATGGGGTGTTTGACTCTGAGAAAGTAAATTTTTTCTCTGGAGGTTTCACCTCTCTGTAAAAGATTATCAAGGACGTCATGAATAATACTCTTGAAAGCTGTGAGTTGGGTGCCGGTGGGTTCATTGTGTTAGAAATATTGTCATAAGGTTGTCTTCAACTTTCATTTGCATAATCAACTTAATTCATGACCTGTAATGATCCATAATGATAATAGATTCACTGTGTGTCCTGAAGGGCGGACCTCTTTTCTTTTATTCTACTTTGTCTCCTTGTCTACAACATCTCTCAAATGAATTACTCAGGTCTCTTAAAACACCCTTTCACTTCTAAAAGTCTATTATTGTCTCAATTACATAATGCAGAATGAGATGAATGAAAACAATGATTCTGCTGTGATGCTGTAGTCACGTCACATTTCTCATCACTCACTTTTTTTTGCCTTCATCTTTGTCACATCCAAACCAATGTTTTTGTTTTTTACCCCACATCTACAGGTAGTTATCAGCGCTTGACCATGTTTCATGGGATCAGGAATCTTCAAATTCCCATTATTTTTTAACAGTTATGTTGTATGATTGTGCTTTAAAAGTTAAACATCCAGCAGTTTAATAGATTTTTGATAAATTGAAGCAAACTGCTCTCATAGTAAGAACCGTCATACTGGGATTTTTTGTGTAGCTTGGACACAATATGACCCTTTGACAGGGCTTGTGTGGCAGCATGAGAAACAGAGTGAAAGGAGTCCCATTAATGAGGTAAGGTGAGAGAAGACAGATTTAGTGGAGGGAAGTGTCAATGAGCTGGATGGAAAGAGCAGAATTCATGTTGGATGCTGAACTGTCGATAGACACCTAGACAAGCAAGTTGTCCAGTCTCTGTGCCGGCATAACAAGCTGTGGAGCCTCAACCCCTTCCCCTCTTCCAGTTCCCCTTTGGCCTTGGCTGGGCCTGCTGTCTGGAACCCGGGTGCCTGAAATCCTGGTAATAACGGTGGCATTGATCGCTGTGCCTGGG
Organism: Rachycentron canadum; assembly: GCA_038496675.1. Classification (NCBI taxonomy): domain Eukaryota; kingdom Metazoa; phylum Chordata; class Actinopteri; order Carangiformes; family Rachycentridae; genus Rachycentron; species Rachycentron canadum. The sequence continues at coordinate 2,635,319 of CM076669.1, read as the reverse complement.
ATGGCCAATTACAGCTTCCATACCATCTAATGAGGAGCAATTGCTCCAGTGGCAATTACTGCAGCTGTATAGCGCCCCAGAACTGAGATGGAGAGCTGTGAATACAAGGAAGTGCAGGTGAGACAAATAAAGAGTGCTGCTATTACCACCGCAGACACATAAACACACATGTAGTGCACAGTCTTACCTCACAAATCAAATGTACGATTAATGCAATTAATATGAAAAATGAATGGAATAACATATTCTCATTGGTCTAAATGGGTAGGTTTTACATAATGTTTACCTTTGGAGTGTTTTTTGTAAGTTTGTACTGATTTTTAAGTGTGTGTTATACAGTTTAATCGCATTCATTATCTTGCACAGATGCTACAGGCTCCCTATAAATAAGGCCATAGCTACCATTAAGGAAACTGAGGCCATGTCCCATATTTTCAGCATCTTGTCATCTAAACAGCTTTTAATTTGACAGTTTTTAAGGCCAAAAACTCGAATACCTGGCAGTGAGACAGCTGCAGAGAAAGCTTGGAGACAACATTTAGACTGCAAAGTTGGGAAATATCATGTGAGAGAAAAGTTAAATTAACAAAATGTGAAATTGTGTCACTGTGACTGTTGTTTAGGGGCTAGTCAAGCATTTCTTCAGCAGAGAGTTTGGACTCAGGAACTCAGTATTTCTAAAATCCTGGTTACCTTCTTAGAATAAGAAGTTTTTAATTAGGGTCTTAAATTCAAGTAGTTTTACGCCACTTCCTCTATTTAATATTTGACAGTTTAAAAGTGTGAAAGTTTAATTGGAGGGCAAACTCCAAGTCCATTAAGACCAGGAAGCCTAGTGCAGTACAACGGGTAAAGTCGGCACTCGCTGTAACGTATATGAAGCGCTCCCCTGGTTCTTTAGCTCGCTAAAAACTTTAGCTAACTCTCCCTAAAACAGCGTCAATGAACGCTAACCCACGTGACAACGGGCCGAACATATCGCTGGAGAAATAACCGCAACTGCGCCGTCGAATGAGATGCTACACTTGAAACCGGAAGGCGGGAGAGTTTTGGCTAATTTCACTCTGAGCCAGCAGTCAGCCATCAGTTGGTCTTCACTTCATCATGGTGACTTCTGTTTTCTTTTGTGCGGTTTGCGTTTGTGTGGTCGGAAATGTTAGCAAAACACGAGGCAGCGTATGCTAACAACGGCTAATTTCTGCTCTTGCTATTATGGTCTTGCTAGGTTTGCTAGCCAGCATCGTTTGGCGTTGGTTTATTGTGATGGCAGAGCTTTGTTGTGTGGTACTTTTGTGTTGTTGGTGTTTTACTTAATAAATGCTTGCAGTTAATGGAGGGTGGTCTTATTGCTTTATAAAATATATTCTTGTTTTGTTTTTTGTTTTTACACAGGACATTCACGTTAGTATTTTATCTTCATACTGACTTTGTGGAAAACTCAGTGTGACTTAACAATCACGTTTTCTCAACACAATTCATATTCAGTTAAGTACAACAGCTTTTGTTTTTTTGTTATTGTTGCAGCTTCCTCCGACTCTCACTTTAACCTCCTGTTGTTGTTCTGAAGGTGCATTTAGTTTTGGTGAATTTTAATATGCAGCAGTGGATAACTATCTGCTGTATGGGTGGCACATGTGCCGCTGTAGCCGTTCACCTGAAACTGTTTTCCCCGTGTGGTCTATCAGAAGAATGGCCATACATCAGCTTGTGCACACACAGTGTATTTACTATAGAGTGCTCTGTGCTTCAGGGAGGAGCATTTATTACTGTCACTCCTCAGTATCTGCTGTATTAGGCTTGATCCTTCACTTGTAGGTGAGTGATGAGGTCAACACCTAGATGCCAAATATCAACTCTGTCGCAGTCGATTCATGATAAATTGACTGACGTGAGTTAATGGACTGAATGGAGAAACGCTTTTGCCTTTCAACCATGCAACTCTTTCTCTCCGGCCGCTTTTTTTTATCAATTTAATGCTTTGTAATGGAAGGTTAAAGGACAGTGGTTGTCTGCCAAATAAAGCAAAGGAAGATTGGTTTATCTGACAGGCTCATCTTGGAGACAAAAAGTGTGCTGGGCTTGGATTCTGGTAGTGTCACCTTATTAAATGGGGTTATGAAAACTGTCATTTTAGTTAAAAACTGGCTGTATTGCAGTGACACCATGACAACTAACATATTTGAACAGAAATATAATCTTTACAGTAAATCATTGGTGAACAAAAACTACAAATATGAACCAAGAGACATTTTCAGACAGTTTTCTCTCGTATTATCTTCTTTTTGTAACCCGCAAGGACAAAAGAAGATTACTCTCTATAATATAGTGGTAACTGGTTTATAAATGGACAATAAAATGTCTGACACTGAAGTGACGGGCAAAATGTCACCTTATGTTGTATCAGACTGCAGAAAATGTATGTTTTTCAAAGTTCCTGTCAGACTAAATTAACTGCAATTACAGCATTTAACTATGAGACATGTGTGATTACAGGTTGAACATCCACCAGCTAAAGCTTTCAGTATCTTACATCCTTCATGATGTGAAATAATGACTGAAGAGTGACAGAATTTGTTGATACTAAGACTATGAAATGAGAAATTGTTCTTCCTGCTCTGTGCTTATTTTTATCCCAATTGCATGTGTGTATTAGCCTGACACCAGCTGATGTTTAACACTTGGTGTGAGTCTCTTCAGTCTACAGATTCATGTAAATGTTTGGGATTCAGATCAGCTGGAAGAATTCAGTCCAGTCCAACCCTCAACAAAAGATGAAAAGCTATTGTTCATGATGTGGGAATGCAGTACATTGCGTGATGTTGTTATTATTTTGTCCTCCCCTGCACAAACTTCTATTACAGCAGAGGGGCATTAATAGATTATGATATGAGAGCAAAATGCCTGTCATCCTTTACATTCTGCTCATTCGTTCTATCCCTTTCTATAACCATCTCTTTCTGGTTGTGGGAGCTGTCTGCAGATCTAACCATGACTCCGTCTTTATGATCTGTATGCCTGTTTGGATGTCTGACTTTCAGAAACAATTCCTTTTACTCTCCCACACTCTGCTTTTTTTTTTTTTTTTTCTGTTGTGTATAGATCTTCTATCATCTCTCCTCTTTTCACTTGCTGCATCTTTGCCGCCGTGTAACTTTAATATCTGGGTTTAGAACAAGGACAGAGGCAGCGGCTCAGTGACAGTCAGACATGGGGGAGCAAACACAAACACCCTTCAAAGTTCTTTTTTTATGCAAGCGAGGAATAAGAGGGACCCAGCTCATAGACACAGCCGTGAGAGAGTCTGATTGAGGCTTTGGCGTGAACATGCAAAAGGAAGCTGTGGGCCTGTAGCCTTCATTAGACTAAACACACAAACACGGACACATACACACACATCGACATTGTTAGCTAAGAGGGAGCGAGGTGTGGAGAGAGGGGTGGAAAGGTTACAAGATAATCAACACTCCCTCTCCACCGTAAACCCACACAATAAAGACTTGACATCAATATGCCAGTGCAGTCATCACCACAATAGTGCCTGGCACCGAAGGGGGAAAGGGCCTCCACAGTACATCCGCACTGATTAAACCATGATGAGTGTGTGTGTGTGTGTGTGTGTGTGTGTGTGTGTGTGTGTGTGTGTGTGTGTGAATGTTCTCTGAAACGTAGTGGAGAGTTTGCCTACTTTTAATTAGCAGAAACGACTTTGGCTGTCTTTAATTTGTTTTTCAGACCGGTATGCCAGTAATAATGCACGATCAGGTGTCCTAACATTAAAGAAAATAAAGGGGCCGCACTGACTTTGCATCGTGGAAAAAAACGTGTTAGCGGTGGCAAGAAGTGTTGCAACTGCCTCCAAAAAATTCTTCATTCTGCGAAAATTGAATACACTTATGGCTCATTTGTTCGAAGTTTTTTTAACGTAACCACCACAGTCATTTGACAGCGACTGAAGCACGAGGCGCTTGTTCATACAGCACACCACATGAATATATTTCTTCAGCCGACTTTGGACTAAACTGTACTTTACGACTCTAACAAGTGGGAAAAGTTGTTTCCTGGTAACAGCTGAAATGAGAAGCATCGCCAGGTTCTCTTAAAATAAATCATCCTCTCGGCCAATCGGAAGCGTTCCCAGCGAGCGCTCACCAGACGCTTGGCCGTGAGTCAGACGAGCGTATTTATTGTTGCTGTATGTGACAAGTGCGTGTTCATTATAAATGGGACTTATACAAGCTTTGTATTCACGTTTTCGAATGACTTCTTCTGCTGTTTGATGTTTATCGGAAAGTGTCAGTATAGCACCCCCCCCCCCACACACACACACACACACACACAAACACACACACCACCATCCCTGTACTTCAGCTTCATAATGTAAAACAAGTTTATTTTGCCAAGTACAAATTGTTATTCATAGAGTCAGATAAGAAAACGTGGCAGTGATGATTGGATTCTTTTTGTGTACAAGTATCATCCATTGAATATATATACAGAAAGCCTTAAGACCTCAGTTTAATTACACTACTAAATGTATGTTTGTCCAGCAGTTATACCTGGTCGGGGCTTACAAGGGATTAGTGTTATCATCACTTTGTGTTCCCGCCTCTACATCGGACACAGCGGCATTAGTCGCCTAATCAAATTCCTCACCTTCCTCGTTCTCAACCTCTCACCCTCCCACAGCCACCCAGCAATACATCCTCACTGACAAGTGGCACTTTGAAGCCATTACTTGATCATTTATATTTTACACAGGATAAGTATTTCACTTGGACTGAGGGGAGATGTATTGGATAAACCTGTAATGAAGTGCTTCACAGTTCTGTCACACACACACACACACACACCAATACACACTCGACACTGCACAATCCCTCGGTAAAGTCGTCGTGCACCTTTAGATGGCAGCAGCATGCCACTCCATCACACAGAGAGAGGCAGGGTCTGATAGATGTCTGGAGCAAAGCTAAGAGCGAAAAAAACAAAGAGGGACAGTCGGAGCTCATTATTTCTTTGATTCTTTAATTTTCCTCATGTCTTCATCCAAATCTTTGTTATTGGTGCTGCGCTGTCTCTTCCGGTGAGATGGAAAGAAAAAAGAAAAAAGGAAAAAAAAAAAAAGAAAAAGACGTTTTAATGATTTAATAAAAAATAAATAAAAAAAAACATCCCAAAAACTAGAGCTGCTTTGCTCGTCTCGTTGTCTGAGTTTGATGTCTCTTCCATGTAATTGAACTTGATGAATGCTGGCGTTGTTTTCCCCGCGAACACGCTTTGTCTTTTCAACCCCATCTGACATATCTGGGCCGGCCGGTTATTTTCAGAACACAATCCGGTACCTGTCTGTCTGTCTGTCTGTCTGTCTGGTGAGGAGCTAAGGTTTGAATCGTCAATTATATGTAGTCATGAGAAAGTTAGTTATTGTTAAGTCCACACTGCCTGAATCAGTAAAAGATGATGCTTTACAACAAACCTTTTAGCAGAACGGACGTGTTGCATGTCAGGACTTTTTTTTTTTTTTTTTTTTTTTTACACGTCACACTTTTTTCTTCGGAAGATGAAAATGCGCGTAGCACAGCAGCGATGGATGACACCCACATTTCGGCACGACTGTCGCATGAGCTTCAATCTGAGAAACGCTGAAGCCATGAGTCTGCATGATCTCACTGCAACCCCCTGCCCACGAATTGCTGGACTCGAATAAGAAAAAAACTCGTGTTTTTACAGGTTTATAATATTTTTTACATTAAAAAAAAAAAAAAAAAGTCAAAAATTTGCTGGCTGTCACCGCTTCAATGATTATTTGCTTCTTTTCTATGTCTTTGTGTGATGAAAATTAATTGATGGTCACACAAAAAAAAAAACAACAACAAAACAATTTGAAGACGCTGGGATCTTCAGTCGGAAATTGAAGTTTAAACCTTCAACTTTTTTGACATTATATTGTATTAGTAGAATAACTGACATCGAAAATGACGGTTAGTTTGCAAGTTTTTGACCCTAATTCATTAGTTTGGTTCCATTTTTTGTTATTTTTATCCCAAATATCACGGATTAAACTTTGTTTTAAAGACTTCTCTGCACAGCCAGGAAGATAATTCCAGTGGAGTGATTTTTAACTCGCTTCCTGTGACACATTTAAATAGATAGTGACTCTGAAGAACATCAGAGTAAGCCTTAAAATCCCACTATGTTGAATATGGCTCCAACTCAGATTCCCAAATTCCCAGAAACAATAATGAAGACATGTCATCAGTGTCTGCGGTGGCAGCTGTAGCCCTGATGAGCTTTCAGCGTTGACGCAAGTTGTCTTTTAATCATCTCATTCAGCATTTAATTGTTTTCTTGTCTTTGATCTAGTTTTATATCATTTTCCTCAGACGAAGTGGTCGAAATTAAACAGATCAGCAGGTTTTGAAGGAGCTGGTTGGACTTGTTTTTGTGGTGGTTTTGAGTTTGATCAAACGAAAAGTTTGCACGACTAAACTCTGGACACTCAACCTACACGTCCCAGAGAGAAAAAGAAAGGAGAGAGCGGGAAAGAAAGGGAGGGAGAAACACCTATGAACTTAATTACCCAATGAATAATTAATGTTTGATTGCAGCATTCCCCCAGGCTGTCAACACAAGATAATTTATCATAAGATTATAATTTATCACTAATTGCTTTGGCAAGAGGTTTATGATTAGAATAATTTGCTTATTAAATGCACAAATTTTATTAAGCGGCAAACTTTTGTGTAAAGTATGTATCGATTTAGCTGTGCCCACACTGTCAGGAAGAGGGCCATTAAACTGCGTTTAATCGAGTTACACATTCGGGATTAAAAATAGTTGTTTGCTCAGTCATAATGCAGTCCTGTTTTCCATAATTTAGTTAAACAAAACAGGTGATTATTCTAATGCAGTGAGATGCATACGACCCAGGGAGCGATTTTAGCACAGAGAGGTGCCTCAATATCCTCAAAGCCAAGAAAAGCACAACAGCATCCTAAAGACTTAAGCTCCTCTGTGAATCCTGTTTACTCCTCTAAGCTGTAATGCCTATTTAGATGAGGAGAATTTGAATTGTTTGTCTCCAGCATAATGAATGTTTGTTGTCTGGCATGGAAATCTTGGTGGAGTAGTCACAGTATCTTAGCTGTGGGCTGGACAGGTGGATGGTTCGTGCTTGGTGACTTTCTGCGGGCAAATCCATGCATCTATATATCAGCACTCTGTGTCTGACTCAGCCTCAGTCTTGATCCACGTTAAGTAAGAATTTTGCGGAAACGCCGAAATGGAGCATCACCAGAAACACTGAAGAACTAAATATCAATAATAACTGTAGAAAGGAGATGCAGAAAATAACATATTGTTACTGTAATGACTTGACACAAATAGTTGATAAAAGGTGAATAACCTGTCACAAAAACTGCATCACAATTAGCGTAATTAGCAAAGACTTTGACAGAGTGTTCCCCACACAGGTAAACTGTACCTGCAAAAACGAAACAGTGATAACAAGTCAGACCAGGTCAAACAGCAATCATTGCCAAAATTACAGCCTTAATAAAAAAATAAAAAAAAAAATAGAGAAATAAAGAAAAGTACACAGATTGAATCAACGCCTCCGAGACACAGCTTCAATGAAAATTATATGTTTGAGTGTCACAGAAATCCGACTGCTGGCAGCGCTGCTATTTATATTCAGACAAACGACGAGGCCTGAACACAAAGATGTGGAACCTGGTGTAACGAGCACAAAAGCTGGAGCCCTGAGAAAAACACAAGCTAAACCAGCTAAACTGGTCTAAACAGATGAGAAACGCTCCAATAATTGGATTGCTTCCATTCAATAAACCTTAAAAATGGTGGAATATCTGATATGTGTTATAGCAGGTTATAGTATTGCGTGGTTGTAGCCAAGAAGCACCCTAGTGTGTAATTGTTGCACTGAGGCTGGGTGTAAGTGTGCACCCAGGGGCTCCCTGGAGGTCCAAATCCAAAGAGTTGAAAACCATAGCTTTAAATGTAATTTTTTTTCTTCACAACCTTTTTGATGAATCATGTAAACAACAATATTATAAAGGGCTTGGATCTAGAAATCCTGATGGTAGATCTGACCCTCAAATTACATCTAAACCTCCAAATCTTGATAGTGACTCGATATTTATGTCGAGCTAAAATGTTTGTTTTGCCATTATTTCCTTTTGAAACCATTATGGTTGTTCACATTTTTTATATTTTAATGAATGAAGCGGTTTTAAGGCAAGGCAAGGCAATTTTATTTGTATAGCCCATTTTTACAAACAGTTTGTCTCAAAGTTCTTTACATAGCATCATAACAACATCCTCTGCCCTTAGACCCTCACATCGACTGAGGAAAAACTCAAAACAAAAACCCTTTTAACAGGGAAAAAAAAGAGAAACCTCATGGTGAGCAACAGAGGAGGGATCCCTCACCCAGGACGGGCAGACGTGCAATAGATGTTGTATACAGACGAGAAAACAGGTAACAATACAGTAATAAGGGTGGGTTTTTGTTTGTTGGTGGTTCTCACAGACACAACTGGAGTCTCCATGTAAGACAAACACGCACAGCTGATGGCACCTTAGAATAAAAAGGGCCGTCTAGTGGCAAGTAGAGGAAAAAAAAAAAAAAAAACACTAAAGAGCTGGTGATCGTGCAGCTCATTGAAGTCATTAAAGAAAAAAAAAAAAATTAAACGCTGATATTCAGCCACATTTTTTACTTAACCACATCTGATCTAAGTCACGGACCAAGAATGAAAAACACATCTGTTGGTCATTTTACACCACAAATATGGTGGCGTATAGTCCAGAAGATTTTTCCCAGACAGAATTGATAGTGACGCACACATGCACACACACACACACACACACACACACACACACTGTGTCTTGGCATTTAGAGGGAGGAGAGGACTTGAGTGGGCTGCTGGAAGCAATGTGTGTTCCTTGTCCTGCTGTCCAATCAATGTGAGAGGACAGGAAAGGAAGGGCTGAGGGCCAGTATAACACTTTGTAACACTCTCACCTCACAGTGTGCACACGTCACTAAACGTTACTCTCAACACACATGCCCTCGCGCACACGGACCTCCAGGTTTTGTCTCGCTGGCTGGGGAAAGGATGGTGTGTGTGTGTGTGTGTGTGTGTTTATCAGTGCAGCTGTAAGGTGCTCTTATCAGCCTGCTGTGGAAACTGGACAGATATCAGTTCTGGTGGCAAAGACATGGACTACATATGGCACAGATAGCTCTCGTTTTGACACACACACACACACACACACACTCGCACACAGACACAAACACACACCCAGTAGGAGACACCCCGTGTTAAAGGGTTTGGCAGCTGTGTTGAAACCGTCAGACAGCCAATCAGGGGATCGATGGCAGCCGTGACTCGCCCAATGACCCATGCTGTTATCTCCGCTGGCCATCCTCCCATCTCCCCCCCACCCACCTCCCCTCGTTTCTGTCTCACCCTGAATTTTGCTTTCGCTTTCTTGCCTCTCTCTGCCTCCCCTCTCACACTTCTTTGCTTCATCAATCGGTAAAAAACTTTTCCCTCTTTCTCTTTCTTTCCACGGCTCACCCAACCCATACACCCCCCCACCACCACCACCACCACCACCCCCAGCCC
>CM076669.1:2574791-2585695 GCA_038496675.1 Rachycentron canadum | reverse complement strand
ATTAGTCCACTGACCCCACCCCACCCACCCCCCCTTCGCCTCCTCCTTTGATAAGATTTCACCCAAGGCAGCCATATGGGAGGATCTTTGTTGATTTAGTATTGAATTTCAGAACTGACTGCACTGAAAACTGTGATTACTCATTCTTATACATTCGGTAACTGGGATCGTTTCTGCCAAAATTGAATTAAAGTCAGTTTTTTTTTCGTTAGGTGGGGCTGGTGTGTGTGTGTGTGTGTGTGTGGGGGGGGGGGGGGGGCTCCCAGGAACCACTTGGAGGACCCTGGGGATCCCAAATCCCACACTTAGAAAGCTACAGCAGCTGCGTTTAGAGAGCAAGAGACAAACACTGTGCGAGAGAGAGAGAGAGAGAGAGAGAGAGAGAGCGAGAGAGAGAGTTGCAACCTAAAACTAATGTTCTTTTCCTCCAAAGGGCTGAATGTAATAATAAGTCCTCAGGCTCTTCTCTGCAGCTGTCAGAGAGATCAACTTACAGCCCCATATGAGCGAGCGCTGTAAGTGAGTGAGTGTGTGTTTGTGCAGGGGTAGGAGTGTGTACTTAACATGATGAGTTTCCATCTGCATATGTCTATATAACCAATTTGGACGCTTCAATGTGCCAATGACCCAATGACCAAAGGGGTTCATTAAAAAAGATTTTATCTTGTCTCCTATTCTGTACGCAACATATTCTTATCTCTATCTTTAATCGATTTGATCCATATTTTATTCTTCTCAGTTTTATCTATCATCCTCATCTTTATCCTTGTGCTCTTTCGTATTTAGAGTGACGCTTATATTATCTTTTTATCTTTATCCATATTTCATCTAATCTTACATCAGGAGCGTAAAGAGGCTTTGAGTAACATTTTTGGTATGAGTGAGTCTCACTGGAGAGCTTCAGATGAGCTGTCTCTCAATTTAACATCCACTTGTGATCAAACGTTACAGGGATCCATCCAATAGTTGCGAAGAGGTTTTGCTTGAAGCCGCCAATGTCAACTTCCCGGTGAGAAAAGTCAGGGGCGTCTTCGGAGTCATTAGGATCAATCATGTGGAAAACCGTGAACGTCTTTGTAAAAATTTAAGACCAAGATGATGAGATATTTAACAGGGTCAAAGAAAACCACAGACTGAAAATAAAAGTGAACAGTGATTTGGCTTCACCTCACAGACCCAGAGCCGACGGCCGACTTTGATAAACAGTCTCTGACAAACGTGTCTGCACATCTTTACATTCAAGAGAACAATGAGCGAAGATGCACTGCAAAGACTGTATATTGAATATCCCAGTGTACACAGGGCCAAGTAAACATCAGAATTATAAGATCCCTTCCACTTAGTGTAACTGTGCTCCTTAAGGACAGACTCATTCAAGTGCTGTCACTTCCATTCCATCTATTCCTCTGATCCTTTCTGTAACGGCCAGTTAAATAGCCAGTAATGCCTTTTAGCCTGTTAGTGCTGGATGCTAGTGAGCCCAGACAGACTGGGATGGACATATGGAGGGAGTCTGGCAACAGACTCGCAGTCCTGATGCCAGCTCCTCAGAAACGTTCACACACTCACACACATACACACCGGCACTCCTTCGTATCTGTTGTCCAGAGCTCTGAGCCGTCCCTACTTCCTGCTGTCCGATTATCTCAGAACCTGCTCCACGCGAGCGTCGTGGGAATTTTGGAACCTCACCGATTTCCCATCATCCCTCTTGGCCAAGGGCAGGCGTCCAGGAGGACGGCTGGACAGCTCTCGGCGTTCGCAAATGCCCACCCACGGAGAGGGAGGATGGGACGGCAGATAAAGGTGAAAGCGGCGAGCGGGGAGCTTTGTTCAAAGAACAGTCCAGCGTGGCTCACTTCCCTCCCTCACATGTTTGTCTCTGTGTCTTCCGCACTGGGTGTGTGTCATCCCATTGTGTGTGAGTGTTGTGCGTTGTCGTCTGGTGCCTGTGCCTGACAACTGGCCTAGAAATCCTTTCCAAAAGTCACAGGTTGAGTTCTGTGTGAAACAGAGAAGTATTATTGGGAAGCCAGGCTGGCAGTGAGACCGCTCGCTGTCTCTATTTTTATTATACAACCCTGGAAATGCAGAATGAATCTCTTTTTCTAATATTGGTCTGATCCCACCTCAACTTTGTTTGTTGTTTCATAAAGTGGCGGTGACATTATTGAAGGTAGGTCTTGTTATTGGAGCTTTTTCTTTGAATGACAAAACCTAGAACCCAATAAATCTTCAGTTCTGCTCCATCTCAGGGTTTTTTACTCCAATTATTGAGCTTTTCAACATCAAAAATGATGTCCTTGTGCATTTTAATAAAGTATTCCTACCAGCCTGACTGTTACATCATGTTAAATATGGGCAGCCTCTGCTCAACAGCGCATTTCACATTGAATGTCATTGGATCTGATTTGAATCTGAGGGACTGACACAAATGGAAATTCCTCTGCAGCTCAAAACAAAACAAATGTTCAATAAAGCCAAACCAGACAAAAGGAAGCAACAGGATTTAGGGGAAACTGTGGGATAATAACGGTGCCACCGGTCTGAAAATAAGGCCTTGTGCCGTTTTACATTTGTAGATAACTTAGAAATTACAGCTGATAGTACCAGTCTTTGAGCAGCATCTGTGCTCAGGAGACATTACAACATAAATGATATCAGTATCAGTTCATTCAGAGCGATGGTAACAACACATACGAACCATGTGCAGGTGATTATGGTTCACTTAGGTGTCAAAGCAATTAGTCCTTTAATGGTTTAGTTGATCGCTTGTAAATTCACCAACAAAAAAAATGAACCATTTGTCAACAGTTCGCCAGTTTAAGAAATAAACAAAGGGAATAAATAGGGTTAAACACATGCAGATGACTGCATTCATATACATGTGTGAAATATAAAAAAAGAGTTTAATACAGAATAAAAGATAAAACACAACACGTGTAAGGCTTGTGAGGGCCTTTTTAAATAAATCTACATTAACTTTAAGGTGCTTATAAAGCCTCATAATATAATTATGATCAGTGAGGGTTCAGGTTAATTATTGCAAAGAGAGTTAAAATTGTCATAATGTTTATTTTCCAAAGAGTGAAACTGGTTTTAATTTGCATGTCTCTCTATGTAAACTCACCTCAGGCTGGAGAAACCTTTGCCAGTAACAAGAGGATCGTGAAACATCTCTCAGCACTTAAACTAGAGTGTTAATACGTTCTCTAAACGGCGATTTCTGATGTCAGAGCTAGGTTTTTTGAGGGGGGGGGTTTCTGCCTTTTTTGCCCATGTTTCCACATTATGATTACAGGCGAGGGTTAAAGACAGAAGGTGTGCTAAAGCATTCCAGTACAGCGCTCCATCTAAACTGGACTTTAATCTCAGCATTGGGTCCCACCATCTCTCCATCCAACTGTTGCCTAATCCTCCTCTCTCCCGGAGAACAGCAGCAGATGGGTCTGTTCCTTTGTGAATAATGAATGCTCCACATGAAGCCACAAAAAAACTGTTTTTTTTCCCCCCAACTACTTACATTAATTTGACGAGACTCAACCTGCGAGTAACCTGTCATCCACCTGCCTCTGTCACCAGATGAAATCCACTCTGGTTATATTGTGTGAGTGAGTGAGTGAGTGAGTGAGTGAGTGAGTGAGTGAGTGAGTGAGTGAGTGAGTGAGTGAGTGAGTGAGTGAGTGAGTGAGAGGTGGTTGGAGGACATCCTGACCTCTTCCAGAGCTCTGGGAAGGTTAGAGAGCAGCAGGAGCCTGCAGAGCGCTGAGGGCCAGTCGCACACACACCAAATCCTGCAATACACTTATTGGCCCCGGACAAGCCTGGGCCTTCCTGGTTACATAAAACCAGGACACCAATAACAACCATCCAGTCCTCATGTCATGTCATGTCCCATAATATAAAAGATGAAATATAGCGGGGGAAAGAGGAACAGGAAAAAGACAAATAAGTAACACGAGCTCACAAGGAGCAGCATGTTAAGGCTGCGCGGTGCAGCCACGACAGCCTCCGGCGGCACCGTGATGTAACACCTTTAATTTTTCACAGCCTCGGGACTTTGCTGCCCAGAAATTATGCAACGCGATTGCAAAGCTGCTTGTTGACACGGTTTCATCTCTCTGCTCCTGTGGGGATGGAGATAGCGAGGAGGTTCATCTATCATGAATCCTCCGTCCTCCTCTGCAGATAAGAACCAGTCAGTGACCTAACGTCGAGGCTTTGAATTTTCCGTGCGAACTCAAAAGATGCTTCACATTAAATCATACTGTCTGATGGGAGCAATTTATTTACTCAAGCTTTGCCTTTTTTGTCTCTTAATAACAACTTATACCATCATAATAAGTGCAAAGATTGTATAGTGATCAACATTTGTATTGGCATTGTAGCTGACTTTTGGCCTAAATTAATACACATTAAGGCTTTTCTGTTTTTTCATTTGAAAACTTTTTAAAAACTCTAACTCACCACATATTCAGAACCAGCACGACCTCAGCTAATTACATATATGACTCAATAAAAACTCACTGTTAGAGGGGATAGTAGCGCATAAAAGAAGGGAAAACCAAAATAGACATTTCATTTTTCCTTATTTTATAGATAAAAATACTGTAAACCATAATAACCAAAGAATACCCATGTGGAGACGTGACTCCAGACGTCACTATTAAAGATGGAGGATGAGAATCGATGGATAAAAACACAGAAGTAAAGCAGCAGTGCTCCAGTCAAAGGCTCAGACTGATCCAGATCTGACCTGACTTCATTCAGGGGTGCAGTGATAGAAGTAGGCTTCGCAGGCCTGTTAGGAAGACAACCAGATTTTTTGGAAACACACACGCTTCCTTGGGCTTAATTGGGTAACATTCTGTTATATTCCACTACTCTGAATCGTGTGTTGTGTGAAACTGCAGCGCAGAGCATGAAGCGAGGTGACCTTTTGTTTATTTGAAACCAGAACAAACTGTATTTGGATGAAGAGGCGGAGCTGAGAAGGAGCGAGGGGTGGATCTGACCTGCTCTAATACATATTCTGCTTTATGGTCTATTTTCCTATCATTTAAAAAATGAACCACATGTTGTATTGAAGACTTGAAACTAGAGACTGAGACCATAAACTCAGTAGGAAGACATTTTCCCACTGGTGACCATGTACGACATAAGCTGGGCAGGATGCTGCTTCCTGTTGAAGGTGAAAAAGAAAAATAGTTTTAAAGTGACAAAACTTTATTTAAATCTTGGCTGAAACGTATTAGTCAGGGGCGCTGGTGTCGTTCACCTCTTCCTCTCCGTCTCAGTGGTGTTTGACAGAAAAGTGTTAATATAATTCTGATAAGATTAGAGCTTCATCAGTGAACACATGAGCTGACGGACTCTTTATTATCCACTCAGAATAGAGTTAATTTAATGACACTGATTTGGAGTCTGTTAGAAGCTCAGAACCGAGCAACAAGGTGGCGCAGGCGTGGGCGTTAGGTTCGTGTGTGGGTGGATATACAACACTGACAAGTGTCTACCTTATTTAATATTGCATTATTAAAAAGTGGATTGATTAGTTTCGCTGGGGGTCTGTGCTCTGAGTATTTTCATGATAATCCGTTTCACAAAAACACACAGGAGGGTCCATGTTGCTAATAAAGTGTAATGCATTAAGGTTTTATATGACCGTGTCTAGGGTCCAATGAATCCTACCAAAGGCGACACAGGCAAAACAAAAGGTGTGATCTTTATGTGAGGCTCATTAATTACATCTTTTATTGTTTTTCATTCATTAGAAGCAGATCACTGTTTTCTGAGCAGTGTAGTTTGAAGTAAATAACGACAATAAGAAGAGAAAATGAAGTTGTGAAACTGTGGTTTCATTAATCATTAGATATCAACGTGCTGAATTAAAAAAAAAAAAAGGATTCTCTGGTTAAAATCAATCTTTATCAGAATAATCTGATATTGATCCATAAAATCCAGAGTTTGATCGTGATGCATGTCTTTTACTGTCTCATGTAAATGTCTGAAGCTGTAAACAAAAGAAGTGGAGCTGCAGAGCTGCCAGAACGACGCTCCGCCACTTTTTTCTTCAAGTAATGAAATAAAATATCAGCAGTTTGCATAATCCGGTTGAAATTTACATATATTCTTCAAGGCTAAAGTGTGTGTCATGAAGACATCTTATAAAAACAAATGAAATTGTCAAAGTTGTCAAGTTGCCCTTTTGAAGCCTCCAGTTTGTAATTTGTCCGTCGGCCACGTTGGGTGTTTTTTTAAAACCAGAAGAAACCATATTTGGAGGAGAAGGTGGAGCCGAGGAGGAGTGAGGGGTGGAGCTGACCTGCTCTGGACTCTATCCTGATTGACAGGCATTTAGCTGTTTGCGGTGCACTTTGTCTGTCAATCACAGCGGCGGCCACACCCTAATTCATCCCCTGCTTTATGGTCGATTTTCCTCTGAATGGGACCATAGATAAAAAAAATGCACATCATGTTGTATTGAAGACTTGAAACTAGAGACTGAGATGAGGAAAACATTTACTGCGCTAATAAATCAAGGGAGAAGTAGGGACATTTTCCCATAGACTTCAATACAATCTGACTTCTTTTTGCAACCAGTGGAGTCGCCCCCTGATGGTCATGAGATAGAATAGAGGTTTACATCACTTCAGCACAAGTCCACTTCTATATACAGTCTGTGATTGGCATTTAAGGTGTATTGATTGATTTCCAAACGTCAGTCATGCATCAAATAACATGCAAGAAAACATTCCACCTTAAACGTGTCCTCTGAGCTGCACAGTGAATGAAATCATTATTTAGATGGATGAAAGATGAAAAGACAAAAAAAAGACAAAAAAAAAAAAAAAAAGGTAAATGAACTCATTCAACACAAACTGCTTGTGTTCATTCACCCGCTGCTTAACGCCACGGTGTCGTCTCACGTCAATGAGCTGGATGTTTGTCCGATGCTGCGTCACAACCACAGAGTCGGTCAAACGCCTGATTCATGCGACAGCTTTGGGATCCATCCATTATGTAAAAAAATCTATATTTTTATCAATTTTTTTTTCAAATCAATTTTACAGCATTAGTTCTCAGAGAATCTCATTCATATCCATGTGAAACTGTTATTTTAACTGAACTGAATCAATATTGAAAGGAATCGGGACCTTCAGTAACAATACCCAGCCCTCATGCTATCGACCAGTCAATTTTGTAATCAACAATTCATTTATGCATAGAAATATAGTCATTTTTCAGCCCTGTCTTGAACAGAAATAACCCAATGTAAAAGCCAAGTGGTGCATTTTTCTTGTGCTGTAAAATATAAACCGGCAGTGTTGTGCAGGTTGGCATGTTATCACCCTTTCAAGACCCGGTCGGGGGGTGGCGGGCAGATATATCTGGGCTCAATTAGTTGCACTGTCACGGCAGGTTGGTGTGCCGGCAGCTTGATGGTCCTGGCTACAGGCAGCTCAGCTGTAAATCAGACTGTGTGTAATAGGCTTCGCGGCAGTCTCCGGGGCTGAGTGTGCGTTATGTCTGCACATGTTCCTCTGTGTGTGTGCGCGCGAGGAATGCCAGAGCACAGGACGGTGACTTTCCAGCATTTTATCGGCCGTTTCGTAACGATGGCGCAGGGTGGAATTGATGCGGGCCTTTAATGGCGGCTGGTAATTTGTGTTAATGCTTTCAGCCGGAGCCCTCTGAGACTTTCAACAAGGAATTTTTATGCCTCCAAATGAGGGAAAGGTCAGCGCCTGCTTTATTCCATCGACCAGGCGGGATCAATGCAGCTAATGTTCTTGCCGTAACTTTGTTGTTTCGCCTGGTTAGAAAATCAAAACCATATTTATGACAGTCATTTTACCCCCCCCCCCTTCCCTCTTTGGCACACGGCGCTCAGATGAAAGCTGCAAACCTTCGAATCTTTATTCATGTACCTGTCATTTAAATTCACTGCTTTGTCCCTTTGTGGCGATCTCAAAGCCATGTCCCCTAAAATATTTAAGTGTGGCCCAACCAAAGAGCAACAATTTGGTTCAACTCAAAGAGGGTGGGGGCGCTGGGGGCATTATCTCCGGCGAGCAGAGTGTAGCCCTGGCAATCAAAGAGACGCCTTCTGCAGCCGAGTGAAGAGCAAGAGACACAGAGCAGGGAAATAATTAGATGACAGAGATCGACAAACACATCAATAAAATGAAAGGGATGCTGTGTACACCGAGCGGGAGGGACAAATTGCAGAAAACAGGAAGAAACCTCCTCATTTAGCAAAGTTCATGCATCCAATCAGAGGTTCAGTATTGACCAACATTAGCTGAGCTGTAGTTGGCTTCAGATAAAAAAAAAGATAAAATAAATAAAATAGAAAACGCAGGCTGCTAAGGAAACGGGTCTGGGTGCGAGAGTCATCCAGGCTCCTGACTGTATTTTTCTATTTATTCAGCCAGAACAAATGGCTTTCATGCATCCATGTCCATGTCTCGCTGCCTGTGCATGATGGCATAGAAGACGTCTCTTTTCCTTCAGCGGCCGACACGCGGAGCCCTCGCATCTTTGGCCCATGCAGTGATGCATGGCTGTATCTGTGTACTCACAATTATGTGCATTTGTGGGGCTCACAGTGGGTCCGGGCAGCGGCGTGTGATGGATGGGGGTGGAGGGAGGAATCTCCGGGGGTGCGCGGGCTGATATAAAAATCAGCAGCAGGGAGGCGCTGAAGGGGTGGAGGGAGAGGGGGGTGGGGGGGCTGCTGACCCTTTCACCTCCCAGGCTTTCTTCTCCTTCACTCATACATTACTGTCTTTTCCCCCCCCTCGTCCTCTGCATCTCTCCATCCTTTTCTCCTTCACCTCCACCTCCAGTCCCTGCTTTTCACTCTGTGGTCACCTGCAGTGACTAATGATTATTTTACTTATCATGCACTTTATTTGTTTTCTTGATTAACCCAGACCCCGATTGACGCTTTTTCCTTTTTTTCATATTCTTTTGTGTTTTCCCTTATGAATAAAAATGTCCCCAAGTCTCCACATATTCAGAATCAGCTCAACCTCAGCTAATTATGTATGTGACTCAAGAAAGACTCAGAAAACAAGTAAAAAACAAAAAGAAATACATTGAATTTTTCCTTATTTTCTAGATAAAAACACAGTAAACCATAATAACCAAAGAAAACTTTGACACATGACGAAAAATCAGACTTCCCCATTGACGGCTCCATGAAAATCATTTTTCGGAGATTTTGCATTTATTTTATTTTATTTTTTGTCTTGTCTCTGCACGTCCAATAGAAACTATTCAAGTTTCTGTTCAAGATCGTGGGGTATTTCAGTGTTGGTGCCCAGGGCCACTGAACTGAACAGAAAGTGTTAACAAATGTCCTTGTATTTACAGCCATACACAATGAACAGGGCAAAGCCAGGGATTTAGATTAAAAGATAAAGGTTTAAGGTCTTAGGCGGTTTTTATTCCGTGTTTTTATCTGATTCAGATCAGCTGAGAAAGGTTTTGGTAAACGGCAAGTTTTTTAGACAGCGCCTCAGGTCTGAACGGGTTAATTTTCCGTCCATCGAGTTCAATACAAGAGCCTCGACCCAATTTCCACAGAATTACATTTCATGTTTCGGCGTGATCTGTTTGATTTACTGAGGTTAAAAACTTCACAGAGCAGTAAATGTACAGTGATGACCATTTTTCATGACAGTATGGGGAGCGATACAAAGACCAGATAAGGAGCACATACCTTCCACAGAGACCCTTTCAGCTGAGGCAAATATTTAAAGTACAACATTTTCTCTGCATTTAGTGCACATCTCAAGCAAATACCCAACAGTTGACATGGTTACCACTTTACTGCTTTTAACATCTTCACTGCATTTCATTGCATTAATTACATTTCCATATGGCAAATGAGTCCTTGAGTGTGTAAGTGCTCAGAAGTATCTCAAGAAACGGCTTTGATACGTGGCCAAAGTGCCGTTTAGTTGGGAAGAAGGGTAAATGACACGTGACACACGAGCAACAGCGCGATGAACCAATGCTGAGCACAAGTGCTCGACTGAAGGGGCCAAATTCCTCCACAGATGAATTTCTCCTGTCTGAAATATTATTAAGAAGAGATACTACAGCGACGGTCAAGGAGGAAAGTCAGTCATCAAGGATGATCCAAACAAACAAAAACACCAGATCGTGAAGGCAACACCTTAAAGTCCCTGCAACCCGCAACGACTTGAAACCAAACAGCAGCCTCAGAGAAAATACATTATTTCTTCCTCGTTGAGAAAAAAAAAAAAAAAAAAAAAAAATCACATTACAATTCAAATGTGTTCATTTAAAGAGGCCTTTTTAAAAACATCTCCGAGGCATACAGCGTCGCGCAGTTCTTGGCTGTGGCAGGAAATGATAAATAATAAAAGGGGCCTTACTTCATTAGAGGGTGACATTATTTTGAGAACAGATATTGCGCTATGAGACAGAGTGTACAATAACACAATAACAACCATCACCCACTGCTGCCACCGCCACCGCCGCCGCCGCCACCGCCACCGCCTCCCACCTCAGCCTCTTGCTGTTGACAACCCAGGATTGGATATCTTGTGGAGTGCACCGGAGTGAGCACTGTACACAATACAGTACGGCACTCACAATAACACAAAAAGATATTTCCCAATGTAGGCCATAATTATTTCTCCCTGCGTAATTTAATCCGCCGAGTGCATATTCAATTCCGATCCGGGTTTCTTGGTGCGCTGCGAGGTGCTCGGCGCGATTGTCTCTGAAATTGGATTATGATAACCTGTCACCGCTTTAATTCCATAAGATATTAGGGGGTGGTGGCGGTGGAGCAGAGGAGTGGGGGCTGTGGGGGCTGTGACGGTGGTGGCGGCGGCGTTGGTGGCTGGGGGAGGAGGGGGGTC
>CM076669.1:2525451-2574393 GCA_038496675.1 Rachycentron canadum | reverse complement strand
GGGGGGGGGGGGCTTTCGGCGTCGAGAGAGAGAGAGAGAGAGATGTGTTTAATGCATGTTTCATTCTGTGTTTCCTCAGGGGGGGGAGAGGGGAATAATGCGTGTCTTGTCTGACCTCTCAACACACTTTATTTCCTGATCTCTGACATACCCTTTAAATATCCATTAACAGACACAGAGAGGGGAGTACAGGAGAGTGGAGGTGGGGTAGGGGCGGGGCGGGGAGGGGGGGAAATGGAGGCTGGAGGGCCTTAGGATACTCATTTCTGCTTGTTATGGACTGCCGACAGAGGAAGGCAGTCTCTCCCTACGCCTCTCCTTTGCTATCTGACTAATGGACGAGGTCAAACGGGCTTTTTCTCCTCTGTCTGCTGCTGCACTATTAATCATCTCCAGCAGGCCCACAGAGCCTGCTTTTGATCTAGCTTTAAAGTTAAAGGGTCAGTTCACCTAAATTAAAAAAGACAATTTTCTATTAAGGCCAAATGGTGCGATAGTCATGTTTGGACGTAGATTCTGGATCTGAAAAGTGCAGTAAATGCTTAAGTGGCTTAAACCTTCATTCTATCCAATGACCATCAGGGGGCGACTCCACTGGTTGTAAAAAGAAGTCAGACTGTATTGAAGTCTATGGGTAAATAACCCTACTTCTTACTAGAATGAATTAGCTCAGTAAACGTTTTCCTAATGAGTTTATGGTCTCAGTCTCTAGTTTCAAGCCTTCAATACAACATGATGTTCATTTTTTAAATGATGGTCCCATTTAGAGGAAAATAGACAATAAAGCAGTCATTTGGTTGCAGAGATTTCTCCTTCTATAAACTCTCCCACTGCCCCAAAAAACAAGGGAGGTCACCGACATTTTCTTTCACTTGGTGCTGAAGAGCATTTAAGGAGCATTTCAATCAAAACTCTCATTTGGACTCAACTTCCTCCACACGCTGAAAACATTTTAAAAATTCAACAGCATCATCTCTTTCCAGGCTTGATGTCCCCATTACTGTTGGCACTTTTTACTGGAGCTACTTTTAACAAAGTAATAGCGCATATGAAAAACACTCGCCACAGAGGAGGATTATCTAGAGCAACCTCAACAGTTTTTTTTTTCTTTGAACAGGAAATTTAAAAGCTTTACGTAGGTGTACTCAGTCCTGCTGCCAGGGGAGCTGTTCTTATACCATTTGAGCTTGTTCTGGTCCAACACGTTCTGGAGCGAGTCTTTTTATACAGATCTCTGCAAAACTAACCTCTGTACACCAGGTTCAGGTAAGTCCTCTGCAGGTCTCTTTCAGATCAGGTACAAAATGCTTGATATGTGAAGATCTTGAGCTTTAAGTGTTAAAGGAGTGGTTCGAAAAGTGTGGTGCATTGACCCCCAAGGGTCCTTGTGGAGGGGGTTCCTGGGGCTCTCTATATTTCAATCTATAATTAGTACAATGACAGAATCTTGGACTATGTCGGTCATGATATAACTCATATTGGTGACTCTACACTGCCTGTAGTTGTGTATACGTTGGCCCTGAAATAGACCGCGAACCTGTCCAGGGTGTACCCCGCCCTCGGGAACGGGACGGTTTAGATAACAGATATTGTGTTTTGTTTTGTTTTTTTCATACATGAGTCATTTATTATTATTTTTTTAGGCATAAGACAAATGCTCATGCTAATTAACCACTCAGAATATTACGACGGCACCATGTGAATTAAGTGAAAGCCACTAACTTAACATGAAACGTGAACAATGTTACACACAAATGCTGCTTTTTTTAATTGGTTAGGGTATTTAGGACAAGCAGGTATAAGAGAGCGGACACTAACAGCAACAACAATAATAATAAAAAGGAATATTTTGATAATTGTAAAGGAGTCGATGTTGGAGTGAGGGTCATGGCACCAGCAGTAAAAGGGAGACTTCAGTACCATTGTCGTGGTGTGTGCAGGGCGGTAAGTGTTACGTGTGAGTGGTAGTCGTGTTGATAAATGGGGTCCATAGCCTTTGAAATGAGTCAATTTAGTTGTTTTTTAATGCCATCTGTCTTTCTAATGAGACATGTTCATCATGAATTATGCCACTGAGCTGTTGGGACGTTATTTCTGTTATTCCAGGTTAAAAGTGTTGTCTGTTTTTTAGCCATTATCAAGGAAACCAATGTGGTTTGTGAGTATTTTGGGGACTTGAACGCTGCAGTCCGTGTGTCATCAGGAGGGGCAATGACATATGTCTAAACCCTTTTAGATCCACATTAAGGTTTTTTTTTTAGCCCCTTGTGTTTTTCCTTATCAAGTTGTTGTTATTTTTAAAAGTGTCACCAAGTCTCCACATATTCAGAATCAGCTCAACCTCAGCGAATTATATATGTCACTCAACAGAGTCTATTCGCTGTAATAGGGGGATAGTAGCTCAGAAAACAAGAAAAAAAGAGAAAACTTCAACACAGAAAGTTACACACATGTGTTTGTGTTGTTCTAGAGCTGATTTGAAGTTTCTCTCTTTATCTGATCTGGGTTCTGCTCATTCTTTGGAGCAGTAATGATGAAAAATCAGCTCCAAAGCCTCTAATGCTCTAAATATCTTATTGTCCATGTCTCTCTGTCTTTATTCTGTCACTACAATAAACTCAGAGCAGCTTCTCCTCACTCTGAGATCAGAAAAATACAGGATTGATCCCATTGACTTTGGCTACAAGCAGCTGACAGCTAGGCCTCTGAAGGAGACGCTCTGATTGGCTGTGACATCACCCACTGGAGCCAATAGGAGTGTCCCGTGTAGAGACGTGACTCTTGACGTCACTATCAAAGATGGAGGATGAGAATGGATGGATAAACACACAGAAGTGAAGCAGCAATGCTCCAGTCAAAGGCTCAGACTGATCCAAACCTTAACCAACTTCATTCACATGTGTATTGACAGACGTCAGTGTCACACACAAACAAATCAGGGCTTGTTATAAAGAGCAGATTCTCTAGTTTAAGGAGAAAAAACAACATATGTCCAACTGAAACTATTGTGGAGCAACAATGCTCTAAAGACAATGTGATTTTTTAAATGTAATAGGGTTAAAAGACTTAAAACAGACTCTATTTTCATGGAAATATTTCTTCTTCTTGTTTGGGTGAACTCACTCAAGATATTTTTAGAAATGTTATCACCTCTGTCCGGTTCGTCACGTACGCATAGAGATGTTCAGAGAGTTACCTGCCACAAGCGTTTCGACCGCTCGTGGCAGGTATCTCCGGTCCGGCGCGGTTTTGGAGAGACACCTCCCTGTTTGGCCTTTGTTCCTGCTGTGCCTCCTCAACTGGACACAAACGCGAGGCTGACATTAAGCGTCCTCATCGGACTGGCCTCCGATTCCCCTCTCCCATCAAATGCAAACGGAAAAACAAGCCTCCTGACTTCATCTTCTTTTTTTTTTGAAGTGAAGCAGGGTTGTGCAGCGTCCAAAGTCAAACTCCTACTATAAATATCACTGAGCAGAGTCCTGGGTCACTGACCTTGGATGCTTCTATCTTTTTTTTTTTTTTTTTCCCCCTTGCTAAAGCTAAAGATGATGGTTCATTTAGATAATGCCTCCATCCTCCAGTGTCCAGTAGACTCCCTCTTATCCAGCTTTGGATGGCACTTCCTGCAATCATATCCTTTGATTCCTTTTTTCTTCTTTTTTTTTTTTTTTTTGCAAGCAGCTCAAGGTAAAAGCTCTGTCGAATTGAATTCAGATCTCAGCATATTACCGCAAGCACTTATATTGACTGTGTGAATTTGGCTGTCCTCCTGCTTTTATCAGTGGAGAGCAATCAAATCAAGCCGATGACAAAGCAGGGCCCGAACAGACCTTGGTAGCTTCACCAGCAGCGGCATTAGACCTCAGCGAGGGCCTCGCGATCAGACGTGCACTCTGTAACACTCTAACACGGGAAACCGTCCCTGGCAACATCATTTACTGCTGCCGAGCTAAAAAGCTGCACGAGGAGATTTTGCATGTAAACGGGTCTGAAGATGACAGCAATGCCGTGGTGTTTGAAGTTGGTGAATTGCCAAATGTGGAAAGTTAGGGAAATATATTTCAAGGTAGGAAGGCAATAACCCAGAACCCAGGCAGGAGCTAGTCTCTTTACAGCCCGAAGAAAGACGTCAACAACACTGCATCGCTGTCTCTACTATCTAAAACCACGGAGTCGACTGACAACATATGAATCCCGGAGTCCTGGTTTGTCTCCTCTTTGCATTGCATGTGCGACACAGTATGCGCCTGTTGCAATAAAAGCTTTCCTTCCCCAACTTTCATCATGCGCAGACACACAACCACACACACTGTCAAAACTCCCTCTGAATGTACACCCAGATTTTTTTTTTTTTTTTTTTTTTTTTTTTGCGTGAGGCACGAGCAGGAAGCAAAAAGAATGGAGGACGTGTCTCCCCAGATTTACTCCGAGCTACGCAACGGCTTGCAATTCACTTCAAAAGAAGCCAGTAGATGTCACCGGCTATTTTTTGCCTTCAAACGAAACATACTACTCTCTTGCTCCCAGTGGTATCGTTTAGAAGAAGTGGTCCCATGCGTGGAGCCGAGTGTCTCGGTGGAAGCCTGCCTCTTTAAACTCGGAGAGGATCGTGA
The DNA here is from genome assembly GCA_038496675.1 of Rachycentron canadum. NCBI lineage: Eukaryota > Metazoa > Chordata > Actinopteri > Carangiformes > Rachycentridae > Rachycentron > Rachycentron canadum. The sequence goes on along the minus strand of CM076669.1, from coordinate 2,569,777 downwards.
CAGACACTATGATCCACATCAGTTAGCATTAGATCAAGCCAGCACCAAACCAAAAAAAAAAAAGAACGTGTGCTATACGTCTCATGTTTGTTTCAGCGCTGCCACGGAGAAGACATGTGAGGTCTCCATCGAGAAACCTGCCTCTGAAGTTTTTTTTACAGCTCAGCATCTTCCCCCCAAGCAATAGGTCACAGATGACAGTGGCCACGAGGGCCGCGGTTTCACTCAGACGTTGAATATTCATTTCGCAAAAAGCCTGCAGTTTGGCCTCATCTGCATACAGCTCCTCTCCTCGTGATATGATCTCGTCCGAGCGTGGGTTTAAAGAGCCAGATTTGAATCGAATCCACTCATTTGGGCTGATTATTCTATTATGACAAACCGCTTCTTTAAATCTGCATCAGAGTTAATGATGAGTTAATGATTTGTGCTCAATTTGTTAGGGGACTAAGTTGCGTTGTTAAGAGGCCCGTAGGCATTAATGCTCTGTGCTTACCTATGCTTTAATGTGAGTCAATCCCATTTCCATCAGGCCCCTCTAATCAAAGACTAGAGCTAAATGGATGCATGATAAATAGACTCTTCTCTCATTACACACTGACGAGAGTGGACGTAGCAGCAACTTGCCATTTCTGTTGAATTCAACATTTTGAAGCTACCAGGTTACTTTTTCCTTCTTTTCTCTCTTCTCTTCTGCCCCCTCTCTGGCCGCCCCCGTCGCTCTTTTTCCTAAAAAAAAAAAAAAACAAAACAAAAAAAAAAAAACAGGCTAATTTCAGACAAGCCCAGTTATTGCGAAGCCGTATAGAGGCCGCGGAGACACAGGCTTTTGTAATACCAACAGTCAGAGAAGATTAAAAAGCAGCTCTGCGTCTTCTGTGTTTTTTTTTTTTTTTTTTGTTGTTTTTTTTTGTGTGTGTGTGTGTGTGTTTTTTCTCATCATGGCAGATACATCACAAAGGTAGAGGGGTTTGTGTGTGGGCAAGGAAATGGCAACTGATTCCTTTTCTTCAGAGTGCCGATTCAGAAGTTGGCACCGTTTCCACTCTGCCGAGTCCTCCCCCTCACAAGGCCTTTTCTCTCTGATGTCTGTCAGTTTATTTCTGTCTCTTCTGTCTTTTCTCTAATTTAATAATCCCGCTTTGAACTTTTATCGTGCAAAGGCCTGACTTTGTTGGCTGAGCAGGCAGGCGAGGCGTCATGCGGCGGGCAGGGGCTGGGGTGTGGGGGTTGACAAACGCAGCCTTTTTTTTTTTTTTTTTTTTTTTTTTTTTTTGCTTTATTGGCTGTGAAAAGGGAAGAGTGTGGAGACTTGATGCTCAGACTCCTGCGGTTGAAACCTTCTGCAGCTGGTGTCAAACATAAAGCGTCAGCGCTCTTGAGATTGATCGCTGTTGTCCTTCCAGTATGTTACATATTGAGCGAGAACCGAAAATTAATTCTCACAGCTTTGCTCTCGTGAAGAGTTTCTGAGGCTTTTTCTTGCATAAAACATAAAACTCGGGGGTAAATACAATTATTTTTCTATAACGATTTTGGCTTCAAGATGATAAAATATGGAGATAAGTTGGAGTCCTGGTGACGGCTCCGCTTTTGGATCTGGTTGATAAAATACCAAGAAACGGTCCTGACTTCAAACACCACGAGAGCTTTATTCAATTAGAATTGGGAATATCAATCAGTCATCAACAAAATCAATGACGAATAGATGCAGAAGGAAAAGATAAGTGGTTTAAGTTAATTTAATGAGATGGATGAAATAAAAAGTGCCTGTATTCACCTTTGCATCGGTCGTTATGAGCAAAACATTATGAAATTCTACATTTCTACAGCGAATGAAAGACACCAAGCGATATCGCTGGTGTATACGATATATATTTTTATCAGAGAACCATTTGGCAGATTAATAATTTGATACCAGATTATACTATGTACTGAACACCCAGTATTAAACCTCATCTCACTTCAGAGTCACTCCCACTATCTATCAGAGGAGATCATCTGTTATTATCAACTGGCTCCACGATCCCTCAGATAGAAGAGTTAGACAGAGAGAAAATGAAAGAGTAGTTAGCTATCAGGTGGTGATATATTCAGTAAAGAGAGATACTGCAATCGCTTTGGCTAATTCACGTCGAACAACCTCTGGCGAGCGGGTTAACTCGATTTGTCGAGAGGTGAACATGCGAATCACGCGGTGCCCTCTGGGTAACGTAGTTATCGGAGAGGGCAGCAAAAGCAAGCGCTTGTGCACAAATTCTCAAAACAAACGCACCTCCTCACCGTCAGAGAAAGCAATGAGTCACAGGGTGAGCTGTCGTCGGCGCGGGCGGGGGGGCTCGGAGCGCCGTGAGGGCCGGTGCGTTTCATCAGCTGTTAGCGGTTAACTGACGTGGCCGACTGTCAACGAATGAGGCTCCGTCTGTGCCTGTTACATTCAACATCAATATTTTAGAGAAACTCTGCAGTAGAGGGCTGCTTGATATACAAAAACAGAAAGAAAAATCATGTTGCTCTTGGCAAATATTGCAATTTTAGTTGGAATTATATCGTTTGCATTGAAAAAATAGAAAGTGATGACGATTTCTGTTTTGACTTGTGCCAAACAATCACGTTCCTTTATGTCTGGACCATACGATTTGTAGGCCGGTGCGTCTCTGCAACAATGCACATCTTCCTGTTTCCACAAAAATAGCAGCTCCTGTGATTCAGATCTTGCGGTTGGCCATACTTTGATTCATTTTCAGTCGATTGTGCAGCCCTGCTCTGCAGTTCCCCTCATCTCGGCAGACTTTCAGGGTTAGGGTTCGTCCTTTATGCTGTTTTGGTTTTGGGATCTGCAACAACGCAACTGTTTTGCCTCACTCTCCCCGCTCATAGGACTCTTTTCAGATGATGCAGCAGCAGCAGTTTCCAGCTAAAAACCCACTCTTAAACTACAGTATCTGTGTCGAGTCTTTATGTGATTACAGCATTTTTCAAACCTTGCGTGTTATAGGTTTTTGTGGAAAAAAATGCTGTCGCCACCATGAGTCACTAAAGTCAGACATGTTTTAATGCTGGGTGTCTTGGCTTTAAAACGGTTGGATGCTGAACCTAAACACATTCAATACAGTGTTGAAAACACTTTGCAGTTACTAAGCAGATCTGATAAAATGCTACCAAAGCCATGTTGACCCCTGTATCAGCGCTGTGTCGGCTGAACACTGTTGCTCTGCGCAGCATTCAGAAACACCAGCCTGAGGTTATTTCAGGGGCAGCGGGGCACCTTGTGTGAATACAGACAATCAGACAGATCTGTGCTGAGGTGTGTGACGGCTCTGGCCCAGTCCATGACCTTTGCTGAATATGTGTGTGTGCCCATATGTGTGCATGCAAACATCGTGTCCGCCGCGGAGCGCGCACTCTGCCAAAAGGGCCAAAGATGAAAGGAGTTTGATCAGGGGCAAGAGGTTAGAAAAAGAATGGAAAAAAAAGTTGGAGTCGGGTAAAAACAGACACTTCCCTTTATGAGGTAGAAAGGAAAAGATGGAGTGACAAGAGAGCAGGTGCATGGTGGGAAAAAAAAAATGTTTTAAAGTGGAAGACAGAAGGTTCAGTCCCCCGACGGCTCTTAAAGGTGCAACCGTCTTCTCCAAATGTATTATTCTAAAATGAAATGTGCTAACAACATTACACACTCTGATTTAACGCACTCTTGAACTCATTTCTCGATGCATAATTCATCATGTATGATTCCCAATCCTTTTCTCGTGTCGCTCACTTACCCAGCAGCCTCTTTGTGGGAAATCTTGCATGAGAAGGCAGGCTAAATCATTACTACGATCATTACTCAGATCTTGAAAAGGTCTACAAATTCCAGTTTTGCATAAAGCATTGAAAGTGGTAATACACTGTGTTCTTCGGTGATGCTCCGAAATGCCCTGGGTACGTCTTTTATTTCAGTCACTATTGAAGAAGGGCAGCTTGGATTGATTGTTCACAGTCTTGGAAGGATTTCAGGCTACGCTCAGGTTTGTCGAGTAGAAAAAGTTCTCACATTTAACTGAGGGCTGAATCTATCTTTGGGTTTAAAAAGTCATCAATAAAAAGTGGAAATCCATCCTAAAAAGCGCCGATAACAAGATGTAAAGATGCGGGAGCTGCAGTTACGCAATCTTTTATACTAAAAAGTTGGAACAGGAACAAAGAAAGAACACAAAGAAAACAAGAAAAAAAAAAAAAAAAGAGGGAAAATCTGGCTCTGAAAAGAACCAACCTGAGGACACAGGTCGGTGATTCACCACAGGCAGAAATGGAAAGAAATGATCTCATCGCCATGTGTTTCTCCGCGCAGACTCCAGCGCTGTAACTCAAGTTCACAGAAAGTAGAGACGGTGCTTTGATGTGATCTTTGAGAAAAGTGCTGCGGTTGCATTTTTCAGCTGCTTTCCGATGTTTCATCAACAGCTCCGTCATAGTATTTCTCACATATTTGTCGTCTGTTGGCCTTGTTTTTACTGTCTGGTTTTCTACACTCTCTCACAGTGTCATTTTTTTTTTTTTTTTTTTAGTATAAATGCACTATAAATTCAGTAGCAGCAAAACAGATTAAAATGAAAACAAAAACAACAAACAATACAACAAATCAAAGCAGTTTTCCCATAGACTTCAATACAATCTGTTTTTTACACCCGGTGGAGTCTCCCCCTGATGGTCATTCGATAGAATGACGGTTTAAGGCCTCAGCATTTGCTTCACTTTACCTGGAGTTTACATCCATTTTTATGTACAGTCAATGGTATTTGTCCCAGTGACATTCTGCTCTTCTTCAACCAAATAAATACACATGGTCCAAAGACACAACGTTGTCGGGACACCTCAAAGTCTAAACAAAGTGTAAATAATGTCATTATTATTGACATTATCAGCTTTTGGTCCTCCGGTTTAATATTTATTTCAACGTGGGCGTCAATCTTGTTTCTCCGCAGCCACCTAATTCCACCTGGGTACAAAACAACAACAGCATCATAGACAAATAAAAGCATCTGCAACTGCAGCCTCATATGCAACTGTACAAAAAAATGCATTTAACTGGAGTGAATTGATTAAATCAAAGGGTAAATATTATGGAGCCTCTAAGACATTAAACATCATAACTACCAAAAAAGATAACCCATTAAATTGCCTTGAAGCGTCTGCAGCGTGCCATACCTCGGCAGTCGTCTAGTAAGCAGAACTGATCAGAACAGGCACAGCAATTCAACACACAGTGAGAGTTGACACCTTGAGGTAAATGAAAGGTGATGTGAGAGTGTGTAGATTGTTTTGTCAGAGCGGAGATTCTGCAGATTCTCTGTAACGGGTGCCACGTTCGCTTTCCTGCCTCAGTCAGGATGACATGTCGGAGACCCGACTGTGAAATAAGTTCAACAGCTAGATTAACAGAGATACAGTATACTGGCAGGTGGGGTGGGGGGTGGAGGGGGCATAAATACAGAGAGGAAGAAAAGGAGGGTGAACCTTGAGTAAGACGCCAACGCTGACAGTGTGAGAGGTTTGATTCCCACTGAGGCAAATGTTGTCTGGATCTAAAACAGGTACTAACTGCCACATTATATTATGCTCCAAACAGATGGGCAGGGGTAGCTATTATTTAATAGTGTTGCCTTATTGGTACTGAAATAAATAGGATTCTCTTCTCAATCTAACTGTAGACTATTAGGTAACGTATGTAATAAGTTTAATTACACAAAATCTGTGTATATACTGAATTTGTTTGCTGACATGTTCATCCTCCGGTCCATGTGACCCCCGCCATGAAGTGGATCTCCCACCGTTGTCGTGTTCTCCGTGTGTTGAAGTCTCTGCTTATGTTCACGATGAGGTTCAGCTGCAAGTGCAATAAACGTGCTGCCTCCGGCGGCTCGCGTAGCGCTAAGTCTCTTTGTCCCCCTGCGATTGGAGGATTTTGCTTTGTACGTCTTGCGCCAGGGGAAGAAGAAACGGAGATCGACCTCCAATGAGGTGCTGCTCCTCCACTCAAACACGACACAGGACGCTCGCCGGTCACATCGATACAGAGAGCGGCTGCTTTGAGACCTGCTGCCTCAACAGTTAAGATCCGTACGAGTCTATAATAATAACGCCGATTTATTTCAGTGCATTTATTATTATTATTATTATTATGAAATACTGAATAATTTTGCCAGTCAAAACAAATCAGCCTGTGGTCTGTAACTTTGATTAACATAATGCTCTTACATAAGCACATTCTTGGGACTTTGACCTTCTCTGGTCTCATATTTAAGTGAAATACTGAAAACGAGATTCAAGACCAAGGTTTACCCTTGGCTTTTCCAACACTGCAGAATCTGTTGTCTGATTCTCTTAGAAAATAGCTCTAGACTCTAGATATAGTATATAAATTCTATTAAGCCTCACATTTCTTTAGCTTCATCTGTAAGCACCAAGATGACTATGTGTCTGGGTTAGATTTTGTTAAAAAGTTGTATTGTTTTTTTTTTTTTCCAGTATCTAGGTTAAATAAAACTGTTGTTGTCATTTCAAATGCAATTTCTAACTTTTTTATCTTAACGTTTTTATTATTCTTATAAATCAGCTACAAAAAATGTTCATCCCAATTTTCCAAAGCCCAGAAGTTGCTAGTTTCGTCCAACCAACAGCCCAAACACAGCAGATCCTCACATTTGAGAAACTGGAAGCAGGTATTGTTGGGTGACTTGGGCAAAACTGTCAATCAATTTTCAATCGCCGCCTCTCTTTAAATATCAAAATTTTACTGTGAGGCTGGCCCTAATAAGACATGGAAATACAGCCACTTAAAAGCTGCAGAACCCCGTTGTCTAAAAAGATATTTCATATATAGCAGATATATAATTTCCGCAGTTACCAGACGAAACAAGTCTTGATTTAGCATTTTCTAATATTAATTTGGGAGGAGGGGAGGATTCAAAATTACATATAGTATACTGTATATAAAAAATATTTTCAACTGTACTTTCTCCTTCTCGTCGTGTACCTGCAATTTAAGACCTTACACTGCCTGCATCTATCCAAAGACAGATCTATCCAGGGGCAGATCCCTTATGCAATAGGTGTAAATCAGTAACAAGGTCCCTCATTGACACTTGTTGGTCCAAATGTTGATTATGATCATTGGACAGCTTTATTTAAAACCTCCCCGGCTTTGTTTTGCAATTACATTTACACCTTCGCCTCTGATTGTGATGTCTGGAGCCGAACCAGGGGACATGCTCCTTCCCAAACGTCACGCGAATGCTGTTGCTTTAGCCTCCTTGACCTCGGGACGCCTCGGTGTCTTGAAGTGGCAGCAGGAGGCCTCTCCCCCCACGTGTCCAGCGGACTGGTTTACACTTCCTGGAGAAGATTTCTGGCACATAGTAAAACTAAAACTACCGTGTGCTCGGAGAACGCCGGACGACCCAAGTGCGGGACAACGGAAGCCGGAAACGATCTGGAGAAGAGGTTTAGTTCAGTTTTAGTTAGTTTATTATTTACAAGGTAACGAAAGGAGGGGAACGAGTCGAGGGTGGAGAAGGGGGGCGGTGGCGTGGTCATGGCTGGGAGAACGGGGGAGAAGCAGGAAGACGGGGGTGTAGCACAAGGAAAGCAGGAGTTAGTCGGGAGCGTGAACACAACGAGTACGAACCATAGGAGCAGGTGGCCCAAGTTACTCTGCCACCGAAAGTGCAACTACAATGTGTCGAGGAGTGGTTGTGAAGTTTGTTGGTTTATGGAGAAACGTGACAACATTTGATCCATTTTAACATATATTACATTTTAAGTGTCTGCATTTATTCATGTGCGTTTTTTTGTTTGGCATTAATTCGCACTTTGTCTATACTGTTTTGTGTTTTAGTGTTTTATCTATTCATTTGCTTGGTATTTAATTTTAGCTTTTTAATATTAATGTTCCTGCTTCGTTGTGTTGATGGGGAGGGTGGGTCGAGGGGGTTTTGTATTATGGTATTGCAAACCCATTATGTTAATAGAAATAAGGCAAATAACATTTAAAAAAAAAAAAAAGCTGCATAAGTGTGTTTAATAGGAGTTTTCCACAACAGCCACACTCATGGTTCAAATATCATTCCTCGGACCACGCAAACAAACTGAATACATCATAATAAAATGAAATAAAATCTGACAGAAATCAACCCCAAGACCTTTCTACCAGGCACACGCAAGCATCTTGTATCATCCAGTAGCTCTGATGTAGCTGGATTACATTGATATGTGACAACTTAATGCGTCTCTAGTATGTGTAGTGAAATTGGATTTCCTCTTCCCTCTCCAAAGCAGATTGCCAGGCGCATCACATTCACTTGTCATACTTACATGTTTCAAAACTGTCAGTAAACACCTCGTCTCGCTTGTTCCCCCATCCCGGAGCATTTCTGAGCATTTCTGACAAGGATGTCACAATCCGAGCTCCCTGCCACCTGTTTAATTCAATTTGTTTGTTTACGAACGCTTTATCTTTCTGATCGCGCCGGGCGATGGCGATGCGAGGTAAAAAAAAAAAAGAAAAAAAAAAAAAAGGAGGACTCAGAGTCATGTGACATGAAGGGGGAGGCGAGGACGTCGCATTGGATGAGCCGTGGATCTGTGATTGCGGCAGCTGCACTCGTGCCCTGGACTGGGGAGGGTTATTTCCAGCTCTGCCTTTAACCTTTCTGTGCAGGTGCTGAGATTTCTGACCTTTACACCGCGCGCTTCCCTGCTGCCTTTGAGTGCCTCTGATGGTTATGGAGTGGGGCTCTCTAGCGTGTGTGTGTGTGTGTGTGTGTGTCGATGATGCGCTTTCATCGTGTGTGAGCTCGTGCGTTGCGATTTTTCAGGTGTGCGACCTTGTGTGCGCGTGCGCGTGCGTAGCGCTGATTCTGTGGGTGCTGGGAAGCCGTTCGGGCCTCGTGCAGGAAACTCGATTTGACACGAGCATAGTGAAGATTACCTGTGTCCAGACAGTTGTTGCCTTACAGACAATAAGAACCACCATCACTCACTTTTAAAGGTCAACGTGCTGAAACAAGGGGCTCCGCCGGCCCGGAAATAACCTTACAAAAGACCCACAGGGGAGAGAGAGGGGAGGTGAAGGTGAGGAGAGACCGAGATAGAGAGATGGTTGGTGTCTAACCCCAACACAGCAGGCGTCTATCAACCTACTGACCTCTGACCAAGACTTACCTCCACCTGCTACAGCCAGCATCTCTTTGTCTTTCCTTAGATCCTTCACTTGAGTCAAGTCCTTTGGATTTTCTTGCCTTTCACTGTGGCGCCTGAATTCTTCATTCATCTCTGTGTTTTCATCTTTTAACCAGGAATCCATTGGGTTTTTTTTTCCCTCTAAAAATCCAGTCCTCAAATACTGACTATTAAAAAGTGTGACTTGTTATTTATATTTCTACTACACAGCTGAACAGTGCGCACTTCACCTTGAGAAGGTCTCCGTAAAAGCTGGAATCTGTCGTTTATTTCTTATAATAAAACTAGAATTACTCCCTCGCAGTTGTGTCTCTGCCATTCTGAGCCGCTTGAGGTTACATCCCTGTTTATCCAGTCATCTGAAAATATGAACCGTTTGAGTGGAAATTTGTCTTAACTGCTGTGCGAAGTCTTGAGTTATGGCCAAAAAGTGTCTTGCGTGGACACATCGACCTTTGACCTTTGCGTACCACAGTCTAATCGGTTCGAACCTTGAGTCCCAGTGGACGTTTGGGCCAAATGGGAAGGGACTTCCTTAAAGAGTTCCCAGGATAGAGCGTCCTCGAAGCCAAATCCGAGTTTTGTGAGGTCACGGTGAGCGTAACCTTTGACCTTTAACCACCAAAATCTAATCAGCTCATCCTTGATTCCAAATCTCTAAATAGTCCACTCCATAGGAAATGTAATTACTATACAATTTGTTAATAATTTACCTTGAGTGTTTGGACCTGCCCAGCACAGCTGATATCAAGGAGTCTGGAGGTCTTTGTTTACCAGTTTAGTTGTTTCTTCTGGCTCAGTTCGGGGGGATAGTCCTGGGTCCTGCAGCCCACTGACTCAGACTCCCTCCTTTCCTCTTCTTCTTTTTGGCCTCCAGACTCTTCGTGGAGAAGTTTTATTACGTTCTTAAATAAACTACTTGAACAGCGGGTGTGTCGTCCTCTGTGTATGCTGTGGAGCAACACTGAGCCAAACTAAGATACCGAGGCTGTAACTGCTGATGCCATTTTTGTTGTAGTTACATCAGCGTACAACAGGATGATGCCCCAGAAATGTGAGGAAAGGGGCGACCCCACGGCCGAGAGGTTAGGGCCCAAAAAATAACTCGTAAAATACGTCGGTTCCTATAATATCTTTTATAATGAACAACAGGACATTAATATCTCTTTTATAGGAGGAAGGTTTGGCCAGTATCTCAGTGTCCATATTCTCCAAGGACGTACAAACTGCTAAAAGTATGAATTAAATTCCCACATAGCTGCAACACAGCTAACAGGCACCCTGCACAGTTTTAGTGCAGCAGAGACAAAGCTACAGTTTGTTTTTTGAACCCAAAAGCAGCTCCGCTTGCTCATTAACTGAAACTTCTGGATGTTATTTTGTTTGTGTCGCTCTGCCGTTCATTCATTTCCTTTTGCTGCGCAACAGAAACACAAGTTCCAGTGGTTTAATGAAGCACAGTGTGGTGTTTTTGACAGCTAGCTGGAACACAATGGATCGGCTTTTTAATAGCCAACACCAGCGACTTGAAAGTGCTGTAATCAGCCCCGTTACCAAACCTGCTTGGAACACCCTTAATGTGGGAAAGGCAGCCTAAAAGCAATGTGATTAAATTACAGAATATAAAATATGACGTGATAAATTAGGTACATTTAATAAAAACACATACACTCTAGTACTTGAAGAACATTAACCACAAATACTTTATTGCATGATAAAAAAAAAAAAAAAAAAGAGAAATATTCTCCTTATTCTTCACATATCAAAGTTAGATCCTGGTTCAGACAAAAATACAGTTTCCTGCTCCTCCTACCACCCACACCAACACTCACGCACACATATACACGTACACAAACAGACGCACACAGCCATGCAAAATCAATACGTCTTTCAGCAGGCTGCCGTTGTGGCCTGAATGTGAATAAACAGTTGTATATTTCAGCTGAGGATCGATAGGTGTAGACAGATGAATGGCATACAAAGACACCTCCGAACAGGACAGAAAGACCCGTGTGTGGGTGTGTGTCTGTGAGAAAGTGAGTGTGATTTACCCCCCTTCTCCTGTCCTCGCGTCCTCTCTTTCTTACCGTTTCCCAGTGTCTCTCTCCCTCAGCTGTGTCCAACTGCTCTTTCAACTCTCGGAGGATCAATAGGTGTGATGGATTACTGACAGATACCACACACTGGAGACACATGCTATCAAACAACAACACTTCCTATTCAGTCCCGTTTCAATCGCTCTCTGCCAGTCATAACTTGTTTTCTCGCGACGTTAAGGCCGCTGCCTTGCCCTGCCCTGCACGCTGCGATCGGCTGCTTGATTTCTACCTTCAACGCAAACATTCACACACACACACACACACGCACACCTGCACCTCACGCTCACTCTCAGGTTGAACCCCTGACATTTGAGTGTGTTTTTTGTGAAGTTCGCCGCGCTGTGTGTCTGTCTATCAGAGGACGGCGCTGACTCTTCAGACAATGGCCTGTCGGCGCTAATCGATTGTATCTGTGGCGCTGGGCGACGGCAGCCCAAAGGTCCAGGTTTACAGCTGTGGACTCCTGACTGTCTTCAACACAAAGACACACACACACACACACACATACACACACACAGCCATTTCATTTGCACTAGATGTATAGATGTACCGTATAAAGAGATGATAGATCTATACAGCTGCCTGGGTTTGACTGATATTTATCATCATTGCAACAGTTTTGAAATTTCAAGATTTAATTTCCATGTTAAAAGCAATAGTGTGACATTTATTTTTATTTTATTGTTATTGAAGCGATTTGTCATCTTTGTCTTTTTACCTGAGTTTGACAACTTCATTTCTCTCCAGTGATAAATGAAAATCTATCTATCTATCTATCTATCTATCTATCTATCTATCTATCTATCTATCTATCTATCTATCTATCTATCTATCTATCTATCTCTGTTTTTGGGAAATTGTTTGTTAAGATGAGAGGACTGATACTACACTCATCCATCAATGAAAGCCTGCAGCCAGGAGTCAGTTATCTTAGCTTAGCACAAAGCGCTAACCTTGCAATGTCCAAAATGCAACAAAACAGCCTATTTTTTTTTTATACTGCTACACATTTCCTGTATTTTCTGGTTGTATTCTGATAAAAAAAACAAAAAAAACTGAGAAATAATTATATATGGTCATTGTAGCATTGCTAAAACACCAAATCTAAGACTTTTGCACAGACAGCACCGTACTTGCAACTATTCTCAGTACGACAGATCAACAAGTGAGACAAAACTGATGCTTTGGTCATTATCACCTGAAGAGAAATACAGTAAACTTCTCTGCTCATTACTTTTGCTCCCGTCCTCTTGGAAACGCCCGTGGATCTCAGCGACGTGTCGCTGAGCAGAACGTGATAATATCAGGCAGAAAAAATGGCTTAAATAACTACATAGGACCCAGTTTATAGGAAGAACATAATATTCATAAAGGCTCACACATTTATCCACCTATACACACACACACACAGACAAATAAACTGAGCTAATGATATTCATATGGCTCACACCAGGTGCTGGCGTTGCTATGCCCTAATGGCTGAAGAACAGAAAGGCCTGTTTGAGGCTGTCACTTTGATCCTGGCAGCTCGGGGCTCCTGCGGCTCTGCCTCACTAAAACCTTTATTAGCCATATGCTGGGGACATCAGAAACAAGTCAATCAGCATTTACATCAGCACAGAGAGGGAATCAAACTGCAGCAGAACCCAACACAGCGATGCGCATAACACGCCGCCTGACCTATATTCACTTGCATTCGAGTCCGGAGGTGCACTTGTCTCCAGAAGTCATTCAAAGGCAAAGTCTGCCCTAAAGGAGGGTGGGAGGCGGCGGCGGCGGCGGCGGTGGCGGCGACGCAACAGCGGCGGGGGTACATTCGAATTTAATTACTCAAAACTCAAGTGTGTTGAAAACGCGGCCGGGAGATAATGCACATCCCCACATATGGTACAGATTCCTATCGGACAGAGGGACATTCGTTCATTTTAAATGACGCTCAAAGCTCCCAAAGTCGAGGAGGAAACTTGCAAATGATGAGGTGACAGTTCATCGCCAACAGGAAGCAGCAGCGGGGACGAAACCAGCACACCCCGAGGAACGCTCTGGGAAATGTCAGCTGTGTTTTGGCTCTAAATACGTTTTAAAAATCAGCCAGAGTGTTATTTTTCTTCCTGTATTTACTCGCTCGGTTCAGTTTCTCGCACACGGCTACATTTTAAATACCCTGAAGATGAGCACAAGTCAGAATCGGTTGGAAATTGGCGAGGGAATTTCCACCGGCCCAGATGCATCGGCCCAATCGCACAGCTCTGGCCGAGAGTGTAGTCATACAGATTGGTTTTTGGCATTTGTGTGTCAGTTTGGAGTCTGAAGCAGTGTGTGTGTGTGTGTGTGTGTGTGTGTGTGTGTGTGTGTGTTCCTGTGTTTGGATCCTTATGTCTTCACAAGGATAAAATGATGAACAGTGCTCCAGATTGCATGATTACTGGCTTATTATGATGGGCAATGGATTTACAGCGGGAGCCACACCTTCGTAGCCCTCAGTCACGCAGAAGCAGACAGACACCGAGGACGCGCTGAACGGCAGAGAAGTGCTGAACAGAAAAAGAAAAGAAAAAGAGACATGGAAGAACACAGGCACGGTAATAGAAGTCCCTAGATATCTGTAATGGGCAGCTGATTAGAAAGCAGAAGCGCCAAAACAGGTAATTCTTCTTCTTATCGTCAGCACCAATAGTCAGACTCGCACTTATCTCCATAATGACTCCAACTATAATTAATGAGCCTTTTAAGAGTACAGTGACTTGTGCTGAAACTGCACACAAACAGGTGCACGCACGCACACACACACACACACACACACACACGCGCGCGGATTAGACTCCATCTATTCACAGAGGACTTTGGCAATGATGCTAGATTGAAGGTAGCTGATGAAATTCTCTGGTGCTTCACTCTGTTCAGCTCTCCCCCCCCCTCACTCGATCATATAAAAAATAAAAGAAGAGAAAGAAATCTGTCCAAGGACGAGCAGCAGCTTGAGTGGAGCCGGCCTCTGATTTCTGATCAGACAACAGATGGAAGGAGCACATTCGGTCTCCGCCGATGTCAGAAAAAGTCTGAATGCGGGGCTGGGTTTTTTGTTTGTTTTTTTTTTTCTTTAGGCAAATCCCGACAATGCCTCTGCCGTTGTCGTGCGGGTCCTTTTTCCCTCCGTGGTGGAGCTCAAAGGGCAAAAGCATCAAGCATCTCACAGTGTGATGACAGGTGCTCTAATGAAAGCTAAGGGAGGTGGAGGGGAGCCGTCGGTGCAACAGGTACAGCCGAGTTCGAGAGGGCCGGACATACGTCAGGGGCTCGTGTGACTGGGTGATTTATGTCAACAGAACAGATGCCCTGATATCGTGACGTGGCTTCGCAAACAAGTCTGTAGCTGCACTGAATGAGAGCAGTGATTGTGCAAGGAAAAACTAACACTTAGCAAATGTCCTGATCCAGCTTTTTAGGCCACTGATTCCCAATCAGAGCCCATTAATATTCATTAATATCGTTGAATACTGTCCAATCCAACACTTCTACATACTTAAATGGTCACTGAATATGTACCGGACACATTGTAGACAACTTAATCTGCTTATTTTGTTTGTATGTAAGTTTTTCAAAGTTTGGGAGAATGACTGGAGTAAGGCTGGGACGACATACGACTTTATCACATATAACTTTAAAAAAAAAAAAGACACTCAAAACAAATTGATCGTGGTGAATTTCTATTATCGGGATAACCATGATTGGGGATAATCATTAATATCCTCACATATTATTATTAATGGATAGTAATGAAATTTTAGAAAAAAAGCGACTCACACAGCTATTACAATTTTTTATTATTTTTGTTTTATTTATAGAAGAAGACCTATAAATAAATTTTGTTTTTCACTAAAGTGATTTAAAGCATATTTTCATTATCACCTCAATAATATCATGAAAGGCATTTATTTTGGCCCAAGATAATCCTGACAGGAAGTTTTCACGCCTACGCTGGAGCTGACAAAACACACGGTGCACTCTGACATTACAGCGCGGAGCGTCTTCCCTCACAAAAGATCTTCGGTTGAATAAAGAGCGGAGTTGCAGAGAGCGCTTTAAAAAGGAGTTTACCTTTGGCCTTTTGTCGGCGTCTTTATTCAGCTAACTTTAATTGGCAGCAGGTGATCTGCGAAAGTCAGCGCCAGCTAAAAGGGGGCAGCTCCAACCGGACTGTCCTGCACAACACATCGGACTTTGACTGAATGTCAATGTCTGGAGGTCTCGGATCTGGAACCAGGACAGTCCAAGTTTTACTTCCACCCATTTACAAGCACTTCTTCACACACATGACAAGACAAAGACCCAGTTTTGCTAACATTTGTGCCGAAGTCAAATATGATAAAAATGCAGCTGCTGTGTAAATATTCGTCCAATTAATTCAATGGCTTGTTTCCACAGTCACTACTTGACCTGCACAGGTCCATGAACAGATGAGCTGGGTGTATTATATCCCAGTCTAACGTTAGCCTTTGCCAACTGAAAACCCAGCCTGATTAAACAACCCTTGTCTGCAGACCAGTTCCAGAAAAGTGTACATTTGGTCGGTTTATACCCCATAACATTTGGAAATAACATAAAATTTAATTACATTTAATGTTTCGAATCTTTTTTTTTTTTTTTACACCTTCAGAAGTCCGTAGAAACGTCTACCTGAATGCGTTTGTCCAACCAGTTGCACGTGTTTTAACCATTTTTCTTAGTTTATGCAGCTATGCATAGTCGCATCCCCTGCTCTATTCTCCGACCATAAAAACATGACTAATTTAAAGAGAATCTTGCAAATATCTGGAGGAAGTGACTAAAACAATGTACCACTGCATCCTTACAAATTGCTCCGTATAGCAGGCTGTCACAACAGCACGTCTCCCCACAGCTCCTCGTATATTTTCAGCTACCAGAACTAATGTAGCATCCCTTCAAATCGAGGGGCTCCACGGGTGAGTTGATGAGTAAACCTGCGCAGTGATAGGTCCACTGCTGTGTCTGAGATTGGAAAGGATAGGGAGGACGGGGTTCTTGTTCAAACACGGCGACACATACTGTTACACTTTGTCACACCCACTCTCTCCCACTTTGCCGGAGCCAACCTGTGGCTTTGACACTTGGCTTTGCGTTTATAGCTGGGGCCCCACAGTTCAATCTCCAGTTAAGGGAAGTGTGCAGGAGAATGGGCGCCACGTAGGAGGTGATTAACTCTGCCTTCCAACTGGAAGTGAAATGGCATGTGGAGTTCATTCCTCTGCAGGTGTAATTGACTGTAATTCAGCATATGTATATGTTTGTGTGTGTACGTCAGCTGGGAAATATACAGTCAAGTTTGATACAGTTTCCCCTGCGTGCACAACAAGACCGTTTGGAGTCAGGGGGCCGATTGGACATCATGCGCTTACAAGCTGGCATTCGCCAACTCCAGGGAAGCTCGTCGCACGGTATAGTTTGTTTCATGAGTGCGTGTGTGTGAGAAAACCGATCTGGGAGAGGGCGCCCACGAGAGGAAAAGAGTTCTCCAGCAGAAACCCGTGTTCAGAGAACATTCACGGCCTGTGGGCTTGAAAGGCAGCTCGGAAAGGTTCGCCGCTTGCTTCCTCACCAAGGCTGGCAGCTGTTATGTGGATTGTAATGTTGACCCAGAGTCACAACAATCACAAAACTACAATACCTTAGAAAAGGCAGCGTACAGATTTTTCAGACAGGTGGTTTGATACTTCTTCATTTGATGTAGACATCTATCCCGGAAGGAAATGGAGGAGGATAATAATAATGATTTCATGTTCTTGTGACATTTATTATTTATAAGCTTGCAGAGAAAATCTATTTACAATTATTTTTGACCCATTTTTATGCCTGCATTGGATTGGGATTGGTGAAAGACGGGAATGGGGAGAGAGTGTGGGATTAACATTTAGTAAATGGTCCAGTATCTTGGGACTTCAACCAGCAACCTCCTTCCCGAGTGGCACGCACTGCAACCACTCAACCACCAGAACGCCCCAATTCACAATTCTTTTAATGATGACTCCTGAATCAAGGCTTGATTACTCACACCGAGCTAGTGCGATACGCTAGCTCACGTGCATTACACTGTTAACAGCTAACAGTTAGCCCAGAAGCTAGCAGGTTAGCCTGTGAGCTCAGGCATCGCCCGGAGCCCCAGAGATTTCCTGCTCGTAGTAAATAAATCCTCTTGTTCTGCAGGTAACAATTTCACGTTCTGCTAACGGCTAACGGCTAGCAGCCAACTGTGAAAGAGAAGCTTCAAATTCACAACCACTTCGTCAACACTTCAGGCCTGGGACAAGCTTGATGCTTCAAAATAAAAGCACCGGTGACTTTTTTTACCTTATTTTCATTATAACAGTACTTTAACTTTATTGAACTTCAGTTCATTGAGCTAACAGGTAGAAGACTAAGTCAGGTACCTACCTACCCTGTTAATTAGGAAGTGGTGTTCCTCAAGGCTCTACAAGTGTGTGATTCAAGTTTTATTCCCCTGGTCTATTGTTAAAAAAAATATATAGCAATAAATCACAGGACTTAAAAATCATCATACATTTTGAATCTGCACCCAAATCACATTGGGAGATAAGCACATCACCCCATCCCCAATATTTAGTGCTTCTCGTGTGCCTGTTAGGAAACATGGTGCATTAAATACTGTAAAGATGGTCAGTTATTTTCTAAAATACTGGACAGGTGGATCAACACATCAGAATTCAACACAGCTATCGAGAGAGACAGCGAGTTAAGAGGCAGCATCCTGCATGTGAAGGCTTATTTGCAGCGTGAAAATATCAAAGTCAAAAGAAAGTTATTACTCCGAAAAACAGAGGAAATTGGGAAAACTTTTCAGCCACTCACATGAAAGGGCTCCGAGTCACGGACAAAATATTGAGCCGGTTGCGAGGGGAGAGGAAACAGACCAGAGGGCTGCACGGTTTTCAGATAAATGTCACTGATACTTCTAGGCACTAATCGGTTTTTGTTAATAGATATGAAGGACACCAACGGCTAATGAGCAGCAAGTGACAGTAGAAGAGCAGGGAGGGCAAATAAAGGACGTGGTAAAGGGCAAACGAAGAACCCTGAGACAAATCAGAGCCACAGATTCAATCAAAGGAGATTACATAAGAATTATATTTTTTAAAAGAGTTGACTTTATGGTTCGCATATTGAGACAAACCCGCCAGTGTTAGAGCATATCCATATGCTAACACACTACCCAGGACTGTTAGACACAGCTGTTATAATCTGTCCCAACTTCATCAGGAGGTAAAACATAAACGCTCCACACCAGCAGCGACGCTGTCCCATCTCGAAAAACCCATATGAAGAAAATCCGCCGGCGTCGGGCGTGGAGGAGGGCGGCTTGGCCACCGGTTGCCGCTCGAGTTAGTAGCAGCTCAGGTGTGAGATGTGTGGCGTTGGAGCAGATGCTTCCACTTTAATTACCTCACAAAGCGCTAACTGTCCTGTGATGGAGGAGACGCCAACACAGCTGGGTCCTGACGGAGGCCAGCGCACAAAATGACGCACCCAAAAAAAAAAAAAAAGAGTCACGTTTCATGTGCGCAGATCTGTGCTAAGATGTATTCAAATATATTCATGGTTAGATCTGTCAAATGTCAAGTGAGCTAATCTGGGAGATTGATTTCGTGTGACACTTGTGATAAAGAAAAAGAAAAGAAACCTAATGAAAACAATATCTAGGGTTGTTATTTTAGCCGGGGGGGTTGGGAGCGCGGGAGCCTGGAAACGCCAACTGCTGACAGTCAGCCAACCCCAGAGCCAGAAAAAGTTATCAAAGTCAAAGCTGAATGATAAAAATGTCAGTCAGTTTTTTATTTGGATGTGACTTTGAACTGATTTTCTCACCTATTTGATGATGTTTTCTTTCTGAAATATCAGAAAACAGTGGAAGATATTCAACAATACTCAAATTATAGTGATGTAAAAGGCAACAAATAGAGCAAATCACCCCATTTTACAGGCTGAAATATCAAAATTGTAGATGAATCTTCTCTTGATGGACTAGGAAATTGTTGTTTTTCATTTTTAGACTGGAAATATCATTTCAGATGCATGAGATCAGTGCCAATGCTTCACTTAACTTATTATCACCTGGCCTACTCCTTTCTTCACATACTACAAGTAAATTAAAAGATCGTTTTCAGTCTAATTAAAAGTCTGGATTAGCTCCAGCAATCAACATTATTTAAAAAAAAAAAAAAAAAGCAAAAAAAAAAGCAGACTATCTTATTGTTCCTCGACATTTGGCATTCCTGTCTGATCTGTCATACAAGCAAACAAATAAAATAATTCACTGTGTTCATTCACGCGAACGTACGAGTGCAGCAGGGACGTGTTTGCCTAATTTCAGGATTAAAATCTGATGGAGGAATTAAGTGACGGGACTTGTTTCCGAAGCGTGAAAATCATATTCCTGTGATCTATATCCAGTGTCCGCTGGTACGTACAGTGTCTGCTTCGCACTGTCACGGTGATATGTTGTAGTGGCTGTTGTAGTGACTTGCTCACCAAACATTTAAAGTGGAAAACAATTTCGATTAGCGGCTTAAACACAATTCAGCAGCGTCGCCTCCCGTGTTTTGGCTTCAGGAGATAATGCTCAGATGTCACTGGCTTGTGCTCTGAAAATGAATTTCAGTGCCGTGAAAGGAAGAGCAAACCCCGGTGAGGAGAGATACTGTGCATAAACAGGATAAAGGATGTAGGAACTGAATATCTTTTGCAATAAACAACAGATTTCTTATGTGATGTGTAGACTGATTTTCAAAGCATTTACCACTGGCTTTAACAGAAGTCTGATATTAGTTGAATATTGCCAAATGCACGATATATGAGCTATCTTGACAATCTAAACTAGCTCATGAGCCACCTCTTCGCTGAAGTAGATATTTGACTGGATTTTGTCGCCGTCTACTTCAAGCCCGAACAGTAATAACTCCCAACTTTCCTTACAATGGGGCATTGTGTGTTAAAACGACTCCAGTAGCATCAACAACCAGCGGCACATGTCACTTGGCCGTCGCCATCTTCGTTTTTTGAAACCAGTAGATTTAGAGGCGAGGCTGGAGCTGAGGGGGAGTGAGGGGTGGATCTGTCCACGCCATGGGTCGCCTAATTCATCCCCTGCTTTATGGTCGATTTTCCTCTAAATGGACCATCATTTAAAAAATGAACATCGTGTTGTATTGAAGACTTGAAACTAGAGACTGAGACCATAAACTAATCATTAGGAAAATGTTTACTGAGCTAATAAATCAAGGGAGAAGAAGGTCTTTTTTCCCATAGACTTCAATACAATCTGACTTTGTTCTTTGTTTTTTTCAATGTTGTGCTGCCTGTTAGTCCTAAGATAGAATGCAGGCGTTGGCTTCATTTGTCAACTTCCACCAGACCTGGATTATTATCTGGACCTGCAACAAACATTTTACATTAACATCCATTTTTTCCTGAGAAATAATGGGTGGCTCATTGGTGGAGCCAATGATGGAGGCAAAGATCAAATATATTTGGACCTCTCTGCTCCGTTTCTCAGAGATTCATCATTACCCTGTCTGCGCTCGCTGACTTACAGCTCACCTCCTCATCTAACAATGCTGTGACACGATCAGAAATAAACTCTGTCGCTCTCTCAAATGCACAATTATCCTGAACGCAATATGTCTGGCAAACAAAACTTGTCTGCTTGTCTTGTTTTTTTTTTTGTTTCTAACCATGCCTGTTCGTTTGCAATGCGGGTCCTTCCAAAGCTGCCCCTGTAGACTTCTTGTTGTCTGAGGCCAAGGTTGGGCAAGACAGCCCTGGACCGAATGTTTACATAAATGAGCCAATTTAGCTGCATTTCACAGAACTGGACCGGCTGGCAGACTGGCTGGCTGCTTTAACCACACACAGGCAGACACGGATGGACACTGACAGAAACTCGCAGTAAATCACATAACAAAATGGGCCATGTTAGCAAATTACCAAGTGGCAAAGGGTAAAACAAGATATCTTTATTTAGCAGTTATGGCAGTGGTGGTCACGGTATTCCCAGAAAAATCTAATCAAAATACAACAAATCAAGAAGTTGAGAGGAAAAAAAAAAAAAAAAAAAGCAAAAACATCCCAAATATTAAAGACAGAGGGAAAAAAGAAGCATTTTTGAAAAGAGGCATTGCTGGGGTTGAGAAAACCTGATGTTTCAGGTTGTTAGTGTCACTGTCAGCTTGGCCTGGCATGAAAGCAGAGCGAAGGATCCTGCAGCAGAAAACCCAGCCAGGTTGGGCCATGATGAGGCCAATGACCAAGGTAGAGAAAAGGCTAGAAAGACGACAAAAAAAAAAAAAAAAAAAGCAGGCGTAAACTGAAATGAGCACAAACACACACACACACACACTGATTGTGCCAATCCGGTGCCAGTAAATTGCTCTGTGCTGGAGAGCTTAGGGAGGCATCAGAGAGCCTGGGCAGCATCCTGCTCTGAGCTGCAGATCCCAAGCCGACTGAATGTGGATGGTTGGCCCAGTCGGCTGGATCAGCCGCTAATACACAGCCTGGGACCAGGGAATTACTGAGTAAGCACTGAGCCCCATGCAGTCGCTAGCAACACGCACGCACCGGCGGGCACGTGCACACAAAGTGTTTTTTTTGGGTGGGGGGGGGGCATGCTTGGTCACAGGAATGCACAACATGGTTACAGACTGTCCTGCCATGACAGCAGCCAGAGACCCTGGCACTGGCAAAATGGCTGAAATGAAAACAACGCACAAAGCGTCTCCCCCTTGTGAGTCAAACGTCATCATCAAACATCATCAACGTAATGACGCAATGAATTGTGTTTGTTGCATGGTCTGTGACTGTCCGTGTGCATAAAGCATAAACATCAGTCCGCACATTAATACCGAAATGAATCCCAGTTCTGCTTGGGATTTGATGCATCAGATGCCGTAGGGAAAAGAGGGATGTCACCCTCGACACATCCAGCTGTCTTCATCCAAAAATCAGCTCATGTGAGGACATTTAAAGAGCGACTGACCAGCTGACACGTTCCCTTCTCCTGGTCCGCGGTGGTTTAACTTTAACACCGACACATCGCTGGTTACAGGTGCAACAGACTCAAAAGTCTTTGCATATTTAATGTCCGAGCTGTTTATCGGAGATTTTGTTTGAAAGTTGCAAAAAAATAGTGCATCAGTCCGTGAACCCAGAGTGGACTGTATTGCAGCCCATATACAAGCCACTTTTGTGCAGCTTTGAAGACTTAGCATTTCTCTAAAGAGCAGTGGCCTCCCGTAGATGACGGCCCCCCCACCAGCATCATGTACAAGAGCCAGGCTTCCACTGGTACAATACCTCGCCTGAAAATAACTCACCCACTAGCAGGCACTGGCCTACTTCCTAAAGTACTCACATCTGGCAGAGAGACATTAAACCCCTGTAAGGTGCTTTTGAGAAACCCTTGCTTTATATTTAAAGCTCTTATTTGCTCAGTGTCTTGTTCTAGTTCCTTCTTTCCTCCAACTCTCTGCTTCCGTGTGATATATGAGCACAAGCTTTTTGATTGTGTACTCTTTATCCATGGTTTCCGGCCTCGAAGGAGCACGTGGATCGATGGGATGTTTAACATACTCCCTCTGCTTTTTAAAGCCTGCAGCGAACAAGCCCCTCACCATCGACCCCCTAACCCCACCCGCCAGTGCAGATCGAAGACCCCCCCCCCCCCCCCGCGCACACACACACACACACACATCACGTGACCGCCTTACACAACACTCACGGGAGGTCCTCTTCTCACCAGGCCGCCTCCCACTTCCTGCTCAGCTGCTGGTTACCAAGGTGAACCATCGCCATGGGCAACGGACCAAAAGAGAAGGAGGAGGACCGGGAGGAGGGAGGTGAGTCGGAGAAGAGATGTGAATAGATGTGAGAAGAGGGCATGAAATCGATGAGGCCGTGCAACAGCTTTGCGGCTCATGTGCCCACACGCTGAGATAGAGATGCAGACGGGAACACACAGACACTCGCGCGCACAAACACACACACACTAAAGTAGAGAGTGAGATGACCTGGCATTCACGACTGCCAACAATCTCGTCCATATTACAGGCGAACGAGCGAGGAATGATACACACATCCCTCCCTCACAAGTTAAATGTTTCATCCATTTTTAGACTGCACAAATTAATCTTCTCCACCTCCACTGACATGAATATAAGTTTTAACTTTAACTCTCCTATAATTAAAGCGGAGCTTTAGCGCTTCATGCAGAGATTTCAAGAGTTTCATTTTTCACAGAGACTGTGTTGCAAAAGGTCTTGTGTTTCTTTTAAATGTCATCCCGCTAAAAACAGGGTTGCATTTAAGCAGCAGTAGGACTAGTGATATTTAACAGGGAGAGAAATTAGAGCGGCTGTGAGAACACTCTGCTTGTCAACCTCACAGCCGAGGATATATTTATAAAGAGACATCTATGGTAACAGCTAATACCTGACTGAATTAAAACGTGTCTCTCTCATATAAAGTCACTAAACAGGATCATGAAGTAATTTCATCAAAAGTTTCAACTCGGAATAACAAGTCAAGAGTCATCGCGTACCTAAGATGAAATTAAAACTTCATTAAAGCCTTTTATCAACACCAATGCAAAGTGGCAGCTATTCTCATTTTGCTTGACTATTCTGGTACAGAGAAAGTTTTCAGCGTTGCTCCTTCTATAGACCACCAAGGAACGCAAATTTGAAAATTAAAATTTTGACTGCCTCCCATTTTGAGGGTCTAATGACCCTTCGGAGGGGATCAGCCAATCGTCGTCACTGCTCTTGACTGAAAGCTCTTCACATGCGCCTTTAGACGGTTTGCTCAAATCATCCCGCGGTGCAGTTTAACTACCATCATGCATTGCTCAGACCAATAAAAATGTTTAGATGACTGTCAGGTGAGAGAAACGATTCAAGAAGAGCTTGTTTTTGGAGCATTAGTAATTAAAACACGTTGTCATCTCTACGAAATTGACACTCAGTGAGCACAACACAACCTCAGTGCTTTTAAAGCTGCCGTGTACAGGCTGTGTGTAAAAATAAACATGTAGTGTATTCTCACACCTCAGTCTGAAGCCTACGCCTACGCCAAGCGACGGTCCACAGTCTGATCTCCCGAACAGCAGCTGTGTCGAGAGGAAGCCGATTTCGGCCGACATCAGATGATCCCACAGCGGCCGAGCTAGCTCACTTTGCACACGCCGTCATGCATGAACTCTTGGTCTCTGACGTGGAGGTCAGCCGTTCAGTGAAGCTCAGCAAAGCTCACGGAGACTGGAAACAAATTTGGGCGCCAGCATCTTCCACTGCAATCCACTGCTACGCCGTAAAGCTGTTTATTCATCTCTTATACCAACAAATCCTTCAGCTTCGTCACTCCCTGCTTGACCACGTAATCTGACGTTTAAAAAAAATGGCAGTATGACAGCAACAAAAGGCAGATCTGACCCGTGAAGATGAACGCTGCAGGGACACGGATTCTCTAATATTTATTCCCCCAACAAAATCCAACTATAATGACCCCGAAATTGCGCACAAAATTTTTTTCGGCCATTTATTGGATCAAATATTCCTTTAACCAACCACCTCCGCACACTTCACTGAGTGACAGGCCGCCGTGATGGCCCTTTGCTCCGCGACACAATAGACACACACTGCTTAGAGCACCTCCGCGGCCACTCGGTGGGGGGGTCAGCTCTCCAGCCGCGCAGTTTCAGCTCAAGCCTCTGCTGTGCGGAGGGGAGACAAGCGCAACTGCACAAGAGCCTCCATTACGGCTCTGGCACAAGAGCCCCTGCTCCATTATGGCTTTCACATAAGGGCCTTCATTCGGGCTCTTAGTCATTCTAATGAGCTGTGCTCTGCAGCTCTGCAGAGCCTCTGACTCGGTCTGTGCCGGGGCCCCGTGTAACAGCTCCCACGCGACTCCAGGCAGCCCCTAATGCAGAAGAGCGCTCAATGAGGATTGTGATTTTTTTATTTCTGTAATTGTGAAGCTTCAGAGGGCTCTTAGGCAGAGATTTAATGGCGTCTAATGGAATCTCATCACAGAACAAGAGAGAAAAAAAGGACAGAGAGGGAGGACACTGACTAATGTCTCTACATACTTTTGCTTTGCTTTTCGCCCTTAATTCTGTGAACGTAATTACCTTCTTGAATGACACTTTATATAAAATATCATGCATATAGGTTTTTGTGTGTAGATGTGTTTATTTACAATTTTTTTTTCAGGCAGACAAACAGTAAATGTTTTGGATAAATTCACAGGATATAACCTAATACATATGGGGATAGTGTGTTTTGATTCTGTTGCTATTGGGAGGTTGTTTGTCTTATGATAATCACCAACTGGGAGCCACAATTCACCCAACAGGTCATTTACCACTGCATTACTGGAACAACAGTTCATGTGCATCTCTCTGTCTATTCGATCCCGTCTGCATCTTCAACTCCCACTGGTATTTGACTTTTCTCTTCCTGCACTCACACTTTTTTCTTGTTATTTCCACCCAAAAGCAACCGATGACAGCGCCCCTAACTCTCTTTCACACCGAAATCCCTTTATCCCCTCTGCAGCCATCTCATATTTCTCTCGCTCTTGACCACGCAAAACAGTCTTGCTGCTTTTTGTCTCCCAGCTGGTTCAGGTTAAAGCCTCCCACTCGCGTCTTCAAACTTGCCTCTGCAGTACAGTTAAAAGTGACAAGTTATTGCACCGTCAGCGGTCATGGTTAAATGCCAGACTGCTTTTTTTTTTTCTTCTTCTTCTTTTGTTGAGCAAATGCACTTGCATGACACCGTGCATCCAGACAGTTGCTGCTCTGTTAAGTGTAATAAGAGGCTGCAGAAGACGGCATCATCGCCCGAGGGTGCAGAAAGGGCGCAGAAGCTGTGTGAGGCGTAAATGGCCACGTAAGCCTCCAGACTGGGACGCACGTCAGGTGTCTGAAATGCAAAGCTTCAAGAAATTCTTTCTTGAAGAAGTCCTCGTGAGAGTCTTTTTTTGACTTTCTTTAACCATAGATTCACATATTCATGCTTTAGTTAAACTTAGTAAAAATTTCCAGATTGTTGCGTAAAGCCGGTTTGTGATTAAACAAGAGAAAATCAATAATAACTGGCCCAAATTAGAAAATATAATATGAGCGTGGCTTCATCTTTCAGGGAAATGGTTATGGTTGTACACTGCAAGTAGATTATGTACACAGATATTTCACTTGAGAGAGAAAGCCAACTCATTTCAGAGGTCTGAATATCTCCTAATTTGAATTATGGGTTACAATATGCAAAGAAAACGTATTGAGATTATTATTTTGGCAGAAATGTAAGTGAGTCAGTTTTCAGTTGGAATGGTAATTTTTGTGCATTTTCATTGAAAAAAAAAAAATAATAAAAAAATGATGTGGGTTTTGTTTGTGTTCCTTTATGTTTGGAGGATATGATTTATAGGTCGGGGCATCTGTAGCATCACAAGCCTCCATTTATGGTCTGTTGTGACACAGTTTGTCAAAAAAAAAAAAGAAGCTGCAACTCCTGCATTTTGGATGTTACACTTGGCCATACACTTGTGATTGAGATAATATATTTTAATTAACTGTCAATTAAGCTGTAATTGACAGCTCAGTACAAAATTGCATGTCTCGCGCCACGTTCTGTGTCTCGAGCCGGAAACCGATTGGTTGTCGACGCCTGACCGCCTTAAGGTAAAACTAGGAGTCGCCGTTGCTCCTCTTAACAAATTCAGCCTGTCTCGATTTCCGTTCCCCTCTAAAAGATTCCCCGCACGGGCTCGAAACACAGACAGTTATTACAGTCGATGTACCAGGGAGCAGTGTGTCAGTTACAGCATCGGTGTCTGTACCCTCCCTGTCACAGCCTGCACCCAGCTGTGGTGGAGACACAAAGCTAATCATAGAAGCATACACTGTTCCAGCCATGAATATTGTGCCTCAGGCATTATTATAAGGCTTTGCCCAAATTAACACATGTAAATACTGTACGTGTGAACGAAAGACTGTTTTATCTAAGGGTTAAGGGATATGGATTCATTTACAACATCCTCCGCAACGTCCAACTGCAACCTCAGATATTACAGGGACACAGTAGTTTCCTCGGTAAATAATACAGACAAATATTTTTGATTTTGACACACTGTCATATCACCAAACCCCAGGATCATGTGCCCAAGCTGAAGCAGTGTTTGTGACCTCTTTTAAGTCGGTGCTTCAGTTCTCCCACATCACACCATTCGCGGGTCGGAGCCGCCATCCGCTAATGTCTGTGCTTATTTCTCTAAGCAGCAGAACGCGAGTCAAAGTATTGAGTCATGTGTACGCACAACCAATCATTACCTGCTCCCCACTGAGCGGCATCTCTGCGTTCGTCTTACTGCTGCCCCCCACGTATAGATGCACTACTTCAATTACTGCGCACGCTTTGCTTTAACATCCCGGTCAGATACTCACTGGGATGAAACATGTGTCATGAGATAATGTTCTTCACAGGCCAATACTTTATTGCCTTAAAGCATTCATTCCTCATGGATATTAGTAGAAATGTAATCATTTTGCATCCAACCATATGGGAAATGTCATCAGCGTAACATTAAAGACGATGGAACATGTGGCACAGTATATTATGTTGAATTATAACACAACAGTGGAGTAACGCACTCAGCAGCGAGCTATTAAAGATTAAAAACAGTATACCATTTTCACTTCCTGAGACGGTAACACTCATGTTCTACAAACAGATGCATCCACGCAGAAATCTAAACAAGATGTGTGTTTTCTGCTTTCGCATGGAGGCGTGCCGCAGATAACAGGAGAGGAGAAGGCAGGGGGAGAGGAATACAGAGAGGAGAGGAGGAAGACATCGAGAGAGATCAAAGGTTGACACGCTGACAGTTGTCTTTGATTCACCTGTAAGCCTTCGTAAGCATCGCACACGCGCTGAGGAACGCATGCCGGCGACGCACACGCTCGCACACAAACACACAACGGGGGCTGACAGCACGGAGCACCAAATTTACATTAATAAGACTTCTTGTTTTTCCCTCACTTAGACAAGAGATATTTGAAGCATTTATTAAATTATTAATCTTTTTATTTATTCATTTAGTCAGTCAGTCAGTCATGTTTTTTTCATGGCTGAGAAGCTCAGTGTAATTTCATTGAGCTACCAGATGGTTGAGGGTTTAATTAACAACTTCAAAAGCAATAACTGGAGAGCTGGCCAAATATACACACACACGCACGCACACAAACACACACGCACGCACATACACACACACACACACACACACACACACACACACACGCACACGCTATTAGCTGCCTATGCAAAAGTCCCGGGTAAGCGCAAATGCATATTATCTACGCTCGCGTATTAATTCATACTGCACAGAAAATCAAACAGAAAAGTGGCCATTGTGCTCAGTGTGTTTATGTACAGTTCCCTTCTCCTCGTTATGGAGCCCACCCCCACCCCCACAACAAGCTCGAGCTCCCCAGACTGTCTGTGAAGGCGATAGTTGGAGTGGAGGGGAGGCGCTGTGGATGGGCTCTGAGCTCCCAGACTGTAAGTCACACCCTGCTGATTGGATCTTACTGGTCTCTCGGGGACAATAAAAACACGCCGTCCTCTCTTCATCTCTCGCCCCTCTCTGGCTCTGCTGGCAACCACCTCCATTATTTCAGTATAATGCCATTATTTTGATTGGCGAAGGAAACAGTGGGCCTCCATCTGCTGGCGTTAGGCACAGTTATCAGACAGCGCTGGGTTATGTTAATATAACTGGCACAGGGCAAAGAGCCTTTAACCCAGCCTGGGGGTCGCCCCAGCTTCTGCAGTTTCCGACTCTTTCCTTCAGACGCAACACAGACAATCCACAGATAGCTGCAGTATGTTGGCCTCCTTTAGTGCTGAGTACATTCACTGATGTTACTGCCCAGAAACAAACTCACGAGAAGCCAAAATAAACAGAAACTAATTCTCAAGAACAGCTGGCAACAGTTCAATGAACCGTATGGCAGCATTCCTGTATCCAGTATCACTTGCCACCAGATCATTATTGGAGCCATGTGACGTTGGCAAAGCTGAAGCGATTCGGTCCTATGTAAAAGAAAAAAAAAAAAAAAATCAAATGATGCGGACAGAATTTGAGCAGAGCGGGAACATTGTCCCTGAATTAATCTCTTTAAATTCTTACGGCTGCCAGATACCTCTAAAGCCACGGACAGCACGTGTGCAAAAATGCTCTGGGTATAATAAAGGGCCTCTTTTTGACCAAAATTATCAGTAGCTTTATGTTCATTTCAACATCATACCCTTTTTTAAATTCTTAGTATTGTTTTTTTTAGGCATTTTGCACCTTCATTAACAGATAGGACAGTGTGGAGAGACAGGAAATGGGACAGAGAGAAGGGGGAAGGACGAGCAGGAAAGAGTTTACCCCAGGCCAGGAATCGGAGGGCATTTGCACCCACGCGGGCAGCCACACGGGTCGCCGCTCATATCTCACAAATAAATTGATAGAAGAGAAAATTGGAGCAGGTCAAAACCCCAAGCTCTTGCGTAGAGAAGCAGCACTGATGCCACGTTTTCCAACGACTTTCATGGTGCAAGTCTGTTGCACGTTCGACTACACGCGTCACAGAAAGGCGTGGTTCGGTGCGGACCACCCCCCAGTCACTATATCACTGCACTGGGCGTGTGAAGGTTGCGTAGGAAGCACAAATAAATATTAACATGGTTGTTGTCACAATTCCTGCCTCAATCTTGCTTTTTTACTTTTTTTCTTATCGACCGCTGCCGTTCTCCATCCACCCACCGGATGCCCTCACTCTTTCCCGCCAGTGCCTGTTTCCCGACTTCCACATCCACCTGCCTTGCAGTTACTCCTGATCTTCTCCACCCACTCACACACCTGTTGCCCCCCCATCCCCACCGCCACCGTCCTCTGCTTAGTATTTATGCCAGTCAGGTGCACCTGTTCCCTGCCAGATCGCTGTGTTGTCTTCTATGCTGAAGAGCCTCATTCTTGCCACCTGCCACCTGCTACCTGTTTCCTGTTACCTGTACCTGCCTGCCTGCCTGTCAGTTACTACATTGTTCCTACCTGCCTGGTTGTGTCCTGCGTGTACTCTGTTGTGAGAGGTTGTAGTTACTCTTTATGGGGTACGGGGCGGGGGGGTGAATATCAGGCTCTGAAGCCAACTGGAGGCATCTGGGACTTGGGTTGATAACGGCTGACTCTCATGTCTTTGGTTTGACATTAGCAGAAATGAAAAGACTCTTATACCCTTGGTTTAATATGGTTAAATTAAAAAAAAAACACACACACACAACTTTGACGCTCAGAAAGTACAAAAAGAGGAGTTGTCCTCACCTGCCCCTCTTGAGACAAAACTGGACAAAGTCTATGCCTCAACTAACCATATCCTCATCCTCCACATTAAAAAAAGGAAAAGATTAATGATTATAGCGGCGGAACCATCCATTTTATCAGCTTGCCAAAACCGGGGGACATCTACAAAGTCTACTAGCCGGAAATTGGCAAGAGCCTCCAGTCAGCACTTGTTAGCGATACTGGAGCAAGTCAACGGGGAAAGAAAAAAATAAAATAAAATGGAGACAGTTGGCTCATTTACATCTTAGGGAAAGTTCTGGTGCTTGTTTCTACTCGTACCGTAGGTCAGGAACCCAAATGGCTTGATTGCGTTTGATTTCCAGAAGAAATAGTTTAGGTCCCTGTTGACGTTTGACTGCTGCCAACAATTTCTATCACAGTTTCTTAAATAAAAAACAGGAGGGGAGTGGGAGGGTGGGAGTGTGTGTGTGTGGGGGGGTGTCTTTAGATGTTTTTGAAGGATTCATGATTAATAACAAATATAGCATCTTATGAAATTCTGAGTTTGCCCTTTGGATTAGTGAGTGTGCCTATGTGTGTGAGTGTACGTACAGCCGCTGTGCGCATTGTGTGTAGATGGCATACATATTTCCTCACTGTCATCCATTGTTTGCAGGGTAAACAGGACAATAAGGATCTTCAGAAGGCCTCCAGATCAATGTCCTTCCTGCTGGAAATGTCAGTCCAGTCTGTTCATTAATCTTTTGCCACTGAACAAAACAAAGAGCTTTGTTAGATATTGGACCATCCACCATCGCTTTGATGAATAATCCCCCTTTGCTCACAACAAAGGGAAATTGCCTACTGTACAATTTTGCCACCTAAATCAGATTCCTCTGTGCCTACCTTTACTTTCACATTAAGCGGTATCTATATATATATATATATTTCTATATGGCGGAAGCCACACAAGAGGTTTCTAGGGACTATCTGTGTGGCGGCCATAATGAAGGTCCACAGCTTTTCACATCAGGTGCAATTTATCAAACTTAACATAAATCTTGTATTTTTTTTTTTTTTAAATTTTATAAATTTACCACCTGGCCAGCTGAGCAGCATCACATAGATCCTTGTTTGTTTGTTTTTTCTTTTCTCCCAATTGTGCAGGACAGACAGCAAATGGAAACATGGGCCTTTTCAATCATTTAAACAAATGGCCAGTGCTTTGGCTTATCTGGGGAGGACGGTCTTGTGGTTAGTCGTCTATTTAAGTACAAAATCACGGCCAGGATAAGTGATTCTCAAACACAGGACACTGTGTTCTGGAGCAGAAACTTTAACTAAAGACACTGCTGTGCCACAGAAAGACAAATTTCACAACAAATCGACTATATTAGGCCTTTAGGTTGTGTTTTTGTGCGGACTTGCACCCAAATTGTTTTCCCTTTAATTTCTCGTGTACATTATGTGTAACGTCTTTAGACGTGAGGTGCGTCGAATGCAGCTCTACATGGGCTCAGCACTGTGGTTGCAGTGAATAGAAGCCCATCTTCCCCCAGTGAAGACGACTGAATGTCACATGTGCCAATGTTAAAGAAAGCAATTAGCCACTGTTGGCATGTCCTGGTCTGTGGATGAGTAATGGCTGGCGGGGCGGGAGTGTCTAGCCCTGATAAATTCTACTGTCCCCCTGCCTTATTAGTACAATGACTAACTGGGAAAGGGTGGGGGGGGTCTGCAGCTAAGGTGATAGACCATAGGGGGTGTCAAAGATAAACCCAGATTGACAGCAGAGCGTGGTGGCTAAATGCTAATGTACCGAGTGACATTTCCGACGCCAGCCCGGGTTAGCTTAGATGCTGCTGGCGTGCTGACAGACGGAGCTGCAGAGATGGTGGGGGTGGGGTCTGGGGGTGGGGAGGGGGATACCCAAAATACCAGTGCAACGACGCTTCCTTCCTCCTCATCCCTTCTTCATTCTTCAAAATGAAAAGAAGGTGAAAGTGGCAGAGAGGGTTGAGATGTTGTCATGAGGTTTTTATCACAAGTTAGCAGCCTAAGCTAATAGCAGGTGCTTCATTCGCTGATAAAGAGAGCGACAGGTAAAGATGGCACCATGAGGAGACCAAAGGGAGACAAAAGCAGAGAAGAGGGGAAGACAACACTGATATTTAGCCAGAGAAAAGCCCCTGCTTTGCCTTCCCATCAGCCACCTGGGGAGTTTAGCCCGAGTCTGGTACTTTGTCCACTAAATCCCCGAGCGCTGCTTTTGTTGATAAACCCTCAGCTCCCCCCCCCCCCCCCCCTCGCCCCCGTGAGGATGATTTCTATCTCAACACTCAATTTCCAGGAGTTGCCAGACCATTACAGACAGGAGAAAAACTTCTGTGACTTTTTTTTTTTTTTTTTTTTTTTTTGGCTGGTGGTTGGAAGTCACACGCCTGTCGAGGCAGAGCGGGGTCTCGTCTTTCTGGGTGGTCGGACGTGATGGTGTGTTGAAGCTGTGTCTAATTGGAGGTATTTTTAACATCGAGTGGTGCGTCAGCCAAAGAAACCTCTGGAGTTATGAACGCCACCTTTAATGGAATCTAATTAGTGGACGGGGGTGCTAACAGGAAACCAGTGAGCAGAACAAGCATTTCTGCGTGTGTGTGTGTGTGTGTGTGTGTGTGTGTGTGTGTGCACTCCTTATCTAATTGCTCACTGAACAGTTCAGATACCTAATGCATTGTGACAACATTTGTGTGTGTTTGTGTGTGTGTGTGTCAATGCATGTCTATAAGCACAAGCATCGCACAACAGAACTCTCTCAAAGGTTATTGGACCGTGTTTATTAAATAAAGAACATATTAGAAAAGGGATTTTGAACTTAATTATGGCTGCAACTCACATTTTCAATGTAGATTAATCTAATACAGTTTTCACATTTTTAGTCTATAAAATCTTAGAAGTTAGTGAAATCTTCAAATCTTGTTTAGCGCAAATAAGCGTCATGACATACTGTTTTTTTTTTCTCCTTAAACTAGAGAATCAGCTCTTTCTAACGAGCCCCAATTTGTCCAGGTTTGAAAACTTCTGTCTATAAACTCATGAACGAAGGGTCAGCTCTGGATCAGTCTGAGCCTCTGACTGGAGCATTGCTGCTTTACTTCTGTGTGTTTATCCATCCATTCTCATCCTCCATCTTTGATAGTGACGTCTAGAGTCACGTCTCTACATGGGACACTCCTATTGGCTCCAGTGGGTGATGTCACAGCCAATCAGAGTGTCTCCTTCAGAGGCCTAGCTGTCAGCTGCTTGTAGCCAAAGTCAATGGGATCAATCCTGTATTTTTCTGATCTCAGAGTGAGGAGAAGTTGCTCTGAGTTTATTGTAGTGACAGAATAAAGACAGAGAGACATGGACAATAAGATATTTAGAGCATTAGAGGCTTTGGAGCTGATTTTTCATCATTACTGCTCCAAAGAATGAGCAGAAACTCAGATCAGATAAAAACAGAAACTTCAAATCAGCTCTAGAACAACACAAACACACGTGTGTAACTTTCTGTGTTTTTCCATTTAAAAAATGACAACTTCATAAGTAAAAACACAAAGGTATAAAAACAAAAAAAAAGCCTGAACATGGCTCTGAAAGGCTTAACATAGTCTTGAATCTTGGTCGTCCTGAAGTCTACAATCATCTCCTCGGTCTGGACCCATAAGCCGACTCCAACGGGTCTGAAATCTGACTTTCATTATGTGGGATATGAGGGTAGATGGGGATGACATCTTTGGCGTGCCTTGAATTTTTTGTTTAATTGGATTAATTTCCTCGAAGGTCACGTGAACTGCCATTTTTCATACACCACTTTACGTTACGTCTCGCTACATACGGCGTTTTTATCTAAATGCATCAAGGACGAATTTTAAAAAAGGATTGAGGTCTCGGCAACGCAGCACCCAAAGTGTCCTAAATCTCATCTGGATTCATCCGGATGCGAGACACTTGAAATGACAAGTGTAAATGGTGGCTGAGAGGTGGGTGGCGATTTGCAGGTCCGCAGCCGTGGTGGAGATGGAGGGCAGGGCCACACGCTTTGCTGCCTCCATCGAGGCAGAAAAAGTGGCATATTGGAGGTTTAATACCGTGGATGGCAGAGATGGAGAGATCGCAGGGAGGAGTGGGAAATTTTGATGAAACAAGTACGGAAAGGGACACTTGAGAGACTTTTTGATATTTAACTTTTCTCAACACTTGAACTTCCAATTCCTGTACAGTGTATAAGGTCAGTCTGGTGTATTAGCTTTTCCATACTGAGTAAATACCAGCGCTTTGGTAAATGTCCACTATATATTATATTATGATAAAAATAATGTTTATTCCTCCTCTTCATCATCTTGAAACAAATCCTAAGAGTTCCCATTGCACTTGAGGACATTGAACTAACCTCATTTCTGAACCAATCATAATAATTGGTGTCATTGGCTTGAGTTATCAGAGCATATGGATCCCTTAAGGCATCGCAGGGCATCCTCTCTCTTTCCTTACCCTTATCCAGGCCTATTCTCTCTCTCTCTCTCTCTCTCTCTCTCTCTCTCTCTCTCGGCCAAGGCTCCAGTCCATCTGCAGACCTCCTGGGGCTGTCGGGTTCTCCCGTCGCCCCTGGGCCTCCCAGGTGTGGGGCAATATGTTGCTTGCAGACGGGCCGCCAAGGTCAAGCCATCGCTCCTACTTCCTGTCTCTGCTTGCTGGGTGTTGTGAAAGGAGTTGAGCACTTAAACAAAACAAAACAAACAAAAAAAATGTATTCTTCTATTGTCACAGTCTGAGCAGGAATGAAATTGAGATATGCCAATAATTCAGAAGTAGTAGTGGAGAAAATGAAATTTTGGCTTAATTGAAAGTTATTTGACAGCTGTTCTGAAATGCTTCCCAAGGCTGACATTAGTTTTACTTTGGTTTTTAAAATATTTATGGGCCTCATGAACTGAAGAGCAGTAAAATGTTCAGTCCTTCTTGTTTCATACTCATCCAATTACAGTGTTTTAGATAAAATTATATACTTGGAAGTTTATAATTTCTTGGAATTTAGTTCTAGGATTTACTACGGTACTTCAGACTTACCCTGCAATTCAAA
This sequence comes from Rachycentron canadum, assembly GCA_038496675.1. Taxonomy (NCBI): domain Eukaryota; kingdom Metazoa; phylum Chordata; class Actinopteri; order Carangiformes; family Rachycentridae; genus Rachycentron; species Rachycentron canadum. The sequence goes on along the minus strand of CM076669.1, from coordinate 2,533,915 downwards.
ATCTGCATAATTTCTTTTCTTTTTTTTTTTTTGCATTATTTACAAGTATGTGGAAGAAGAATAAGAAGAGGAAAAAAATAACTCAGCTGGAATGATACTTGTGCCACCTGTATGTGCACTCAGCCGTCTCTATTTCTTTTTTATTTGGAGTAATAATATTGTGTTAGCTCAATAATCATCTTCTTTCCCTGGATAAATCTGTGCCGAGTCTGTTGCCGCCACCGCCGCCGCCGCCACTGCTACTTGTCACAGGAAGCTATTGTTACAACCCGACGAAAAGCAGCAGCCAAACCATCAGGTCTGATAAAAATGAAATTCTGCACACTATGCCAGGAAAGCCTGGAGTTACAGCGACCGTTTTCACTCTCAGCCCAGCTTGTCTTGTCTTTTTTCTTTTTTTACTGGACTTCTCAACAGACCTTGAAGATTTTTCTTTTCCTCCTTTCATAAGCAACATGTTGGGAAACAGTGGAAACACCTTCGAGTCCGAAACGCAAAAGTCAGCGTGGACGGGCTCCAAACCGGAAGAGGCGAACTGGATAGGTGTGTGCGTTTTGAGTCGTCTCAGTGAAACACCAGCAGATTTGATGTCGCTGCGAAGCAAAGGATGCCAACGATGCCTTCCCAGCTGCAACTTCGCCAACATTTGTGCAATCAACACTTCTGTCTATAGATTTAAGTTTTTTTTCCTCTGCGTAGGAGAATTGAAATATTTTCCTCGTCCCGTGGAGCAAAGTGAGTCAGCGTCCCTGAGAGGCGACGAACCAGGTTGTCAGTCGACGCCAAGAGGGCGAGATTCGCCGAGAACGTGGCCTTCCTGTCACTCTACGTGCCTTCTGTTTGTAAAAACAATTACATTATCTGCTGTTTTTTTCTTTCTTTTCTGAGGCTCAAAAAAAAAAAAGAAAAGAAAAAAAAAGAAGAAGAAGAAAAAAAAGTGCAGCGACGAGAAAAACAACAAAATGCAAAAGGGAGAACATTTCGCCTCCCCCCCCCCCCCCCCCTCTCTTTCTCCTGGATGCTTATTTTCATTTTAATTGCGTCAAACCGCTTTTTCTCACATCTGAAAAATGTGTATGTGTGAGGGTGTTGATTAGAGAAAGTAAAAATACAGCATGTAGGATTTTTATGCTAATTACCCTTTAAACCTCGCTCACGTCAGTCGGCTTCCCTAATTAGCATGTTTCCGACAGGAGCGAGGAAGAGTGAGAGAATGGTGCGATGGGGGCTCTGCATGGCTAAATTAACGGTGTGAACACCCAGACGTTTGAATTTTCTCTTCTTTTTTTTTTTTCTTTTTTTTAACCCCCCTCCTCTTACACCCACCCACACCTGTGAACGAGTCTGTGAGAGTTGGAATTAACTCTCTCGCTCTATCTACAGTATCTATCTTTCTCTCTCTTAGTCTGTCCATCTTTCCCTCCCTCCCTCCCTCTATCTATCTATCTATCTATCTATCTATCTATCTATCTATCTATCTATCTATCTATCTATCTATCTATCTATCTATCTATCTATCTAGTTCTCTGGTACTCTCTCTACCTCTCTGTCTCTCACTCTCCCTCCATCATTTCCATTTCTATCACTAACTCTTTTCTTCATCTTCCTGACTCCTAGTCGTCCGTCTCTTTCTCATCTTTTTACCATCCCCATCTTGTGTATCCCTCCATCATCTGTTTACCTTCTATCTCTATCTGTCAGCCGATCTCGCCTTAAGCTCCGTTCAGCACCTTCAGGATGAATCGGGATGACCCCCCCACCCGCGGGCCTCGGACCTCACTAATGCTCTTGTGGCTAAATGGGAGCAAATCCCTGTGACCAGGTCCCAAACTGTGGTGGAAATCCTCCCCAGAACAGTGGAGCAGAGTCAGGCCCATGGTTTTTGGTTTGTGAGTCCTCTCTGGATTTCTCTTCATCTCCGCCACCGACATATGCATCTCTGTCTCTTCGCTCCTCAGTTGTCTTTTTTTTTTTTATCATCCTCTTGTTCTAGTTCGCTCTACACTTTCTTTTTTCCTGTCTTTTTTATTTAACCCGATTAAGCTCACATAATGGTGTATGCTTCCAAAACTCGTGCTGTCTTTAGAGAGCTATTTTTATTTTCCCTCCTTAAACTTGGCTTGACTGTGTGTTTATCATTCAATTCTCATCCTCCATCTTTGATAGTGACGTCTAGAGTCACGTCTCTACATGGGACGCTCCTATTGGCTCCAGTGGGTGATGTCACAGCCAATCAGAGCGTCTCCTTCAGAGGCCTAGCTGTCAGCTGCTTGTAGCCAAAGTCAATGGGATCAATCCTGTATTTTTCTGATCTCAGAGTGAGGAGAAGTTGCTCTGAGTTTATTGTAGTGACAGAATAAAGACAGAGAGACATGGACAATAAGATATTTAGAGCATTAGAGGCTTTGGAGCTGATTTTTCATCATTACTGCTCCAAAGAATGAGCAGAACTCAGATCAGATAAAGAGAGAAACTTCAAATCAGCTCTGGAACAACACAAACACATGTGTGTAACTTTCTGTGTTGAAGTTTTCTTTGGTTAATATGGTTTACAGTGTTTTATCTAGAAAATAAGGAGAAATTCAGTGTCGTTTTCTGAGCTACTATCCCCTATTACAGTAAACACAGTCTTTATTGAGCGACATATATAATTAGCTGAGGTTGTGTTGATTCTAAATATGCGGAGACATTTTTCAAAAAACATTTCTTTAAATTCTTTGACTTCTTTAAAAAAAAAAGGTATGAGAAAACAGAAAAGCCTTAATGTGGGTTAAAAAGGGCTAAAAAGTTAAAGGAGTCTCCAGACAACACTGAATATTCGAGGTGAAGTTCTGGTTAAGACAGTCAGTTTCAGCTTGAATGTCTTCAAGGCCAGACACTCTCCCGGCTGATGGAGGCGCCTATTCAGCAGGTCAGGAGGAGGCTGTGCAGTAACACAGCATCGCAAAAAAAGAAAAAAAAAAAAAAGTCCTTACGCGCTGTCGTTTCTCTCTCCGAGCTCAGAAATCTTCACAAACTTCACCTTTCTCTACATTGTTTTTTTTTTTTTTTTTTTTCCCTCTCGTTGTACAGGATGCAACGTTTCCCCGTAATGAGCCATTTGTTTTTCAAGTGGATGTGCTTAAGAACAGGTGCAACCTCTAATTGATACGATGTTTGCTATGCGCTGTGTGCCAACATTCGTTTTCAGTTGTGAGTGTGCCGTCGCAGGTTGGAGGCGGCCTCGGGGCACAGGAAAGTGCTCAATTGAAACATTAGAGCAAAAGTCAAAATGGCCTCGAATAAAGCAGCGAGAAAACATTTGGCAACATCGCTCGATGATTTCAGTTTGATATCAGATTTTTTCTTTGTGCGATTGTTACACTTTATTTAACCCAAGGAAAATATACGAAACAAGAAAAGGAAGAAATCAACGAAGGTCCAATCAACCAGTGGTGGATGTGATGCTGCTGCAGCACAACCAACAAGTACTGTTATACTGAAAGTCAGGAGATGGGGGCAAGACCAGCGACCAATGGGGTTGCATTTTCCCGGGTTCATCAGAATGACGAAATGGGCCGAGACAAAGCGATCTATAGTTGGTTATTATGGCCTGAGCACCAAAGGATACGAGAACCCTATTTTATTAATTATTCTGACGAATAAGTTGCCCTTTTTAGGACCTAAACGGGCTCAAAGTCAAAAATGTACTTATTTTATGGGTCTTACATGTGGGTGTGGCACCTTCTAGACTATTAAAAGATTTCCGCCCCCGCTCTGTGTTTGACCTACATGTACTAAAACCGGTAGGCACATGACACATGCCAGGACCTACAAAAAAGCCTCCGGCACCCATACCCTAAACACAACAGGAAGGCCACCTTTTTGATTTCAATTTTCAAATAAGTCGCCCATTTTTGGGATTTGACGGTCACATACTTTAATGATGAATGAATCTCATCGACTTCAGTCTCCTCTGCCTTTGTGACCTTAACTCGTGAAGCTTTTGCGTCCTCATTGGATGACAGTGAAGTGGCGGCACCACAAATTTCAGTCCTCCGCCATGAAAAATCAAGCGCGCAGCCGCACCAAACCTGGTCAGAAGACGCTGAAGATGTCGACGACACTGCAACTTGAAAACTGTGAGCTTTCGTTGAACAGCCTGCCCGTGGCGCTGCTGATCGTTTCTATGTCTCGTCATGTTCAACGCTGCTTGCAACTTTAATTTAATTCTCTTTCATTGGTGAAAACACGGGATGAACGGAAAAAGAGTTGTTAATAATAATTGTGTTAATAATAGCACTGATAATGATCTTGATAATAAAAATGAAAACAGAGATATGAATAATAATAATAATAACGGTAGGATGATAGTGTTTAATGTTGTATAATGATGTAAAAAATAATATATGATAATGATAGATGGGATGATAATGATTGTATTTATGTCCTGGGGAGGGCGAGAGGAGGCTGGTGAGGAGGGAGAGCCAATGAGAAGGGCCGGCTCTGCAGACAGGGAGAGACCGACTGAAACAGCGAAGAAGGAAAAAGCTTGTTTCTAAAACCACAATGGACACGTGGCTCTGCTACGAGGGGGAATGCTACACTTTGAAGGTCCCGACTGTGAGAGTGATGAATGCAAACACGATGTCCAATTCAGCCATGTTATCGTTTGCAGCCACTTGAGGTCCCCAAAGCGTAAATTTACCAGATTGTTAAAATACTGACATCCTCATGTTGCTCATTTGGCCCGATTCATGACAAAAAACCCTGAGACAATGACATAAAATGGATAAAATCACATCTGAGAAGCCGCAGTTGGTGAATATTTTCTCTCTGTAAATGTCTTTATCATAAAAAAAAAAAAAAAAAAAAAAAAAAAAAAGAAACTTTTCCCAACTTATTGCTCCAGCTCGGATTTTTCCGTTCAAGGATGTTTTGTGATGCCGTTCTTCAACTACAGCTCCTGTGTGTGGCGCAGCTCATTTTCACCCTGCAGTACTTCTGCTGCACCCGACTCACCTTTTGCTGAACCAAGTGCAGCGTGCCGCTAATTTAAACACCAAAGAATAAGAGCGTCACTTTTCCAAACTCTCTTCTTTGTCAACCCGTTTTCTTGGCAGGTGAAAATTAAGAGGTGGATCTTTTTCTTTTTTTTTTCTCTCTCTCTCTCTTTTTCTTTGCTGCTAAGCTGCTGCAACAGGAGGAAAAGGTGGATAAAACCTCGCTCATCTCTTCCTCTCGGGTGCCTGCAAAAGTGCCTGATATAGTGTTTTATTTTTTATTTTTTTTATTATTATTATTTTACCTTGCCTGCTCTGAGAGGACTCATTTCCTGAACACAGTGGTGGTAGTCATTCGAATTAATTAGCCCGAACGGTAAGAAAATCTCCATATAATTAGCTGATTTAGCCTAATAGGCTAATCCCTATAACTCCACTTAAAGCAGTTGTGTTCTTTATCAGCGTACTGTTGTGATAGCCTTGTCATCAGAGAATTCATCATTACACTGAAGAATTCATAGCTGTCATGTGACTTTATGAGCTTAAAACAAATGAGTTTTTATGACGTGTTTTTTTTTTTTTTTTTGTACATTCAGTCATTATTCCAATCAGTTATAATTTTTTTCCCCCTCCAACTTATTTGCTGAGATTTGAGAAAAAAGATTACTCAAAGCAGGAAGTAATCATTTTACTCTTTACTTTTAAATTGCTTTCTGAAATTCAAACTGATCCTTACCTGCCGTTGTTTTCTCGTTGAGAATTTGTCTGGCAGATTGGATTTTACCTTCGACTCAGGCTGCAAGTCTCATCATCCACGCTGGCGTCACGGCCAGTCGAGAAGTAATCCTCATCTGTTTTGCAGGTTTAGGTTTTTCATTCTCGCCATCATCTGTAATATGATGAGATTCTTTGCAGTGTTTTCAGATCGGGTGCTCCGACAGACCTCTGCCTGCTGAGTTTGCGGCCGTGGACCAGCTGATTGTGACCTGGACGCAACTTAGATTTCACCTGTGGAACTCTTAAACTCTTAACTGCACATAACAGGGTGTAAATGTGCGACGAACTCCGCTTATTCCATTTGCAGACAGTCCTCTCTGACGTTTTGTGCCATTTCATGACGTAGTGCAGGTTGGCATGTGCGTCAGTTCAGAGGCAGCTGCACGCGTTGTGACAGCTGAGCCGCCGAGCTGAGGCAGAGAACTAGCTGAAGTATCTTAAACTGCCTTCTATCTATTGACCATCAGGGGGCGACTCCATTGTTTGGAACAGGAAGTCAGATTGCATTGAAGTTTATAGGAAAATGACCCTTCTCATTTCAAGTAGGGTTGTTGATTTTTTGAAACCAGAAGAAACCACATTTGGAGGATAAGGTGGAGCTGAGGAGGCGTGAGGATCTGACCTGCTCTGTACTCTATCCTGATTGGGTGGTGCAGTCTGTCAATCGCAAGGTAGCCACGCCCCCCCCATTAATCCCCTGCTTTTAGACTTCAATAACTAACTTCTTTTTACAACCAATGGAGTCACCTGATGGTCATTAGATAGAATGAAGGTTTAAGGCTCTTCAGCATTGGCTTCACTTCACAGACCCAGAGTCTACGTCCACTTTTATGGACAGTCTATATCAACAGCCAGTCCTGTGGGTCGTATCAGGGGGTTTAAACGAGACAACGACACTAAACGAAAGTAATACAAATAAGAAATACTGACAGTTTAACAGCCCACGCAGAATATTTGGGTGCTCAGCTTTGAATAGTTTATACTAAAGTGTGTGTAGAGCATCATATCAAATGATCTTGTCCTGTTTCTTTAAATAAAACATTGATTCTAGCTTCCTCCTCACAATGCAGACACTTATTATATCAAGAGGAGATAGAGAGCTTTGTGTGGCCTGAGACGCTGATATTGAATGCACTTTGCACCTTCATGCATTATTCTCGACAAGGGGGGCAAAGATACTGTATCAAACCTTAAGGTGCTGGGTGATTGTTTTGTATTTTTATTTTTATTTTTTGAAGACCTATACAGTCGGGGTAGATTAATAGGCTTGATATGGCAGAAGCAGGGTAGAAAAAAACATCTGGGGTTGCTATCGATATTCAGTCAGATACGCTGTGGTCAGTAAAAGTCTTTAGCGGGGAGCGGTGCTTAGTGGCCCGCACCTTGTTTATCGAGGAGAAAAGCGCTATGTCCCCGAGCTTTAAAGGCCTCACGAGGGAGACAGATGGAGGTTGAACAGCCCCTGATCCTCCCGCTCCCCTGTTTGGGGGGGGGGAAGGCTGTAAATGTATCTTGGTGAGATCTCCGGGGGCTGGATGCACTGTGTGTATTAGCCGGAGCGTGGGCTGCTTTTGTGTTTCCAATTAAACGTCTAAAACAATGGATGATAGCTGTGGGCAATTGTGGCTGCGCACAATACAAGTACAGGCATTGTGTGAGCCTGTGTGTGTGCGTTATTACAGTAAGGAGCTTGGTAGTTATTATTCATGATATTCAGCTCCCTCATAAGCCGCACATTCGAGCTCAGCTACAGATTTCTGGATCCAACTGGGCGAACATCCAATACATTTTAGCCTGGTTTCTTGGTAAAGTATTACCAAGGGAGGGAAAGGAAGAAAATGTAGAAAAAGAGACTGACACTGGCTCAGGACAGGACATCAGAAACCGAGGCGCACCGTTAGATGGAGAGTGGAAATAAAAGGGAAAGAAGAGGTCAAGCTGAGGTATAGAGAGCAGGAGAAAGCCACGAGAGCCGTGTGAGTGTGAGCGTCGTGCAGAGCGAGAGGATGGTCTCCAGCAGCTCCATTGATTTCCTCTCCGTCTCCTCGACCGGCCTCCAACGCTCTCCGCTTCCCCCCGCAGTCACACAGAGAATGGGCTTTAACAAAGACCTCAGCAGACACCCGCCGACCATGACCGCTCTCACTGCACTCCAGCCTCCATCCCAGACCTCCGCCGTCGAGCTAAAAGCAACCCCACCTTCTCCCAGCCCAGCTCCCCCCCCTTCCCTGACATTTGACTCGACACAAATTACCGAGGTCACCTCCTTCCTTCCTTTCTATCTACTCTCAGTGTGTTTCTTTTTTCAATTGGGGATTTTTTTTTTTTGTGCTGGTGCATTCGAGCGCGTGCATGTTAGTGTCTGGGCCTGTTAGGGTGCAGCTGATGCGACATGGCAAAAAAATCCAGCATCAAACTCCATGAAACTTTCAACTTTATCTTTGCAGGGTGACAGAACCTGTAATTTAGGCGGAAACTCTCCACTGAGACCCAGACTATTCCCCCGCTACTGCTGAGATTAGTACTGGACAACTGGAACACGCCAAATCTTAGAAATTCCATCCAAATGAAAGACAACAACACAAAACCAGACCGTATATAATTTCAAATAAACAGACATATATATATATATATATATATATATACACACACACACACACACATATATATATATATATATATATATATATATACACACACACACA
>CM076669.1:2507033-2525102 GCA_038496675.1 Rachycentron canadum | reverse complement strand
TATATATATACACACACACACATATATATATACATATATATGTATATATATATACACGCATCTCCTTCCCCCACCCCCAACCGTGAGGACAGGACTGTCACTACTATCACTGATCCTAACTATTGCATATTTTAATGAGTTTTCCTACCAGATTGCCAACATGTAATGGATTATTGTAAAGGAGAAATGTGCCCACACACACAGTCTGTAAATAGCTATTGATATTTAAAACCGCGCCTACTCCTGACTGATCAGAGCTTCTGTAATTAAGAATCATCTTATTTATTACTATTTTTTTTCATGTATATTGGCACCTTCACTGTAAGATTCATCAAGGCCTGGCACGATGACATAAATGCACTTATTCAATGAATGTAAACAAGTTCATTTTCAGGGGGAAGCATGTTATTAATGCCATGTTTTAATGAATCTATACATTGGCTTTAAGTTAAATTATATCATGTTTAATAAACCTGAGCCAAAAATAACAAAACATGTGAACAACTTGACCCAAGTTATGTGGTATTACTCGAGTTATAAATGTAAATAATATGATATAAACAGAAACATATGTAGCGAATGTTACTGCAGGAAGCTCCATTAGCTTTTATTTTTAAAACATGATTTGGGAGGATCTGACATTAGGGTCTTTAATTGGTCTCTGGCAAAAAAATCCATTTTGGCTGTTTCTGTAACATCATTGGTTGTTTGCGATGTCACAAGGCGAGGGCGGTCATTCGGGATGAAAAGAACCACAAATTAACCATTAACAAATTAACGTACATGTCTTTGCACCGTGGGAGTGAACCCACACAGGCACAGGGAGAACATGCAAACTCCACGTGGAAAGGACCAATGCCCGGGGTTTGAACGCAGAAACCTGCTTGCCGACCACTGTACCATCGCGCCGCCCATATTGTAGATATCGTCTGTCCAAAATAAGTCAGACATTAATTTAGAACGAAAAAGAAACTGACCACGCAGCTCTCCTGTGCACCGACACAGCCGGCAGCAGCGGTGACGCAGCCGGTGCGTCTCCGTTGTCCGTGTCCTTGCAGCTGGGATGTGGCTCGTCAGGTATTGTGGGAAGGAGAGCTCCCTTTGTGTGTCTGTGTGAGTTCAAAACTAAATGTGTGCGTGTATATCATGGCAACGATGGCACTGGAAAATCCACGTCGGGGCAGATTGTGACAGCGTTGACGCCACAGGTGACTCCATTAAAGCACCACGACCAATTGCAGCGTAGCATTTAAAACCAAAGTGGGTAGGCGTAGCACACAAAATGAAATAAATGCATTGAAAATGTCAAAGTACCACAAACGAATAGCTCTGACACACAACCCTGAGACCGCACACATTTTGTTGGACTTTGAAAATGTAGTCAAAGGCAACAAAAGGCAGATGAAACTCTGTGTTGCACAATAATGAGTTAAATAAATATTGATTGAATAATGAAACGTCTAAAACATTGAATAATGATAATTAGTAGAAGAAACATCTGAAACATTACACACTGAGATTATCTCTCAGGTAGCCTCCACCCCCCTCCCTCCCTCCTCTTTATTCAATAAAGAAAGCATGTCTCCATTAAAAAAAAAAAAAACATGTTGGATGTTGTGTATGAATCAACAGCAATTAGCCCGCACCATTCCTTGGGTGGGCCATCTGCTGAGCGAGCATCGGCTGCAAACAGGTGGGCTCCCCTCACCGCAGCCGTCGCCGCGTCGCGCACACACCGCGACGACAGCGAGGTGATTAATGGCCCCTCCTAAATATCTCGCCGTGCCGGGGAGACGCCGGGACGTCGCAGGCTGGTGCACCCATTCGCCCGCCAACCGCCGCGCGTGTTTCATGAAGACATCTTTTGTCTTCCCCGGCACGCACACACTCCACACTCGCGTTCGTTAATTAGCGATTTTAACTGAAGTCATAGTGCAAGCTAATTGCTGGTAATAATGATATTCGATTAGGGAATCAATTGGCTGTGGTGCCTTCACTACTTTGATGGATGCAGCCTTGGGCAGAGGCTGTGAAAGGCTTCACGCAGTAACTGAAAGCATGAAGAAGAATAAAACAACTGAACACAGAACAAAGAATAATAAAAACCTGTGTAGGGAAACAGTGAGTGAGAAGAAACACTAGTGAGTGCTCAGGTAGGCCTCAAATAGAGACTCCATAACACTTTCCTGTCAAACCCAAAAGCTTTTTGATACCTTTCCCCCCGATCCACAAACCAAAAAAAAACTTACATTTGTGCCACTGGCATCGTCTTAACAGCAGCCGGTGCGTGTGAAGTCAGAGAAGCCAACAGCATCGATCAGACTCCATCGATTCCCAATGTCAATTCTAAACACTGTACAACAGCGCGCTTGTTGTCCACGTCCGTGTGGGTTCTTGTGTACAAGACTTGGTGTGCGCGCCTATTGCATGTGAGGGTGCTCATAACGTGCCCTCAGAAATTCAATGATCCACTCTGGGTCTGTCACAGCTTCAAAAAAACGAGATGCTGCAAAAAGAAAAAAGAAAAAAAACTTTTTTTAACCATTAATGTTTGAAACTTCTAGTTTGTCCACAAGCAGAAGCTGTGCTGTTGTCCAAAAAAAAAAAAAAAAAAGGACAAATAAAATCTTAACACAAAGAAAGACAGATGGATATTTATCACACAAACATCACAGAGTGAGAATCAGATATTTTTGAAGCGAAGAAATGACGAATGATGAATAAAATCGCACAGTGACAGGAGCAAAAAAAAAAAAAGGAACAAAAGGAACAAAAAAAAAAAAAAAAGACGTTTGAGTCGAATTTCTCGCTTGCGAAGATCTCAGGGTTGAGATCGGCAAAAGGTCTTTTTTGATACTTTGCCTTTTTTCCTCTCTCCTAAGACTCGGTTTGTCGATTTTTCTTTTCTATTTGCGTTCGTTATTGTTGAGAAACCGACAGACCTAGCTTTCATCTGAGAGCTAAAAGTCTCGGGATTGTGAGATCACAAAAGCTGCTCGTACAATTACCACAGGATTGAATGTAATCCAGCTCATCTCTTGACTGTAGGTGTAATTGAATGGTTAGCTTGTCTCCTGGTCCCCAGCGTGGGGGGTGGGGGGGGAGACCTCATACACTCAGTACGCGCTAATCCAACTGAAAGCCTTGACAGCACAGTGTTATTTATAGAGTCGAGCAGCAGCTATGCATGTTTAAGCGAGATGGCGCCAGAGATAGGGGCGGGTCGCCGGCAGTGGCGGCGAGAATGTACAGCAGAGTTTGACCCGCCTCGCAGGTAGCTGACCCTCTCCTTGTCTCGCCGCCTGTTTATTACCGCGCCGCTGAGACAGAATTCACTTCATGTCTAATTACGTAACAGCCCCCCCCCCCCGACTCCCGTCCGCTGCTGTCACGGACGTGGTCGGTGTGTGTGTGTGTGTGTGTGTTTTCGTGCAGATCTCCTTTGCCGTGTCATCACTTCAAGCAAATAATACGACCGCTATTTGAATTTCCATTTCCACACACCACCTGTAGCACTGTACTTCACTATTGTAATTGAATCAGCCAGCAGAATACGCAAACCCAGACAGAGGCCAAGAGACTCATCAGAGAGCGCTAATAACTGTCTCCTCCTCTCCGCTCGGTGAGAGCGAGTTGTTTTGTTTGGCAGACGCAGCGAGGGAAGCGGCGAGGGAGACGGCGAGGGAGAGAGAGTCGCTGTGTGTTGGGTTTGAGTCAAGGCCGCGCGATAGAAAACCACCGCCCTGCTTCTTTCACTGACACAGGAAGTGCCATCCCTCGCCCCCCGCCACCCGCTTCACCGGTTCTTCTGGGTCTCGATGATGAATTTGGTCTGAACACACACGCACACACACTTAATGTCAGTCACAAAACATCTGGCCCAGTTGTTGTTCCACTTCACAGCAGCATTGAGAAAGAGCTGAGACTTTATTTAAACATCCATCCACGACCAACCAAGAACCTGGGGGGAACCCATGCAGGGATCGGGAGAACATGCAGACTCTCCAGAACCTTCTTGCCGCGAGGCGACAGCGCTAACCACGTTTCATTATTATTCTCTTAGCCTCGTCGTTTATCGTTCACTTCATTAAATATCAAAAAACAGCGATAAATGTCCCTTTTAGTTTCCGACCTTCGACGACGACTGCAATATCTAAAAAGATTAAACCTTGACATTGTTCATGATCCAGATGTGTGATGGCAGATGTTCGGCTTTGTGGCTCCATTGTCAGTTTATCAGTTTAGTGTAATTTATGTACAGTTATTGTTACAGTCTGCACAACATTATTAATGGAATTATTGTCACATCTTCCGCGGATATCGTGGTAATATGGTGACTGTGAATTATTTTGATCACAATGACCGTGAAAATATGATGAGATGAAAATATTATGGAAAAATATCGAAGCGAAAAACTCAAAGATATTCAACTGAAAAAGAAACAGAGCGCTCACATGTGAGAAACTGGGGTTGAATGGCATATTGATTTCTAATTGATTTAATTGAATAATTGTCTGCGCTTTACATTAAATCCTGTGATTCCAGCGCTGGCACATCCCAGCTTGCGACAACACGACATATCTGAAGGTAAAAGATTCGTTTTCAGAACCACTAGGTCTGAATATCACGCCACAACTTAAGGCCAACACCAGATAAACTTTGACACGAAGGCAGTTTGTTGGTTTATTCTATTGGATTAGATTGAATGTATTTGAACATCAGCACTTAACAGTCTGTGTTCTCTTCATGCAAGTTGTGGTATCAAAGTCAAACAATCACAGCTTGCAAAAAAATAAATAAATAAAAACAAAACTGCAGAATAATTTAATTTGGCAAAGGCACCATCATGACACGTTGTATCACACATCAAATCTTATAACAGGGGCCGACAGATACCGAAATAGACGCGCGTGACAGAGCTGGCAGTCAGCAGACCTCATGATTTCTCTACACGGTCCCAGAATAGACGAGGAATACGAGGTCAGGTTGCATGAAAAGAAGCTGAAGGGCTAAAGCGCTGTTATGTATTCCAGATCATTTTTGTCCCCACGTGCTGATAAACTCAGGAAGTTTCATGAAAAAAAAGGTTCGAGTCCCTCCACGTCCTCCACCAGCACATCTAAACGGTGCTGAAAACATATCATTTCCTTAGAAGACCCGGAGACTTCTCTTCATCATAGCAGCGCCGGCATAAGGTGCATTGTTATTTCTGTCATTTTGTCCACCCTCTGCGGTTGTTTACGACGCTTGTTTTCAGTTGCGTTTCCATATCAAAGCATTGCAAATGTAGATTATGTACCAGCGGCATCTCCTAACTCATATTTCACGGGCCTTCCACTGCTTATCCAACCAAGTGAACTCTGCATCGTTCACTCCCAGCGTGTGGTGGGTATGAAATGTAGAAACGCATTCGGCGGCATTATTAATAACAGCTGTTCTGAGGAGAGGGACCAAAAAAAAAAAAAAAAATGCAAAATGGAAGGCGGGATTGAAATGCAAAGGGAAACAACTCAATCAACTCAGTGATCTGGTACGTTTCGGCTGACTGCGGGGGACAATTTGCAGGATGTTTTACGACCCTGTGGAATGTCATGACTATTATACGTGATGTGGCGGCCTGATGGGGTTATTGATTAGTGCGAGTGTGGGGTGATCACAGGGAGAGATTTCTGGTCATCACGTGGATGTTCGGTTGTTGTTGTTGTTGTTGTTGTTGTTGTTGTACTAATTTAAGCTCCAAATGACTAAATTAGCAAAAAATCATCATCAAGAAATTATGCAGTTGGTGCTTTTATGCGTAATTGTGCAATAAATTAAGGTGATGATTAAAAAATTGCACAACAATGAGGAAAATTTGTTCTGACTTCTCTTTGATTTAATGGAAATTAAAAACCATTTCACAATCAGGAAAGTTAATGATGTTTTTGGAGGATTGGATAATATCTAAAGTGACAATACAGTCCAGTCCAAATATCGCAATATATGATTAGACACAGGACTAATTTACTAAATTTTATTTCTGGATTTTCCTGAGCCAAAATAATTGCAATTCAGATATTATTATTGATAATCATGAAGATCTGTCCTCACATTTTGGTTAGAAGCAAATATTTTTAAATAGGATACATCTTTTTTTTAGTGAAAAACAATCAAACTGTCTTCAATAAGGTCATTATAAATCAAAGTATCCTCCTGTACGAATAAAGTAAAATAGATCATAATAAAAATCTCTTCTTGTTCCCTGTATTTTTCACTTACAGGAGTGATCCTTTAACAAAAAAGTCGAACAGGCCTCACAGTGACCTATCACGATTTCTAATGAAATGATATATTGTTCCTGTATGAGCCAAATATTGTTTAATATATGTTTATGCTTTACTCTTCAGAGCACTGGGGGGAGCTATGAAAGGGACTCAGAGGTGCTTTAAAGGTCCGAAGTTAAGGCGGCACAGGCTTTTGACTGTTCAATGACAACTTTGTGCATTAAATTTATTTTTGAGAAAGTAACATCACATAAATCTTTGGTACTGACCTTGTAAAGTTTGTCTGAGAACAAGTCTGGCACATTTTCCATTCAACAACCGGTAGTGGCCACATAAAGCACATAGTCACTACGCAGTTAAGTCAAAAACTCCATGCCTATATATGATATTATTGCATCTCATGCTTCAGCTGGAATAAACAGCAGTTCAACGTTTTATTTTTCACATACAAAGGTACAATAATGGTAAGTAAAGTTGCCTCATCACTTATCTAAATGGTAGTATTACTCTTACTCTATTACTCTGTATTTAGAGGGAAGTTGGTTAACAAGCTGGTCGTGAATTACTTCAGCGCTTGTCGATGTTAATCAACTGGTGCTGAGCTTTTAAAAAGTTATTCATGTGCAGATGCAAGAAATCATAAGGACCACAACAAGTAGATCAATTGAAAAAACAATCCAAGATAATGGGTCAAAATGGCCACTTTTTTCACACGTCGGAATCTTTTTTCATCATCAAAATGTCATTTCAACAACATCAACACAACAACGCCACCACTGTTCAACATCACTTCCAACCAGTTAAATAGATGCAGGAGTTCAGATTTCTCAGCAAGAGATCAAGTACGCTAACGCTATATAACTACGGGTGGTGAGTCACTGCAGCACTCTCCTATATGCTTCTTCTGTCTTTGTTTTGCTTTTTCTGTGGCGTTCGCCTACAGTACCAGCGCCATGTCAGTCTCCAGATAATATGAGATGACAGCCGCAACCCAGCACAACCCCAGCATATACAGGAGGCACCGTGGGGGACAGCGCAGACCGAACACACACATCCCCATCTTATCCCATCGTTTCCAATCCATCAGTAAACAGAAAACAACGAAATGACAGGTCCTGGAGTGATCAAGGTTCAGCGGCAACTTCAAATAAGCCCCCCTCCCTCCTAACAAACACATCACGGCGGCGAGTTTCTGTCGCCTCGCTCCGTGGCCTTGCAGCACGGCGGAGAGCTTTTCAGGAAACCACTGAGGTCTGCTCTAATATCTATTTCTCTATTCAACTGATTTATTTGGATTTAAAGGGAAAAGAAGAAGATGGAAACACCTGGATTCAGTCCATTAGACATTCATCTTGCAAAATAGATAAAAACACATTCATGCACAATGTAACGTAATGGGTGTGCAGTTGAACGTCATATCCGTCTTTCTGGAGGTCAACGAATCGCTCGAGAGCTGCTCTGTTGCTCCAGATGTGGCTTATCCTCTTTTCTTCTTGGGTCGAAGTTAGTACTGCATTAGTATTAATGTCTTTACATTTGATATTCCCTCTAAAACATATTCTCTATTGGGTGAAAGCAATTTAAATATCTAATCTTAAAGCACGTAGCAAATTCGATAGTCTGCAGATCTAGTTTGAATTCCTCAAGCACCAGCATTTTTTTTTTTTTTTTCTGTTTACTTGCTTGACACAAAAAACACAGAAGAATAATAAAACACTTAACGAAGAGTGTTCTCCATGGGTGTTGACATTCAAAAGCCCTTGTGGTTAATTCTTTGATTGCTTTTGTATGATTTCTGTATGAACACAACCAACTCTGAGATGCAGTGGGAATTTCTTTTTCTTGCGGTTGTGAAGAAAAAAGTATTTAGGAAATCCCTTTTGACTTGTGGCGCACAGCACTGACATACTTTGAGTTTTCTCCAGACTTAGAAACACTGTTCCAGTTTGGGGTGTTGGGTTGTCAAATGAGAATATCATGTTTTTAACTTAACTAATCTTAAATTATGTTTTTGGTTTTTTTTTTAAGGACCTATGCCAATGAAAATTAAGTTTTTAACTGTGATTGTATGTCACAAAGTCAGTCCAGTCAACAACCAAAAGCACTAGAAACTTTGTCAGTATGGACAGCAAGAGTGCACTGTGTCAGCCACTGCCAGTTACAAGCTAATAAACCCCATTACATCTGATGCATCTGCCATTTGCAGATTTTGAACACAACAGACTCCTCGACTGATTCTCCTTGATGTTTCCTCCTCTAACCATCTCTCTTATCTTGTGCAAACAGTGGTTGTGGGTGGGGCAAAATACATAATTCGCAATTTCTCAATGAGGAGGTAAGCGTAGGAGTTTTTCTATATGTGAGGAAACCATGGATAGCGAGCTCACCAGTAAAATTGAAAAAGAAAATTTCTTTGCAAAGTTTTTGTCTTTCACCATGTATGCCAGCATGACGGTATACAGTATATTGCTTGGTTAGTTAGCTGTCTGAGCTAGCAGCTAATTTTGTGGTCTTAGCTTGCGGCTACTTCTGCGCTCTTAACCTAGTGGCTAATGATGCCGTCCGAGCTCGTAGCTATGTTTGCTCTCTGAGCTAACAGCTAATTCTGCTCACTTCACACTCATAACTTGTGTGTTTTATGCAGTTTTGGACACATGAGGGTTTGGGTTAGTGTTGGTTAGTGTGATTCTACAAATCCACTATGAATTTTTATTATTATTGAATAATAATTATCACTATACATACGGAGAGCACCACAAAATGGGTAGTGAGTGATTTCAGACACAGCCCGTGTAAAAAAAAAAAAAAAGAACTTTAAAATATGTGCATATTTAAATTTGTTTTTGTTTAGTCATGAATTGTCCTGCTGACATTGTTCATCTTGGAAATTAGTAACAGTGTATTCTAAGTCAGTAATAATATCATATATCAGTAACCAGTGTACAGTTTTTGGCTAAAAGCACTTGTCTGCAGACTTGTGTGAACTTGATCTGGTATTTCTTTTCATTTCCTATTGAAGGTCTTTTCCTAGCAACATGATAACGCTCCCCCACATGTAGCCAGGGTCATAAAGGCATGGCTCTCCCAGTTTGTTGTGGACAAAGTTAACTGGCCTGCGCAGAGCTCACTGACCTGAAATCCATCCAGCACCTTTGGGATGAACTGGAACGGCGATTGCGAATCAGAGGTTATCACCCAACATCAGCGGGCGACCTCAATAACGCTCTTGAGGCTGAATCCCAGCAGTCATGTTCCAAAAACTGGTGGAAAGCATTCCCAGCAGAGTGGAAGCTGTTACAGCAGCACATTGATGGAATAAGATGTCCAGTTATCTCACATAGGTGTGATGTTCGGTGCGACTTTGAGCCTCTAGAAGTGTGTCATGCGAACCTGGCTCTGCTGTGAAATGACAATAATAAACCCAAAAAACTCAATCACACTGGTAGTGCTTCTATACTGTGGCTCACCTTGGCTCAGACACACATCTGCACACTGTTCCTCTGCCGTTCTCTTTCACACTCAATTCCCTGTGCTGCCGGTCAAATAATTCCACTCTCATTATACGGGACCAGCAGTTTTTAAGGAGCAAACCTTGATGAAATTATTATTATTATGACTCATAATTGGATGTGGAATGAATAGGTTCTTGGAATCACAGTGGCTGAAAAAGCATCTCTCTTCCACATCCTCCCACCACCCCTCTCATCCACCCACCCACCCACCCACTGACGCTCCCCCTCCTACTTCCTCCTGCGAGCATTAGATGAGTGCTGTGGTCTAATTACTTTCTTCAGGGAGAGAATTAGCATGAGCTGTCCTGAGTGCTCCAGTCTAATGCATAAAGAATAGGCAGCAAGGGCCCAAAGTGGGGACCGGGGAATCACAGACACTTCCTCCATTAGCCAATCACTCACTCTTTAAAGGGGGGGTGGGTGGGTTGGGGTGACCAAAACCTGCATCAAGTGGTCCTACTCTGAAAAGGTGAACAGTCGAAATATGCATCATGTTGGACTCACAACACCGAAAACAGCAGATTGTCATATTTAATAGAGCTGCCTAAATCTGCATGCAGTGCTACGTCCAATTTGTAGCTACAGTAGAACTGAAAGTGCCTGCAGCTGAGTAAGTTTTAAGAAATAAGCCAAATGTCTTTTGCTTTTTCATGACCTTATACGTTCTTGTTCATCTCTTCTGTAAAAGCTACAGTGACATGTCTTATATAACGAACATCTTTATTCACATTTGGCTCGTGGCCTCCATCAGAGTCATCCATCATCTGAAATGCGCTGGTCTCACAATTTCCCTCGTTCCCTCTCCAACTTTTTTGTTGGAGTTGGTGAAGTAGCCATAAAACCTCACTTGGTCCTTTTCCGAACGGGATCCAGTATCAGTGTTATTGATCAGCCACATGATCATAAACGCCCCTGTTCACTGGAACAGTACAAGAATAATAACGTCCCTTTTTCCATCGCGTCTTAAACACACGGAAATCTTGTGAGCTGCTGCACCTTAAAACTAACGTTTACTCCTGTAATTCCAGGGCTAACTCCATCCACAGCCCTCATAAAATCCAGATCACTAAAGCTCACAGCTACTGGTGCTTTCTGAGCTAGTGGCTAATTCTGCTCCCTGAGCTAATAGCTACTTCTGTTCCTGGAGCTAGAAGCTAATTCTATTCTCTGAGCTAACAGTTAGTTATTTCTCCCCGAGCTAGCGGCTAATTCTGCTGTCTAAGATAGCAGCTAATCCTGTTCTCTGAGCTAACAGCTAATTGAGCTCTCTGAGCTAGCGGCTAAATCTGTTCTCTGAGCTAATAGCCACTTCTGCTCCTCGAGCTAATGGCTAATTCTGCTCTCTGACCTAGCGGCTAATTCTGTACTCTGAGCTAACAGCTAATCCTGCTCCCTAAGCTGCGTCATGTACTTTACCGCAGCCCACAAACTCCACCTTCAACCGTGGAGAGATATTGTTGGGTTTTCTCCTCTAAACTTATTTCATTAGTTTGTGTTTTGTTTTATAAGTTCAGGTCAGAGCGATGAAGCTCTAACGTCAAAGCATAAAGCCATAAATAGAACTTTTAGTGTCTTTTTCTTCCCTGTGCAACATATAGTACGTTGCATTGCATTAATGTCTGTTGTGTTAAGTGGCCTCATATTGTCCTGAAATTACAATGAGATTTAGAGCCCCAGACTGCTGCTGTGTGTGTGTGTGTCCGTGTGTGTCAGTCACATACAGGCTGACAGCTGTGGGTGAGCAGCAGCAAGGACGCTGGTAGTCCAAAGAGTATAGAGCTGTTTGTTTTTAATAACATGCCAGAACAGAGGGATGTACCGAGGGGAAGTAGGGATGAAAGGAAGATAAATAACCACAGTATACAGAACATCCTGCCGCCATCACGCTGGCCCCACCAATATATTGACTCAGGACACCAGTCTTGGCCATTAAAGCCATGTTTGAATAGGCAACACCAGCGTTCCTCTTATTTCCTGCATATTTTATTTTATTGAGAGCTGAGGGATGGGTATTCAACACTGCTAGTTGTTAATACAGCATATCTTTAATAGTTCCAATTTGCCAAGATAAACGTGGCTAAAGTCACTGAAGGCAACTTTATAGTTCACCTTCACATCTCCCGAAGCCCCCCCCCTCCCACCTACAGGGCAGAGGGTGTTGTCTGATGGGGGTTTCCCACAGTGTCAGACTTTGAAAACTCCCGAATTAGAGAATCTGCCCATCAAATTTTAATCCTTTCAAATTCCACCTCGAATTGAGCCACAGAAGTCCAAAGTAATGGAATATTTAAGAGCGAAAAATCTAAGGTAGAAATGCATTATTTAAACCAATGAAACTCTCAAATTTGGCCAGATTCACTTCATGTTTGGTATTTAGAGAAATGGCTACCTGAGCATTTTTCATATTACTGTTATAATAAAGTTAAAAAGGACAGGATATTAGATCTAAATGAGTTAAAGCTCAATTAACTGTCATTTTGTATGCACCAATACACTGATATTGTCTCTATCAGCCTGAACGGTGAAGTGAATGAGGCAGTGACAGTGAAAACCATCTAATGCAGATGTCACGGACTCATCTCCCCCTCCCAGCCAGGTTGATATCAACGTGCACTCAGGCAATGAAAACAAAACTTTAACTGAGGAATGAAGAGCAGTGAGTCGACATTTTGGACTCGTGGGTGTTTGTCCTTTGGTGTAAATGAGCGCACGCCGTCAGGGCTGGCGGTTGGGATGGGGCCCCCGTGTGCACACATTGTTCCTCCTCATCAGGTGACATGATTTCTGGGCTCCTGATGTCCTCGCGTTTTGAAGGGTCACCTGTTGCTGCTGCGCGAGGCTGCTGACAAGAGGAGCCGCCTTGTGCAGGTACGACAAAAAAAACGTGAAGAGAGGATTTTTTTTTTTTGTTTGTTTTATACGGCGACTTGAGTGCAGCGCCCTTGTTTTTAATGCATACAATTTTATGTATGTGTGCATATTTGTGCACCTGAGGCTCTGTGTTGTTTGCCTGTTGTCGAGCAGAGCCTCGGTCTAATTGAGTAGACATCAGACTTTGATTAATATTGTTGATGAGTGCTGCCTGCAGGGGTGAAGACACAGAGAGGAAGAACTGTCAGACAAACACCCAGGTAACATCCTTCATTCCCCCCGCCTCCTTGCTGCCTCTCTGCTTCTCTGTACTCACAGGAAGGGATTCAGTGCCCCACTGGTTCACTGTTGATTACACCATTGTCTGCTCAGGCTGCTGAGTCTGCTCCAAGTCTGCCGCCGCTCAATATAGAATTTACCTCGTGAGGGCTCTCAGGAAAGGCAGCTTTTGCAGCGCGGCTTGAGTCGAGATTTGACGGCGGGAACGTTTCAACGGGAGACGTTTGGCGGACGGTGGCGTGGGAAAGGCGGTTGCCGCCCGACGGATGATGCCATTTAAGTTGATAAGTGTCAACCCAACGTGACGTCACCCGTTGGTTTGTGAGCTGTTTGTGATTTGTCTGTCGGCCATCTTGGTTTTTTGAAACCAGAAGAATCCATATTTGGGGGAGAAGGTGGAGCTGAGGGGGAGTGAGGGGCGGATCTGACCTGCTCTGTACCCTGTCCTCGTCAGGCCGGTCGTCGTGTGTGGTACCAACACGAACCAAACTATGGGGTCGTAACAGACGACCTATGGGCTCGGTCTTTACAGGAGGACAGTCTCTTCATGATCCACCAGCGACGTGGATTTTTTGGGCATTTGTGAAATAACAAAATGATGATTTTAATTCCTAAAAATCTGTTTTCTGTATTTAGGATAGTACGACAACATAACTATTGTCATTATTGATGATATTCAGTGTACAATCGCACAAGATGATGAACAGCAGCTAATGCTCACGTCAAGGAAATAGAAATACTTGGTTTGTTTCCTATTGTAGTCCAATAGCATAAATAAAACAGATGCACGAGACATGCAAAAAGGCATTGCTATGTCTTCCACTAGTAAAGATTTACAAGCGCTCTCTCTCTCTCTCTCTCTCTCTCTCTCTCACACCTTTTCCAAACGGCAAACGAACAAATGTTATTGTTTAACGAAGCGGCCCCGCGAGACGCTTCATTTAGTTTTCAAGAGGCTTCTGATGAGGGATGTTTTACAAATGATTCTTTATCGTAGATGAAGCACGTGTAATAAAACACAGAGGCTGTATATTGGCTGTTCAAAGCAAATGAAAAAAAAAAAAAAACAGGCTCACATGTTGTAACTGCAGCAGCACTTTAGCCTCGTCGTGTTGTAGATCTGCATAAAAACAACAACAACAACAACAAAAAAAAAAAAAGAGTTTGTTGACTCCGGTACCTTTGGATTTCTACGCATGAATAAGATATGTTCAGACACTTCAGTTGCTCGTCCTTTGCACTAATAATTCAAAAAGAGTTGACTTTAATGTTCACAGAAAACAGCTCAGCGTCCGTGGGTTTCATGCTGCAGCAGACTGTAATATCTGACTGGATATTTATGTTTATCAGCCTGGTATACATTTAATTAGAACTGGCAATCAGATATTTTAACTGCATTATCCCATCCGTATTAACAGTTATTATGTTGGTCATTGCCATTCTCAGAGTCATGCTGCTATAATAACGTTATTAATTGTAATTCCTCTTAATGTGACACTGAAGGCCTCTCTTTAGAAAGTGATTCCAGAGGGACTTCACTAAGCTCTCTGTGTGAGCATGTATGATGATTTATGCATGTGTTGTCACTGTGTGCACATTAATGCCGGCATGTGTTATCCAAGCATTTGTGTGTGTGTGGTTTGTGTGCACTTTACTGGTCTTATCATATAATTAAGTGGCATTTAATAGACTGTTCTTAAACTCAGTGATGTCTCCACAAACAGGAGAAGAGAGGCTTTACAGTATATAATCAGTTAAATTGTCACTTGATATTAACATTATCTGCTCTCTCCCGTAACGTGATTTCTTTATTATGTTTCAAATTTCATTAAATGGCAATATCTGAGCCGGAATAATTAAGCAAATATTGGCCCAGAGATCCTGGAACGCAGAGCGTTTATGACACCCAATAAAAACCATTATTAAAGGGGTGAATCCCGATGAAAGAAGGTAAACATCAAGCCGTGTCACGTCGCTCTCAGGTGGCATATGAGCAGGGGAAGAGGGAGAGAATGGCGGCGATGGAGGGATGAGGAGGGGACAGATTATGTTTGACAGACAGATAAAAGGAGGAGAGAACAGCCATGATGAGGACGGCCGAGGAGGGAAGAAAGGTCACAGACGGACGAGAAAAGGACAGAATGCATAAAAAAAAAAAAAAAAAAAAGGAAAGGGGGGGGCAATAATGACAATGCTGACAGACTGTGGCAGATAACAGTGATTGGGGCGGGAAAGAAGGATGACAGTTTGCAAGAGAAATAAGTGGAGGGAAGGACAGAAGGACAGGGAGCGTAGGAGATGGAGGTGTTGCAAGGAGGCAGAGGAAGAAAGGGAGGACCCCGACGTATGTGAGATGAAGAGGATTAAGGGATTGCACACATCAAGGAGCAGAAAAAAGATGTGTGGGGGAAGAAGAATGAATGATTGAAGATGGGAGGAGGCAAAAAGAGGGGAGGAGAAGGCGACCAATCAACAGAGGGAGCGCCGGTGGCGCCGGAAGAAGCCTGCTAAACCTAGATAGCGCACGGGGGGGACGGCGGGAGGAAAAAAAAAAAGTACAGTGAAGTCTTGAGGACTTCAGGGATGCCTCAGGTTTAATTCACCCTATGGGCGCCTTAAAGATTGCCCCCGGAGGGACCAATCGCACCGACATTACGCGAGGAGATTCACATAGGTTGGAGCTCAGATGCCAGGCCGATGGATCATGCTTGACTGGCTCCCTCTCTGACAGAACTATATGGAGGGATGGCAGCAACGTTCAAGCCAATTAGAGGAGCTCTGAGCCAGTTTTTAGCGCGAGATAAAGCTGAGCTCTGCCTCTGCTGGCAGATTGGGTGATGGATCGCAGACGACACACACACACACACACACACTCGTGCACACACACACATCACACTCAACGTGGAGTGAGAAGGCTAGTGAGTCTCCATCTGGACTGTCCGTGGTTATCTTTCTTCTTCTCTTGCTTCATCTTTTCCTTTTTTTTTTTTTTTTTCCCTTGCGCACAGGGATGCTCTCTTTCCCTTTCCAAATTTGGCCGGAGCTCGGCTTCGCTCCCCGTTTAATAAAACCAATGGATAGAGAGAAGAACTGCAGGATGGATGGATGAATGGTTGGATGGGTAGGCAGGTAAGGTAGGTGGGTGGGCTGGTTGTGCGAGACATCGTCGGGCTTTAATATGTGCTCTTCCTCTCATATCCTTGCTTGTTTTAATATGAATAGCTACTTGTGGAGGGGAATGAATTCATAGCCGCACGCAGAGCACGACCAGCGTTATTGGCTGCGGCGTTGAGTGGCAGCCTCCATATGTGCCGGAGCAGCTTTGCAGAGGATATAATAATAAACCCCCGTGAGAGGTGGCAAATAAAAACAACAGGGATAAAAGGACATCATATTATAACCTGGTTCTCAGGAAAATTACCCTCCCCACCGTCACCTTCTTCGAGCCTTTTTGCATCCCCCTCCCCGATAATTCTGCCATCTCCTTATCTTCATCCTCGTCCTTCTCCTGTCCCTTTTTTTATCATTAATTTTTTTTTTTTTTTTTAACAAGCACGTGTTTTCATCATGTCAACCCTCTGAAGATACCTCTCACTCCCAAGGGGGAGTTGAAGCAGCCCAATGCTTTCATCTGCCCTTCCCTCCCCCCTGCCCTTTCATGTGTTCATCTCCTCCTCTTCACCTCCTCGACAGGTGTCTCTCACTCTTCACGTCCCTCTGTCGACGCCGCCGCTTACAAAAGGCAAAACATCCAGCAACTTCCCTTAGATATAAAATTACGTTGCATTCTCAGACGGCCTCATATATACCATTCCCTCCTGGTTTGTTAATGTTTTTTAAAGAGACTTGTTTCGGCTCCAGCTGTGCCGCGCGCCTCGGTGAAAATCAACTAAAAACAACCGCCAAGTTGAAGAATGGATTCAGGTTTGTTCCTGTAATGTAACCCATTCAATTATTTTCACCGACTCCTCTTGAGAGTTCCTCAAATCAAATTTCCCAGACTTCTCCCACGCCGGTGGATAGCAACTTCATAATGCTCCAAAAATAACATGACCAGTGGAAACCCCGCATGCCACCGGTCCAGATTCGATTTTCTAGGTTTTACCTCAAAGACTGAGAAGGATGTTCTTTTGGTTGCCAGTTGATAATTTGCTACCCGTGTCTTATAATTTAGGATCATTATATGTCAGTTTATCCATCGATTCTCATCGTCCTGATTTTTCATCGTTACTGCTCAAAAGAATGAGCAGAACTCAGCATCAGACAGAAAGAGAGAAACTTCAAATCAGCTCTAGTGCAACACAAACACGTGTGTAACTTTCTGTGTTGAAGTTTTCTTTGGTTATTATGGTTTACAGTGTTTTTATCTAGAAAATGAGGAAAGATTCAATGTTCTTCTATTTTTTCCTGTATCATGAGCTACTATTCCCTATTGCAGTGAAGCCATGAGTGAATCACATATATAATTAGCTGATTTTTGAATATGTGGAGTTGTAGATTTCTGCTCCTTCAACGTTGATGTTAAAGGGGCAGACGTCAACTGTAGCATGTCCCACTTTGGACAAGTTGGACAGCATCTCAGCTAAAATCATTTCATACCTAAATAAAAATATTAGTTTATGTTGTGTTTCGGTTAAAAGACAACATTTCCGTTTAAATTTAAAATTTCTCTTCTGGTTTTGGGTGAAAAAGGCCAGTATAAGTAAGACTCTATTGCACACGTCACCTGTTCATATGGGACCTTTAAATACAAAGCGAACCTTTTATGTGTTTATCTTATCGTGAAGTCTATGGGATGAGCTGGAAGTGCATCCACCAGGTGAGTGAAATTCCCTGGAATCAATCGGCAGCGTCCTGGAATCTGGAATCCCGTTCTCTTCACGCACTCGTTCAGATCCATTGGGGAATCCCGCTTTTTACTTGCGCAAATGAATTCGCTTTGGGGCAAAATGTGGCTGCTGGAGCTCGAAGTCACGTGTCTGTACGAAAGCAGTCGCTGCAAAAGTTTGTCCGTCGCTGGGTCAAAATGAAAAATAACAAGCCCAGGGATGGATTGTTTTTGTTTACCGTTTGTCATCGGCTTGAGATGATTTAATAATGTAAGAAAAGATGCGATGAACCTGAGGTGGTGGTGGTGGTGGTGG
>CM076669.1:2436246-2492955 GCA_038496675.1 Rachycentron canadum | reverse complement strand
GGGGGGGGGGGGGGTTAGAGTAGGAATTTTCCTCAGTTCAAGTTTGTGTCAGAGCCAAAGTCAAACAGCTACATTTGGAAACCGTGGGTAAGAGGAGACATTGTTTACTCTGCAGCAAAGCAAAGCTCAGCAGGTCGTGCCAGCAGGCGTCGCGGAGCATTGTGGGAGGCTTTTTCGGGAGCGGGGTGTCGTCATCGGTTTGTACATCGCACCCATCCCTGTGAAATATTAATGAAGCCAAAATAAATTTTTAACGCACATTCTCTTCATCATCCTCCCACCTACCTCTGTGTGAGACAATGCGCTAGCGACGTTCGGTATAGCACAAATTCACAGCCAGAAACACACACACATACACACACACACACACACACAGACACACACTCACACTCGATATTACCCACACAGGCTTCAACAAGCACGTCATCCCTCCACCTTCAGAGGCTTTATTAAAGGAATAATCATCAAAGAGGAGAGGAAAAAAAAAAAAGAAAAAGTATTGTCACACACTTACAACAAAGCAATCACGGGCAGTCGATGACAGAGTTATTGACGGTGGCGGCGGCGGTCAGTTGGCGCTCTTTTTTTTTTTTTGTCTTTTTAAGTGTGTGTGTGTGTGTGTGTGTGTGCGCGCGTATTTGTGTGATGTTGTAAACTCAACGAAGGATGCAAGGTGCTCTCACACACTCACAGTGAGGTTTGATTCTCCCCGTCGAGCAGGGTGACCTGGCATTTCGGTGACTTTTAGAGGTGTTGCCATGCTGACATATTGCTCTCTCATTTTTCCAGAGTGCACCCCCATCGCCCACCCTCCCTCTCTCTCTCTGTCTCCCCCCCCTCCCTTTCTTACACTCCCCCTCTTTTATACATCTCCTGTTGTTGTCGGCCTTATTTACTTCATTTCAGACTGGGGCTTTGGCTCATATGCTTTTTTTTACAAGTCTGATAGCAGCATGCTGTTCCTAGTAATCACTCATGCTAACAAATTTGATATGTAAACCCACCGGGGATTATTTTACACTGACACACTTTAATTAAATTTTGATGTTTGGAGTTGCTTTCTGAATAAAAACTTCATTTAGCCTCTTTGGTGCACACACTGTGTCTGAGCCTGGTTCCCCCTATTTCCCAAAATGCTCTCTGGTCTCCTCCAGAGAATGACTCTAGGTGTGCTGGATATTTCTTGGAAAAATGATTTCGTTTAAAGTAAATTTGGATGAGCTCATAGACTGCATATGAAAGTGGACATAGGCGCAGTGGCTGTAAAGTGAAATGTATCTAATGACCATCGGGGGGGGGGGGGGGGCGACAGATTGGATTGAAGTCTATGGGAAAATGTCCCTACTTCTCCCTTGATTTATTAGCTCAGTAAACGTTTTCCTAATGTGTTTATGGTCCCAGTCTCTAGATTCAAGTCTTCAATACGACATTTTTTAAATGATGGTCCCATTTAGAGGAAAATAGACCATAAAGCAGGGGATGAATTAGGGGGCGTGGCTACTGTGTGATTGATCAGGTCAGATCCACCCCTCACTCCTCCTCAGCTCCACCTTCACCTTCAAATATGATTTCTTTTGGCCTCTAAAAAATCAATATGTGACCTCACGGTCGGTTGACACTTGGGTGTACCGCAGGATTTGAGCCTCCAGGGTTGTGTTCCTGCCTGGACGGGCAACAACAGAGACTTTGGGAAGCAATGACGTCATCACACCCAGTTGCTCCCTGATTGGATCTTATCGGCTCAACGACCAGTGACGGCGAAGGCAACACGAGGGGTGTGTGTTTCCAGGTGTGACAGCACGCACACAGATCGTTTGTGATTCAGAGCTTTTCCTTTTCAAACAGTAACCTGGTCGTGTTGACGTAGCCAGTGTTTCTCAAACCTTTTCAGACCGAGGATTTAGCCACTAAAGTAAAACCCATGGACCACCTAACTCCCAATCGCCTCCAAAACCACCAGGGCTACTACTTCAGTGTTACTGTACAGTTCTCAGTTGTATCAGGTGATGACGGTCTCGGCGGTCTCAAAACCTTCCCTGTCGAAAACCGACCGTCATAAAAAAAAAAAAAAAAAAAAAAAAAATCACAAAAAAAAACAAAACTTTTGAAGCATGTAAAAGACCAAATCGACGCAGATAACTAGGGGGCACTCAAAACAGAGGAAAAAATCATCAGGTAAGCAGGAATGAGAGGCAAGATAATTGGCGTAATTGGTTACAGTGATTTGAAGAGGTCTCGGCAAAAAATTTGCATATTCTAAAGTCAGAACTAAAGGAAGAAGGAAAACACAGCGATACTTTAATAGCAGATGATTTAAAGTCTACAAGTGTCTACAAGAGTTTGAGGAAAAAATCAACAGTCGAAAAGGTCTCTTTAAAGGGTCTTTATGACCGGTGGTGCGGTATTTATCACAGGTATTAGTATATTATATGATATTTCATACAGCTAACAATGGCCTTGATATATTGTTCTTACAGAAGTAGTTTCTCAGGTGCTGGAGCGTTTGAGACAGAGTGAGAGGAGACATGAAAGTGATTTTCTCTCTGCGCTCCTAATTACTTGTCTTCCTCTATTGCTAAAAATAAATTCATATTTCATAAGGCATCTTTTGCTTCAGCACACCGCCACGTTGCCAAACTATCTGCGTGCCATCCGGGGTGTCATTTTGATCACGGATATTCAGCAAAGAGAAGACGGAGAGAGATAGAGAGAGAAGAGAGGGAAAAAAAAGTTTATCTCCCAATTATCTGTGCTGACGGTCTTCGCAGAGCCGTTGACCTCAACCTCCTTGTATCTTAGCAATTTAATTTAACCCTGGCTGTGGGTTGTACGTGCTAATTAGAAAGCGTTTCAAAGAGAAACTCACACCGGGAGCGGCAGAGAGGGGAAAAGAGACGGAGATGGAGATAAACACTTTGCACATAAGAAGATGTAATAGCTGTGAGTGTTTTTGAAAGAATATGTGAATTGCCTGAATAGCTTCACGGCGAGCAGCGAGCAAAGAGAAGAAAAGACGAGGAGACATATTCTTTCAAGTCACGTTGCATTGAGGAAATAAAAAAAAGAAAGATGACCCACCGTTTTGTTTTGTTTTTTGTTTGTTTTTTTTTTTTTTTGCTGATCATCATTAGGCAAATTCAAGAATAAAAAAAAAATATATATATATATCTTTATTCTCATCGGCTGGTTCTGTCTTACATTAAAATGGAAGTGAAACTGGTTTCAGGTGTGTTTGGGTTGGGGGCTGAGGAGCAGATATAGAAGGGAGGATTATAAAATGTGAAGTGGTGCAGGCTGGGAGGGGTGGGGAAGGAGTGGTGGTGGTGGTGGGGGGGTCTCCTCATCCAAATCCATTACTAGAGTCTGCAGAGCTGAGAAGGTCCCATCTCCAATTAGCTGTTTCATCTCCAAGTGGAAATGTGACTATAGGGAGACGCTGCCCGGCAACATTACCTCCTCTCCAATAACTTACAGCTATCAGGAATGAGGCTCTGTGTGTGTGTGTGTGTGTGTGTGTGTGTATGTGAGACCTCAGCACAGCACTACTGGTTGTCAGATTGTCCCATTAATAAGCCTTGGCCTTTATTACCACTTAGCAAGCTCTATGTGTGTCTTTCTGCCAAATGCGCTTCTTCTGCTGCCTCCCGAAAACTAAAATCAGACTGTGTGTACGCGTGTGTGCGTGTGTGTGTGGGAGCGGAGGAGGTTTGTGCGTGTCCTCACACGTGCACAGCCGTCAGTGTGTCAGATTACTTTTTAAGGCGGATTGCCATATACATGACTTTGCATTTTCACTGTCGCTTTGAAGTTTCCGCGTCTTTTTTTTTTTTTTATTCCATTTCACCTACTGTAAGACTCTGCATGTTTGTGTGTGTGTGTGTGTGTGTGTGTGTGTGTGTGTGTGTGTGCGCGCGCCAGCATGTTTGCATGTATTATTTACTTGTATATTTATTTTTCAGCATGCCGTGTACTTTGTTTGCAGGGATTACAGACGGTGGGAGCTCAAGCCTCTTAGCCCCTCACAGGCTGCCACAGCTGCCTGCCACTTCTAATGACACTTCAGGCTAAGACTGGCTAAGTCCATAGGCAGGTTTATTAGTTTAGAGAATGCTTGAATGCAGACAGCCTCCTTTCTTTTCTTTCTTTCTTTTTTTTTTTCGGTAGGAAAACGTGTGCACTGTATATGTGTGAGAGTGAGCGATTGCCTCGCTCGGGCGGCTCTGACAGGCCTGTAGAGTTTAAGTGAGAAGGATGCAGTACAAGGGGAACATAAACGTCTGCTTTGGAAATGACGTGTCCTGACACCACGCGTCAGCATTCGAACAACTCCATTACCTAATGAAGGATGCAAATGTGGATCTGTCTCTCTCCCTTTCTCTCTTTCTTTCTCCCTCCCTGATGACTCGAGCTAGTTTCATATAATAATGTCATTTAATCGTGTCTCATTGTTTATTTGACAAGGCCTCCCTCGGGTGCCGTTACAGCCCTTACTTTGTATTCCTCGCGTGCACAGACGAGTGTGTTCACGGAGAACGATTATGGCCCGAGCGAAGCAGA
Source organism: Rachycentron canadum (assembly GCA_038496675.1). Lineage (NCBI taxonomy): Eukaryota > Metazoa > Chordata > Actinopteri > Carangiformes > Rachycentridae > Rachycentron > Rachycentron canadum. The sequence goes on along the minus strand of CM076669.1, from coordinate 2,488,398 downwards.
ATTTTTCAAGCTCGCACTTAGGATGTTTAAAAGTTTAACAATCAATATATCAGCCGATAGTGTTGTTACACCATCACGCACGCGCGCACACACACGCACGCACGCACGCACGCACAGCCTCGTTCCTGATAGCTGTAAGTTATTGGAGAGGAGGTAATGTTGCCGGGCAGCGTCTCCCTATAGTCACATTTCCACTTGGAGATGAAACAGCTAATTGGAGATGGGACCTTCTCAGCTCTGCAGACTCTAGTAATGGATTTGGATGAGGAGACCCCCCCCCCACCCCCACCCTGCTTCCCTTCACATTTCATCGTCCTCCCTAACCTGAATTTTTTGAAGCTCACGCTGATCTGAGGAGATTTAGACGCTTAGAGATCTGCTAACAATCTATCAGCTGATGTGATTGTTGTGATTTCCTTATTTTGTTTTTTTTTTTTTCTCTTGATGTAAATACATCATTAAAGAGCAAAAATTGTTCTGAGGGAGACATTTACTGCTCTAGCTGTAGCTAGTTAGTTTTCTCAGGTGAATAAACTCAGTGATGGCTTCTTCTATTTGACTTCCTGACACATACTTATATTTCTGCACTGAAATAATGTCACACTTATCTGTGCTATAAGCTAATGTTAGCTTGATATATCAACCTGCTTTATTTATCACTAACTTTAGTCAACTTTTCACTCAAACATTTCCACTTCCCCAGTTGATGTACACCGATCTGCCATAACATTATGACCACCTGACTAATATTGTGTAGGTCCGCCTTTTGCTGAGCACTGAGCCTGGAGGCCTGGACTCCTCTAGACCTCTGAAGCTGAGCTGTGGTATCTGGACCAAGACGTTAGCAGCAGATCCTTTAAGTCCTGAAGTTGTAGGTCCAGCTCATCCCACAGATGCTGGACTGGACTGAGATCTGGGGAATTTGGAGCCGAGTCAACACCTTGAACTGGTTGTTGTTCCTCAAAGCTCCTGAACCATTGTTGCAGTGACAGGGAGCATTATCCTGCTGAAAGAGGCCACTGCCATTAGGGAAGACTGTTTCCATGAAGGGGGGGACCTGGTCTGAATCATGTTTAGGGAGGTGGGACGAGTCAAAGGAACATCCACGTGAACGGACCCGAGGTTTCCCAGCAGAACATCGTCCAAAGCATCACACTGACTCCACCAGCTAGTCTTCTTCCCATAATGCGTCCTGGTGCCATGTCTCCAACAGGTAAGAGACGTTCACGCCAATTAACCCAATGTGCATGTGTCTTTTGACTGTAGGGGGAAGCTGGAGAACCTGGAGGAAACCCACAGGGAGAACATGCAAACTGCACACAGCAAGGGCCCAGGGGTCCGAGCCCAGAACCTTTTTGCCGCTCGACTTGAAGAACATTTTAGAAATAATACTTCATTTTAACACGCAGTTGTGTATTTTCTGTGTCGTGTTTCATTTAAGTGAAGGACTCAAATACTCTTTTCTGAACAACCCAAACAAAAAAATCTCCTTGACTTATGAGGAAGGATTTCAACACTTCACACTTTCTGTGTGAGCCCGGACTTCCTGTTTTAACTGACAAAACATCAAAATGTCAAATGAAAGCACAGACTTCAATATGTCAGGGCAAACGTGTTACGATGCTTCCTTATGACTTAATTTCTGTGAGTCTGAATAATTATGTTTCCATCCTGCTGCCAAACCAATTAAAAAAAGTAACAAACTTTTGAAATATGAAAATTACAACAAAAGATAAAAAATAAGATAAAAGAACCATTCAAGCAAGTGAACTAGTTTCCTTCATTCAAACAAACTCGATCCGTTCGTGAAGCACACGGAAGCGAAAGCTGGTAAACGAGAGGAATGTGGTGGACAAATGTCCGGTGTCTTACAAAGACACGATGCTCACCGTCACGCTGGAGCCGCGGCGCCGCGTTTCTGTTCCGTTTCTCTCCATCACGTCTTCATTAACGGGATGTTTTTGGCTCGAAGTGGAGGTAAGAACACTGCTGCAATATTCATGAAATTCCCTGCTATTCTGAGCGTTTCCCACGCAGCCTTTGTAATTGAATACATCATAATTCGTGTAAAATATACTTAGCGTGAAGCCGAGCTAACTTGTGTGGTCTGTGTATATGTGTGTGTGTGTGTGTGTGTGTGTGTGTGGGGGGGGCCTGCGGGGAGTCACATCTAAGTGCAGGGATCCCAGGGAGCGTGTTCCTAGAGGTGTAGCGGCGGTTTGATCTCTCCCATATTAGCAGTATTCCCTGCTATGCCGGCCTCATTACTTTAGCCAGTTCAGCAGAACCGTGGCTCCCACCCTGCACTGATTCGTGTTGGCCACCTTCAACTAACATACTTCTTTTACTCCTGTAGTCCACCCTCCCTTTTTTCTGTCTCCTCTTTCATCCATCATTCACTATGTGTGTGTGTGTGTGCGTCCCAGCTGTGGTTCTGACCCGAGCTTTCATTTGGACAAGACACGTAGCGGCACAGAGGTGGAGGTGGCATCTGCTCGCCTCTAATAGGGATGTGCTATTGATTAACATTTACTGGGGGCCGGTCCAGCCCCTCCCCCGCTGAGAGGAAAAGACGGACATGGAGGGAGACCATTTGTCACCGCGTCAGGAATGATGGGAGCGCTGACCTGTCATCTGTCTGCAGGTCTGAGCTGGATACTGAAGCTTCATTAAAATCAAATATTAGCCGGTGTCGCCATCGCACACATTGTGATACGACAATGTGTTTGTTTGATTACATATTTGTTCCAGGACTCATCAGCACAGCTGTTTTATTTTTATGGGAAGTCCTTAACCCGAATGATTGATTCTAATGAGACATTTTGATCGGCTTCGGCACGAGCACGCACGATTAATTCAGATTTGATTAAACTTTAATGATGCCCGCGGGGAACTGGACCGTTGCTATTTGCAAATAGTGAGGCTAGTGAATATGATTTAACAAGAACAGGGCAAATAAATGGCAGAGACTCGGATGTGTGAAGCAGAAATGTACCAGTAAACTAGCTGCTGTTTATTTTTGTTATCGACTAATCTGACAGGTTTTTTTTTTTTTTTTTTTTTTTTAATTATTATTCATTGGGGGTGATAAAGTGTCAGAAAATGATTTTGGGCCGTGATTTCAAACAGCTTGTTGCTGTGTCCGACCCCCCCCCCCCTCTATTTAAAGTTCTCCTGGTGTCTGTTTGTGCTGATTCTCAGCCCAGACCTAAATATCATGTGAAGCTCTTGTACTTGTGGAACCAGTGAGTCACTATGAGGAACCAGACTAAATTAGCTCAGAACCAGAGGTCTCTCAACAATGGTTTTCGTCCGTAGCTCTGAGAGGACACCAATGCTAAAGCCATTAAAAACAAGGGCACGAAAGCAAGGAAACTATTGAGGATTGAAAAATGTCGCCTGATCTCCAAGAAGGATGTGAGTAAATGGCATCAGTCAGTTAGCCAATCAGCTCGCAGCACGCTGAGACCAAGGTCTAATAATGCTGGTGACTGACAGCGAGAGGCCGAGCTGAAGTTTGTACTGTAGTATGTCTTTGTGTATTTGTCATTTAAAATGTGACCAAGTCTCCACATATTCACAATCCGCTCAACCTCTAATTATATATGTGACTCAGTAAAGACTCTGTTCACTGTAACAGGGGATAGTAGCTCTGAGAACAAGTGAAAACTGAAAGTGGACATGAATTTTTCTTGTTTTCTAGATAAAAAGACTGTAAACCATGATAACAACAGAAAAAAATCAACACAAAGTTTGTGTTGTTCTAGAGCTGATTTGAAGTCTCTCTCTTTATCTGATCTGAGTTCTGCTCATTCTTTGGAGCAGTAACGATGAAAAATCAGCTCCAAAGCCTCTAATGCTCTAAATATCTTATTGTCCATGTCTCTCTGTCTTTATTCTGTCACTACAATAAACTCAGAGCAACTTCTCCTCACTCTGAGATCAGAAAAATACAGGATTGATCCCATTGACTTTGGCTACAAGCAGCTGACAGCTAGACAAAAAAGGGTTGTAACTCACGGCTCAAATGTCGTGTGGCGTGAACTTAACAATGAAAATCCTGTTCATGTAACTACTTACACTGATCATCTTCGTAAAATGTTGCTAGTTTTTAAGTTTTTTGGGTTTAAAAAAAAAAAAATTCTTGATGTTTCTCATAATAACTAATGAATTTTTTTCTTGACTAATCATTTCAGCACTTCAGTGAATTTGTGCAAATGTTTTTCAACCAGTTCCTGATTTTAAGATGATGAATTCCAGCATATATTATCTCCAAAAAAAAAAAAAAAAAAGTATTGACATCTGTCTTCAGAAGTTAATTTCGGTCGAAGAACCCGACATGGTGACTTGGATCACATGTCCACTTATGTCCATCAACAAATCACCCCATCCATCTAATCTGTCCATCAGTTTATACTAAGGCTGTACACATACATGTACAATCCACCATCGGTCTATCAATCAGCCTACCTGTCAATATGCACACCTTTCCAACCCTGCATCCATCAATCAATCCGTCCTTTTATCTACACACCTTTTACCCCAATCCCTGTTTCGTGGCATTAACCCCACACCAGCTCCTCTGTCAGGCCCAATCCAGGAGCTAATGCATGTGACTAATGAGCACTAATGCTTATCCACTGATACAACAAATGGCATCAGATAGCTGCACTATTCTAATAGCGGGATGTGATTATACGGATGAGTGGCTATCAGAGCCAGTGTCACGTCTCCATTCTCCGTCTTCTTCCTGTTGGTGTCGATCGAGGTAGGGTTTCCATTCTGCTCCTGTTTATTACCTCCAGCCCATCGCTTTAGGCACGGCGTTGTCGGCTTCTGGCGGGTGATATAGAAAATTAAAAAAAAAAAAAAAAAAAAAAAAAAGGTCAGCTCGGATGATTTCAGTCAAAAGTTGAGAATAAACCTTTGCTGGAAGTGAGGTGTGCATTTTGTGTCGCCGAGGAGGAGAGACGGAGTAATTGAAATAGAGAGCGTGCTGCAGCAGCGAAGCCCGTGTGTCCATCAGCAGCTCCAGCACAGCGGGTGGGAGAGTGCTACGTGTGCGTTTGTGTGTTAGCTGTACCGTCGCACGGAGGAGAGGCCACATGCCCTGGTTTTTCCAGTGAGAGAACAAGATTGACAGCAGAGGCAGGGGTGCATTTGGTGCTCTGCCAGGCAGCACAACACACTCAGAAACACACACAGAGACACGCGCACACACACACACACACACACACACACACACACACAGACACAGCCTGGCTCTCCATAACTTGTGGCAAGCGCTTATGTGTGACAGGTTGTCGGGGAAATACTTTCTGTGTTAGGTTTATGCACTGTGATAAGGTCGGCCTAGTAAAAGACCTCCGGTGTGCAGTGGGGTCTGGATCCTCTCAGCCTCGGGGTGGGTGTGGAACAAAAAGGCACAGCAGCACTGGAGTTTTTAAGCCAATATAGAAACTGTCTGGGGCTGTAAATTCTGTCCGAACCTGAGAGACCAGGCCAGTTCATTCAGACCTGAGGCCTAAAACGGGACCAACAGCTGATGCATTTTTGTTTTTTTCAAAAGTTTGGCCTGAAACTACGAGGTCAAGTATTCTGGTTGCACGTTTCAAGAAAATGCAGAAGCAGAGATCCTGATTTCCGACAAACTTGAATATGAAGAAACCAGGCGGTTTGTGAACTTTTGGACCTAAGCCTCATGCCCTGAACACGATGTCCTAAAAATGAGCATCGGCATGCTGAGATGAAAGTCTCCAAAAGATGTAAAACCACCACCAGCAGAAGAACAGAGTCCACATCCTATCACAATCCTGCAGTGAACTGTATCCACTATTAACATAGTCAAAAATATAAGCTCACATTAGCTGTCAAACATTAGCATGTTCTTCCTGTGCCTGTGGGGGGCTTTGTTTTTTTAAAGTTTTTATATCTGAGCCTTTATTAATAGTGTATTATGAGAGAGACGGGAAATGGGGAGTGAGAGAGAGAGGAATTGACATTCAGGAAAGAGTCGCAGCACCGGAACCGGGGACGCCTGCTCAGAGCTTATGCGCCCACATCGCGTCGACCACCCGAGTTTTCAATCATCGGCCACACCACAGTCTTTCCTCTCCCAAACTGCTTTGGTCACCGCGACTTCTGCACGACACAAAAAACACCTCACCTCCCAGAACGTAACCTGTTTGCAGCAGAACGTGCTGTGTTGCCAGTGAAGACCAAAACCAGACCCTAAAGCCTCAAAATGAACAGAAATAAATGGCTGTAATCCCAGACTAAATAACCTGTTGCACATGTGTAAATCAGCATCTGCCTTTAAAATCCCATATCATCTTATCTATGCTCAATCAAGGGCAATAATGCGGATGATGGTGATCCCATCACTGGTGATAAAACAAGTTGAAAAGCCCCATAAAAAGCATGAATGAAAAGGAGCTGGTGTGCTTCTTTTTTTTTTTTTTGGGTTTTTTTTTTTTTTTTTTTGAGATACACACCATGAAACATCAGTGTGAGGCTTGCAGATGCCTCCTCTGTAGGGAGGCACTGAAGTCTGGCAGCGCCGAGGCCAATCAGTCATGGTGAACATATGCCAGCTGAGTGTTTATAATCGTGGGCTTCATCTCCATGCCTGTCAGGTCTTCTGTGGCCCTGATCACAGGATCCCTGCTATGGGGGTGAGGCCTAGAGGCCATGCTTAAAGACCGAAATCCTTTACAGGACCCGGTAATTAGCCAACACAGTTCTGCAGCCATGCTCCTTGCTTTGATCTGCACACTGATCAATGGCAAGATCACAGTGGCTTGATAACTAGTTACTACTGCAACGTGTGTGTGCCTGAGTGCGGGCAACGCGCGCGCATGTGTGTGCGTGTGGTTTATGCATATAAACATTTAGTGTTCAAAGTCTGCATCCTTTGATATCTTTTTTTCCCCATAAACCTGGAGGATATGCAGTTAGTAGTGTTCATCCCCACATGATGAACTCCATACCGCTCAGTGCCCTTGTGAGGAAAACCAAATGGGCAAATGAATTTCAGATTTCCCCCGTGAAATTTCTCAGCACCTCTGCCGCAGTCGTCAGCAGAAACAATTTATGTGTTTCCATACTCGATAATCATCTTATGTCCCTGTATGAATGGAAATAATGACCGTGTCCAACAGGTAATTTACCGTCTGCCGGGGGAGTGCGTGTTCCTGTACACACTGACACAGGAGGCCAATATTGCCTTTGTATTGAAAGATCACACTCTCTCAACACTGTTGGTTTGATTGTGTTTCGCTACCTACTGTTTATTATTAAACTGTATAATGCAAAAGTCAACCACTTGACTTTATCTAGGGCTCATTGTTCTTTGTTATTGTCCCTTACTTCTCGGACACCACATCCATATTTACACAATCCTTGACATTAAAGGACCCTTTAATCATCTTTGGGTCCTACAGATTTTGAGGTGATTGTTAATAAAAACTACATTTTTTGTTTTTTAATGCCAGTTTTCACCCTCCTTTTATGTCGCTTTGCACAATGTCCAGCCTGAAACACAAACGCACTCCAATTGAAACATGACATATTTAATGTTGATCTACCTACCTAGACCATTTTCTTCTTCTCTGGAGGTTCAGTTTTGAGCTAATGTTAGCATGTACAGCTGTTTCATTATCAGTCTAGGAAGACACTCAAGAGGTGTCTTCAAAGGTGTTTTGCTTCACCTTTGAAGTATGATGTCACCCATTGGTTTGTGAACTGCTATTTTGAAGCCTCTGTTGGCCATGTTGGTTTTTTGAAAACAGAAGAGAAGAGAAGGTGAATCTGTCCAACTCTGTGCTTTATCCTAATTGTCAGGCAGGTTGCCACTTCTGGTACAGTCTGTCAATCACAGTGTAGCCACGCCCCCTAATTCAGCCCCTGCTTTATGGTCTATTTTCCTCTAAATGGACCATCATTTAAAAAATGAACATCATGTTGTATTGAATACTTGAAACTAGAGACTGAGACCATAAACTCATTAGGAAAACGTTTACTGAGCTAATAAATCAAGGGAGAAGTAGGGACATTTTCCCATAGACTTCAATACAATCTGACTTCTTTAAACCAGTGGAATCGCCCCCTGAAGGTGTAAGGCTCTTCAGCATTTGCTTCACTTTTCAGACTCAGAGTCCACTGTTATATACAGTCTATGGCTGTTTGGCTTCTTCTTCTGAAGTTAGCATGTTAGCCGGTTAGCCTTGGCTCAGCTGGTCCGTCCTGACACTTTCCTATACAGAGTTACTGTAGCATCCAGTCTGCACTGAAGTAGTAGAGCTGTTCCGAGGATGTATTATAGGCTTTTGTGCTATAAATACATCAATGGCTGAAGCTCTTGGCTCAACGTCAATGCTGACATTGTTTATGTAGCAGTAACAAAAACTAAGATATAGAGCCTTTAAAAGCACAATTTACAAAAATGAACAACATGTCCAGGTCGAGCCTCTTTTCTTTCCCTAAACCTTATATTGACAATCATCCTTGTAAGTCCTTTTTTTCCCTTTCTTTTTTAGCTCACTACCAAAACATCCTGGCATCTGAAATAAACCAGCGCCTTTTGTGTTGTGTACAGTTTTTGATCCACAACATCAAATGCTTATATATTGCACCTGCATGGAGCCCGGTGCAAAAACACAACCTCATGCCTCCAGCTTTGAACTGTTATTATATTTACATGAACCGCACACGCGATTTTTCCCCTCAACACTTACTTTGTTGTGACAACAGTTTAATTTATAGCCACTAAATGACTCGAGATAACGGTTTGCCTTAATGAAGGAGAGCCTACTACTGCAGAGCAGCTGTCTTTGTGTTTGATTAGTGATGATGCACTCAGGCAGCTGTCAATCATCCAGATGAGCTGTCTACCTTGAAATGATAACAAGTACCTGCAAATCCTTCAAAGGTATGAAAGAGGCGGGTGGCGAACGCAGGAATAAGGAAAATGAAATTAATTCTCTGACCTTCAGATTATTGCACATGTTATCACTTTTAGCGAAAGACGTACACCTATAAAATGTAGTTGATTTGATGTGAGTGTTGGCGGCAAAGTGATAGAACATCAGCAGTAAATATTGATTCCTAACAAAAGGAAGTGAGCGTTGGCCTTCAACTTTGCTTCTGACTCGTACGTCAGTCTCCGGTAGTCCACAAGGTACCCGCCGCCCGCCCGCCCGCTCCCCTCCCAGCCTCTGGATGTCTGACAGGCGCCGGATGCAGATATGTGTTTATTTAAGCACTCGGAAGGAGTCAATAGTCTCTTAATGTTGGCCTCCTGATCTGCTGTTTGAGCAAACACAAACTGTCGACTCTGTCAGGGGAGATAAGACGAACACAGAGAGCGCCGAGCACTCCCAGTGATTGACTGACATTTTAGAGAGAGTACAGTATGTGCTTGTGTGTGTGTGTGTGTGTGTGTGTGTGTGGTGGCGGAGGTGGGCGAGGGAGGGGAGGGAGGGAGGGAGGGAACATGTGTGGAAGCAAAGACGGAGCAAAATGTCCTTTTTTTTCTTCGGCATCTGAACAATTACGTCTGAACATCCTCCCCTCAACTCGTATTTCCTCCCTCCTTTCCTTGTCTCTGTCCTTCTCCGTCCTCTCAAATCCGCCTCATCCTCCTTTCCCTTTCTCCTTTTCCTCCTCATCTCTCCTCCCTTCCTGTCTGTCTTGTAAATTCTTCCCTATGCTTTTCTGTCATCTTGTCTCCTCTGCTCTCCTCATTCGTCCTTTTGTCCTACTCTTCTTCATCATACTATCTCATATCCCCACCTTCTTCATCCCTTTCTTCCCTCTCCTTCTTTCCCTTTTTATTTTTGTCATCCAACCCCCAGACCTATTTCCCTTTCTTTTAATCTCCTTACCCCTCCTTTCCTTTCCCTTTTCTCCTTCCCTTATTCATTTCCCCTCCTCCTCCTCTTCCTTTCCCTTCTTCATCAAATTTTTCACCTACCCTCTCTCCTTCTTTTGTCCATATCTCCTCATTATCTTCCTTCTCTTTCTTCTTCCTCTCCTTCTCGTCTACACTTTTCGCCCACTGTCATCTCCACCTCTTTTCTTTTTGTTCTTGCTTTTCTAGCTCTTCTCCTTTAATCTCCTCTTCTTTCTCCACCATGTGCTCTCTCAACCCTCTCTCAACTCACTTCAGTCTCTCCTTCTCCTTGTCACTTGCTTCTCTCCTCTCCTCTCCTCTCCTCTCCTCTGAAGTGATCGTCACTGAGAGCTGTGTTGATGTTGAGGCTTATATGAAACTCCTCTGTGAGAGGATGAGATCAGAGCAGCCAGGCGGTGAGAACAGACTATCCAACACATTGCGCTTAACGTGTACCAAATGAAATAAACAGCGTCTACCCTGGCGCCGCCGCCATCGCCGCCGCAGCCAATCGGCTCATGCAGAAAAAGTCAGTAAAATCTCCGCCTCCGGACATCATTCTCTATCAACATTGCCTCTGTGACTCTTCATGCTACAGCATCCCTGTTTTTTTTTGTTTTTTTTTGTATACCATTCATGTGGCGCACAACTGTGCTGAGGTCAAAATTGGATGCTGACCTTTTACCTCATTAAAAAAAAAAAAAAAAAAAAAAAAAAGTCACAATGGACAAGTTAGTGACGGAAATGTCACCATTGTCGGGGAGCTTGTTATGTCTTAAACAACATGGCTGATGGGTGTTTAGGGCTGAGGAGGCAGCAAAGGGCAGCGACAACCTCCAGCATGCGCCGACGTAATTGCCATCAAAACGCGGCGCGCCCGAAGTTCTCGTCCCTCTTCCAAAAACGTAACTTCATTGGGTTTAATTCAGAAGACGACACCGGCAGCACGTGTCACGAGCAGTTTCGGGAGCGATGGCTAAGAGGAGCCGCTCGTCTCGTTTTGAAAGTGCGGTTCGCGGCATGTGTCGCCGGGCTGCTGGAGACTAATTGCTAGCTCATGCGGCTCTCCGCTTGATTCGGCCCTGTGTGTCTGGTAATTTCAGCTCGTCATCACTATTCAGGTAGCAGCCGTGCTCTGCATCCCTGTCTCAAGGCCTCTCTGGCTCCCTTTCTTTCTCTTTTCCTCCCAATTTTTTTTTCTTATTTTTTCAAAAATCCACAGCCACCTCAGGAAGCGTAATTGCGGTTTCTTTGCGTTCACTTTGTATTTGTCAAACAAATCACAGAGAATGGGTGCTTCACACACATTCACTCATGCAAATGCATGCTGGGCCCCCGGATAGAGTAATCATGGCTCACTTGCTGTAGCTTGATGAGGTGTGTGTTACATGCATGGGTGGGTGCATGTACTCTTTCGACTATGTAGTTAAAATGTGCAATGTGTACTTGTGTGTGTGTTTTTTCTCTCGCTTGGACAAATGTGCGTGCAGCTTCCTGGCACCTAATTGACAGGAAGCGGAACAGTTGTTGGAGTAGAGACATTTTTTGATGCGGATGTCTAACAGTAGATTAGACACTCCTGCCTATTCAGCATGGAAACCGTCATTCCCTCATTGTCAGCACCCTGGCGTCTTTCTTCCTACTTTCCATGACATCTTTTTTTATTTTTTACCTTTCCGCTATCACTCCATTCGGCGGCATACCTGTTTCTGCTAATGAGCAGTGTTTAGACGAAGGGAGAACTTTCTTCTTATCCCATTCTTTGCCTCTCTTTCTTCCCCGGCTCTGTTTTGGGAGTGATCCAACAAGCTCTTGCGCCTTTGGTTCATCTGCCACCGATATTCTCCAGTTTAATGATCCACTCTGGGACCAAGGCTTCTAAAAGTGCTAAAAAACATTAGTGAAGCTGCAGGGCTCCTGGGCCTGTCGCCGCCTGATTGTACCTGAGCTCGAGTGTGTCATCTGAGACTTAGTGGTATCAGGTGAGCAGCATCAACTCCTGTACTAGTGGCATTAGATTAACAATCGCATAGGGAAGACGGCTGACTGACGAGGGAGATGGAGAGAAGAAAAAGGGAGGCAGAAAGGGAAAAGAAACAGGTTGTTGGAAGACGCCAAGAGAGTTTGAAAAAGCTGTTTTGTAAAATCAAGAACTAAACGCTGAACTAAAAAACTATTTAAATTTACTGAGGGAACTCTTTGCAATTTTAAGCTTGCTCCATCGCCACATACTTTCAGTAGACAGAGGTCGGGCCATGTGGGCATTTTATCTGAATGTGCTCTCGGTATTTATACATACTTGTATCTACTGTAAAGGTCAGACTTTTGCATCCAGGCCCAGACTCCGTAGGGATCCCGGTCCATGCTGACTGGCAACACGGTTCGAAGCGCAGTTCCAGTGCCATCTCATCCCAAAGGTCTCTACTGGACTGAACTAAGGTCCCTATCATCATCTATTACCTTCTCATTCTCTGCTGACGAGATGGGAGGAGAAAAGTACTTGGTCAGCAACAGCACTTCGGTACGTTGCAGTGAGAGTTTCGTTTCTGTCAAAGACAAAACCTCAACTCTAAAACTCTATGAAATTCTTCAACTCCACGCTCATGTTTTCCCGTTTAAACCCAAACACAGTGGGAAGGTGTCATGAAGAGCACTATGTTAATTGCTGCCACTTTATTTTCTAAATTCCCTCAGCGACCCCTGACCTTTCCACAAGTACCACCATTGCAGCCAACTTTACACTTCATATGAAAATATCTCACCCACAGGTTCTCCAAAATCCACTCATCCCCCTTTAATGGCGAACCTTTATTTCGACCACGTCTTTCTTGCTAGCCTTTGGACGAAAAGTCAACTTTGCACCTGTATATTGACAGACATCGGAGAAGACCGACGTTTAAGTTGCAGGGATGCCACGCGAGTTCTTTCACTTTCTCTCTCGCTGGTCAGATGCGACAGGGAAGTAAGCGCAAGAAGAAGAAAAACATTGTGCGTCTTCGCAGCTTTGTACCAGATCTTAATTCATTGTCCCGCTATCTTGTGTCAACCCTTAATTTCTCTCATCTGCGTCACCACGTCGCATTGAGCGGCGGCTGCAGGAGCTGATGACGGCTCCTGTTCACATCGCTCCAGCTACGACAGTTGGTTTTGCGACGGACCAACACCACTTCCTCTATAGGGTCTTGGTTATGGCTGGACGATGTGCAGAATAATTCATATAGCTGTTTCTGTTGGACTGATCATTTCTGAGTTTCATTTTCACTCAAAAAAAAACTAACAAAATTTATATATATAAAAAATGATGTGATATTTGTTTGGTCTTGGACTCAAACCAACCACGGTCCAACCCGACCAGACTAAACAAGGCAGGATAAAGAAAATGGACTTATATACACACAGGGCATCAAACTTTTGTCCACTTGTGAATGGAACTAATAAAAGTGGCCTATATACTGTATTAACTGTAAATACTGGGGTATATTGACATCATATAAGTAGGTTGCCATCCTGCAGCAGAGCAGACAGTCGTACTTTAGAATGAGTGGTAATGTGTGAAAGAACAGACTGTTTTCCCCCTGAGGACTATTTTCAATGGATTTGCTGCGTTCCTGAGAGCGCTGTCATATGTGTGTGTGTGTGTGTGTGTGTGTGTGTGTGTGTGTGTGTGTGTGTTTGTGTGCACGCTCACAGACGGGGCCGAGTGGATGTGTGAGGCAGTGTGTGTTGTGTAGGTGGAACCTTCTGGAGTGTTGGAGGAAAACCCATAGGAGGCGACGATGTGACTGGTGCTGCAGCAACAGGCGACTGTGCCTCCTGGGGTTGATTCATCCTCACTCATAATTTTGTTTTCAAACCTCCAACTTCTTCACCCCATCTTTATCTTTTACTTCATCTCTCCCTTGCTGCTTTCTCGCGTCTCGCGTCTCCTACCTCATTTTCCTATACCTTTTTCCTTAATTTCCCTTTTCTTCCCATCATTCTTCACTTCTTTCCTTTTGTTCTCCCTTCGTACCCTCCTTTTCCCTTCCTTTAACTCCCTCCTTTAATCCTTACCTCCCTCCTCTCTGTTTACTTGCCTTCTTTATTCTTATACTTCCTCCCTAATCTCCACCCATCTGTCCACTCTTTGCTCTTCTCGTTTTTATCTCACCCTTGATTCTTTAAATCCTTCCTTCCTGTGTATAATGATCCTGTAAAGCTTCTTAAACAACAGAAAACACAATAGTCTGATGTATGCAAAAAAAAAAAAAAAAAAGGCAACTTTAGCATTCTTGCAGATTTACTGGGGCCCAAAATGGCGTTTGGCCTCAGGGTGGAGCCAGAGGAAAGGCAATTTGTGTCTAAAATCAAAAAAGTTACATCCCTGATGACGGTCATTTTAGCTTACCAGGCTCAGCACTATAATTTCAGACTTAGCTTTCATCAGTTTTATCTGAATCTTGACAGCCTCAGTTGTACTTAAGCTTAGCTGCGCTTTTGAAGTAAATGCTAAGGTTAGTATGCCGACACGCAGTAGACAGCTTTTCCTGTGAACCCGTGCGGGTGATTCACACTTTGCCGAACGACACCGAAGCCCGAAAAAGCCTTGAGCTGAGCTGTCGGGGAGCTGTTTGTGTGGCGATAAACGCTTTTGATAACGGTGTCTATTTCTCTGATATCTCTGATCGTCTTAGGCCAGTTCAGGCAGCGCTGTCAATCAATTAGCTGAACCTCTTTATGGCAAAACTGCTGCCAGGCCGGGACCCATCTCGCATCGCAACGACACAAAATGCACATAACCCGGTAGATTTTACACCTATTGCTCCCCCTCCCTCTTCGACCATTTTCTTTGCGTGTCAGAAGTTCTGCAGGAAGCAGGCCTGCAGCGCTCGGTGCAGGTGAACACGTGTAACACAGTGTCCACGCTGTTTTTTTTTTTTTTTTGTTTGTTTTTCTTGGCTGCACAGCTCCTCGGGCCACATCCTCCCGAGCTTGTCTACTGAGCCGCATGTCTGCGCGTTGGTCCTAAACATTCTGTTTTTCCAGCTCTTCTGCCATTCTTCTGCTTTCTTCCTCCCCCTGCTGTCATGTTGTGTATATGTGTGTGTGTGTCTGCATGTGTGTGTGTGTCTGCATGCGTGTGTGTGTGTGTTTTGCAGTGGCAGGCAGGCAGATGTCTGACAATATTCTGACGTTCAGTCCTGCTGTCTGCCTGTGACTCAAGGATAGTCCACATGCACACACACACACACTCACTCACTGGCGCTTGTTCCCAGTCCCAACGGGCCTAATTGGCCCAGCATGCTTAGTACAGCACTATTATTCAGCACTTCTGACAAAAAATATTCTGTGTGTGTGTGTGTGTGAGTGTGTGTGTGTGTGTGTGTGTGTGTGCGCAGTAAAGCTTCCCAGTGACACTTAAAGAAGTCCCTCGAGAGCTTCATGTCGTCTCATGCTCTGACACATCTGTCGCTAGCTGAGGAAGGAACACCTTCCTGGGTTTCACACAAGTCCAGAGAATTTCGCACACATACACACCACACTGAAAGAGAAAAAACGGAAAGATGTGGAGGGGGGGGAAAAAAAAAAAAAAAGAAAAAGAAAAAGTTTTTCTCTTTTTTTTTTTAACACCCATCACAAGCTCACACCGCACAGCCGTGATTATGTTTTCTTCAGACGACTTATCAAAAATACTTCTTCACTCTCCTTTCCTTCCAGCCTCCAGATTGATTGCTTTGCCTTCCCTCAATAACAAACCAAACCCAGTGTGTTTGGCTCGGTGCCAGGCTACTGGAGCAGTGGCCCCCTGCTAGAAAGAAATCAGGACTGTGGCGTTGGCGTGTCCCCCACCCCCCACCCCCTCCGATCCTTCCCACGCCAACTCCCCTCCACTCCCTTCTGTCTCTCCACCCCAATCATTACTCCAATCAGCCGCCCAGCACTGTAGCATGATAATTCCCCTTCCTGTGGCGATTCGTTGCATTAGTCATCAGGCGGTTTGTTTAGAATAACGGCCTAACCTTGCACCGGCCTTGTGTTCAGCCTCGTCATCTTGGGGCGGTGCTCCAGTATGCTGTTCGTGTGATGTCAAGAGTGTGTGTTTGGGTTTTCCTGCCATCATCAGGCAAATAAAGGTATTTGGCTTTCCTTAAAGGTGGTTCGATCAATTTATGGCCACAAGGGGGCCGAAAAACATCAAAACATCCATACACGAATGGAGCCGATATAAATGCTATAGTAACTCAGATAACCACTCATAGCATGACACGCACCTGTCAGCCATGAACAGAAACCAGGTGGTGGAGGCTCACCAACGCTGGACAGGTGAGGACGTGGCCCGGTCTGATTTAATCTGGATTTCGCTGACCCCTTTGACCCCTTAACACTAAGCAATCTTGGTTTGATTGCTACAGCCTTTCCAAGCAAATAAGCCCATCCTGTCTCAAACTACTACGCTTTAGTGAAAGTGAGTGACACAGAGACAGGGGACGTGCAAAGGACGTGACCCGCAGTGTCTTCACCTTACAACCAAGTGGACGTAGACTCTGGGTCCAAAAAGTGAGGACAATGCAGATTTGTATTGAAGACTATGGGAAAATGGCCCTACTTCTCACATGATTTATTACCTCCGTAAATGTTTTCCTAATATGTTTATGGTCTACGTCTCTAGTTTCGAGTCTTCTTCAATACAAAATGATGTTTATTTTTTTAAATTGTGGCCCAGCGCAGAGGAAAACTATACTTGCTTATGACTTGCAGGACTCAAACGCTCTGTCTGGTGTCAAATACGACAGGAGGAGAGTGAGAAGAAAAACTCACCTGCTCACTGAAGGCAGCATGTACCATCTCTGCTAACCAGTCCCTTGTCCGAAGCCCTTGAAGGTGTAAATCATCCTGTAACCTCCTGCATATTTCAGCATATACAACCAGGAAAGTGTGACACGACAAAGCCGGTCATCATTTCTCAGTAGTGGAGCAGATGATGATATATTACTTCCACAAAAAAAAAAAAAAAAAAAACTTGTGCGTTTGGACTCTAATAACGTTATTACATCCCTGGCTGACTGTTGAATTGTGCTGAATTTCCTGTCACAGTTGAAGGCAGATTGTTTACACCAGCAAATAAAAGTATTACTAGAGTATGTGCGCTCAGGGGGACAAATGTGCATATGTCTGCTATTATGGAAGAGCAAGAGAAAAAGTTCAGTCAACATGTTCAACAGCAGTTGGTATGAAAATAAAATCTCAAAGTGCTGTCACAAGCACTAAATACCTGCCCCGCGCCACAGACACTCACTTTAAAACTTTGGTGAAGTTCTTTTTTTTTTTTTTTTTTAACTCCTGTTTGGTCCTCCCTCCATATGACTGGCTTTGCACAACTGCACAACACACTATTTCGTCCCATACCTCTGGTTTATTTCCCCCCCCCCCACCACCTCTCTTCTTGCTTGTCGTTATGTTTTCTGTCTTAAAGCAGGCACACCAAGCAAATACACCATGTTTGAATGTGTTCTGACACCTCGTCTTCACAAGGCCTGATTTCCCGGGGGGAAATGGGCGTTTGGCATGTTTACATTTTTGTTCCCATTTCTGTGTTGCATCAAAAAAAAAAAAAAAAAAAAAGCTCCCTCTCTCCTTTCTCTTTCCCGCCGTGCTGCAAACTAGACGCTCCACCGAGGGAAAACAGATGCTGACCCGTCTCTTACACCTAAAGAGGAAGGAAAATACTTGCGAGCAGACAAATACGAATTGCCTTGGGAGACAACAGAAACCCCACTTCGCCCACTGGAGCGTGCAGCCTGCGCCACGTGTGTTTACCTGAGCCGTTTCTTTTCATAGGCCTTCGATTATGATGCAAACAACCATGTGTGTTTTTTTTTTTTTTACCTGAACAGAGGATGTTTAATCATGTCATCGGCAGGAACAAGAAGTGAAAGATTAAAAAACCTTTTAAGAAGATCTCTGGGGCCCGCTCCTGCTTCTCCACAGGGATACTTTTGGAGGTTATGGCTTCTCGTTTGTAGCCTTGTCTTGAGTTGTGAAGGCAATTGGGTCGGAGAGTGGCGAGAACAAAACAGCAGAAACATATTCGCCTCCTCCCTCCAGTGTAATTTCTAACAAGGTGCCACCTTTTAATAAGGTAAATTAATATTTCCTCATCCAATTATCCAATTATTTTAACTTTCAAGATATTATTACTTTTAACTGTGCTCCGTTTTAGTCTTCAATTGCCAGTGTCTAATTAGTCATAGGTCGAGCTGCTTTTCATTAGCTGCCAGTTAGTGTGTCATTGATTTTTTTTTTTTCCCCCCACTGATCTAACCATTCAGTGCCAGTTGCTACATAGTTGGTAACATCAAAAGATCCCGTTACCTCTTAAAGTAAGACCTAGAGGTGTAAAGGTTAAAGATTTGTACATTGAAGTTATTATAATGATAAATGTTATGAAATGAAGGTTTAACTCACTTCATAGCCTTGAAGCAAGTCATCTGGAGCTATTTAACATCCATGACGCAACCAAATATGTGTTTGTCTAGTTGTTATGCAGATGCTTATGCTAGCTTTAGCGTTCAGCTGTTGTAAGAGCTACTTAAAACCTACTGAAGGTGAGACACCAGAGGCCAAACACTCGTAGTTTGACAGATTGGTCAATCCACTTTAATCCAGATTGCCTTGACATTTTCTACAAACATTCATGGTCCCCAGAGGAAAGATCCTCATGACTTAAGTGTTTCTCTGCCTTTTTTCTGTAGAGCCTCTTATCCGGTAAAACATCTCAACACTCGTGAAATGGATTGGCCACACAGTTATTGTTTCCGGAGGATGAATCATTATGTGTTAGGCGTGTTGAGATCTTTTGGGGGGTTTTTTTTCAGTGGCAGCACTTATGCGTTTGCCGGTTTTGTCGTGTTTTTAAAGCCGTGTGCTTGAACACAAAGTTAACTTTACACTGTAGCTTTCAGTCACATCTCTCCCATCCAATCAAGTTATTATCTCCCAGGTTTTCTCTCCCACTCTGATGTGTCTCTGCCGTCCCCGCTCTCTTTCTCTCTTTCTCTCTTTCTCTCACTCTCTCTCCTGTCGAACCTATCATACATATTTCAATGAAATATATTATATCCCCACCTCCACCGAAGCTCCTCTCCTTCCATCTGACAGGTACATGAGTGTGTGAAAGGTATGGCTGGAATTAGCCTGAGTCATTTGTGTTGGCCTGAAGGTAAAAGGGGTGAGTTTAACTCCCAATCTCACCCATAGTATGTATGTATGTGTACGTATGTACGTATGTATGTATGTGGTCGAAGCAGTGAAGTGAAGCGAAGAAGAGATGGGCCTCAGGCTGTCAGTCTGATCGCTGGTCTGGAAGCTCATCTCAAGGAGGACTTTAACCTCAGAATGTGTAGTATACCTGTGTGTATGTGTGTGTGTGTGTGTGTGTGTGTTAGGGGTGACATACTTGCTTTTCTACAGCACCTTAGTGTCCGTTGATGTCATGACCGTGGATCGCGAAACGCATGTAGGTTACGCCCCCCTTTGTCCCCCCTTCGCAGCTATAACAGCTTCCACTCTTCTGGGAAGATTTTCTACAAGATTTGGGATTTTTGAATTTTTGCACATTCACCCTGAAGAGCATTTGGTGTCGGATGGGGTCGAGGTCAGGACTTTGGGCGCTGGGGGCACAGTCACGCTAGACCAGAAAAGGGCCCAAACTGTTCCCACAAAGCTGGAAGCATAGAATAGTCCAAAATGTCTTGGCTGAGATGAAGCATTAAGATTTCCCTTCAATGGAACTAAAAGGTCTGGGCCAACCCCAGAAATACAACCCCACACCATCATCCCTCCTCCACCAAAGGTAGGTGGAATGTACAGGTAGCCCATTACTTTTTTTCATATGGCGTATGTGTTTATTTGCATATAAAGCAGAAAATCACAAGTACACAAGGGCGTAGTTGAGATAATCCAAAGTAGTCAGGACCCAGGCCTTACCGGTGCCACGGTCCGCGGTCATGATAACCCCACAAGTGTTCGAGCCTGTAAAATGCAAAAAGAAGAAGAAAAAGGAGGAAGAGGAGGAAGGAAAACACAGGAGCGATAACAACAACACTTGGAAAACCCACCCCAGAGACTTGTTACTTCTGAGGCGGATCATCAGGGAACAATTCAAATCACATATCAAAAACGTAAGAGTGTCTTTCAAAATGTAATACACCTGGAAGTCTTTCATATCAAGTTGAAAAGTACAATTATATTCGCCATAAAATGTGCTGTGTAATCATCACACAGCTGTTCATCGGGAAGCCTTTGTCTCAGGTTTTGGTTTTGGGGATTTTTCTGACACAAGCGCAAGACGGCGACGAAAGGATGGAAGCAAGACAGAAGGAAACGAGGAAGCAAAGACAAAAAGAAGAAAGGACGCAAGGAAGAAGATCAGATCAGGAAACACCCGAAAAGCATGTTTCTTTGTATGTAATATGATGATATTAGTAAAAAAACGCCAGTACAGTTCGTCCAACCAGTGGTTTTGATCGGGGCAATAACACCGTGATCAATCAAACTGTATCTTTCCTGTCATGTCAGAGGTGGACAGTCCTGACAGCCTGACGACTGGGTTTCCAATAAAAGGCCAATATCAGACTGATATATTGACAAACCGAATATTACCCTCCCCCTCCCGGTCCCTTTTCCTTCTCCCACCAGTGATAAAATGCCCCCCCACCCCTTCCTCCTCTCATTAGCCCTTTATTCCTGCGGATTTATTTCATTCCTCCTCTGCCTCCTTCCCTCTCTCTCTGTCACCCCCTCTAATTTGAAGTGCAATAGTTTCCCTCTGGCATGAAAATATTGCGTCATTCATCATGTCTCTCTAATTCGTCTTAGATATCCTCCACCCTCCACCTCCAAACACCCCCCCCAAACACTCCACCGCTACCCCCCCCCTACTCCTGCTACTCCTCCCCCGATCACCCAACACCCCGCTGCACCACTTAGCTGTGATATTGCCCAGAGTCGACAAATACAAGGAGAGTCATATCCATCCGTGCAGAGATTTTTGATACATTTCAACAGACATACAGTTCAGAAATGTGCTATCACTCTCTCTCACACACACACACACACACACTCAAACACACACTCACACCGACTGTATGCTCTGGCCGCTGTCTGGCTGGTCTCATTGCGAGGCGAGGGGTGTGGGCCATTTTTGCGGCTCAATGCTCAGTGCTAAGCTGTTTGCCGCGGTGACTGGCCAGAGGTGTATTGGGCTAAATTGAACCGGCCGCTGATTAGATGGCTACCTATCGATAAGGCCGGAGTGGAATTTCAGCCTCGGCTCCTCCCGGACCCGGAGAGTCGAAACGTAGCTGCGGGCGCCGCCGCCGAGTCAGTTTGCTGAGAAAATATCGCAGATGCTTGGAGAGACGGGGCCTGACAAAGTTTCGAAAACCCTCCTGTCTGCTTCGACTCCCTGCACCTCTTCTTCTTCGCCTTCGCTGTCGTCTTAATGAAAAGCCATGGCTCATAATTCCCTCACTGAATCTCTTCACAGGGGTCAATCCCATCATCAGTCTGCATAATTTATGTTCACTCTCTTGACTTTATAATTTCACTTTTACTTCTTTAATGGAACCATGAATCCTCTAGCCTTAGGGCCGCGACTATTATTTTCATTATTGAGTTAATCTATAATGTATAATTCTAAAATTTATTGATATTGTTTGTTGTAGAAATTGTCACAAAACCTTCAAATCCCTCTTTCTGCCAAACCAGTCAAAGACATTTACAATCCACAGATGACTATTGGTGTCGTTATTAAAATTTTAAAATGTTATATTGTGGTACAGTCTGTCAATCACACAATAGCCAAAAAATAGCCAAGACTTCAAGACAAAGACTTTTTATAACCAGTTGAGCTGGACTCTTTCCTGTGTGACTTTCCCCATCTTCCCACCCCATTTTTGGGGGGGCATTTGTATGCCTTTTACTTGATAGCACAGAGAGAGAGAGACAGAGAGATACCACCCGCCCCCACCCCACCTTTCCCGACCCCCCACCGACCCATTTCCTGCCTCTCTACACTGGCCTGGCAAAAGGAAAAAAGGCCAGAAAAAATAACTTAAATAAAGAATTGATCAGTCAATGTAAATGGTGTGGCCAACTTCCACTTCTCTCTGAGCCGGATGATGGACTCTGTGCGTCATATACATTCATATACAGCACGTAAAGTCAAATAGCGGAATAAAGATGTGGCAAAGTATTGGGGTTGTGGGAAAAATGGCTAAATAAATAAATAAAGAGGACTACAGGCGAGTTGATATTTTTCAGGACTGTGTGTGGAGTATTTTTCATTCCGTCTGTGTGTATAAAATCAGGCCATCCAGCGATGTTGATATTGATGTGTGAGGTTTATCTACAATTCATCTGTCTCAGACGACACCGTGGCTCGGTGTTGTTTCCATTCACGGCTCTTGCTATCATTAGCCGTGACAGAATAAAGCTGTATTGAGCGGCATCCTGTACCTCGCTCTTATTAAATTGTGTGTGTGTGCGTGTGCTTGTCTGTGATTCTGCTGACAGCAGCAGTTTAGGAGTCTGGACTGGTCTGTCTGACTGCATACTGTTATTATTGTGATCACTATCAAAACTCCACTCAGCTACGCTGTGTTGTGAATCTTTGTGTGACTTGATTTGTGCAGATGTGACTGCTGAAGTGTTTCTGCCTGCCTGTGGGTCTCCAGTGGACGAGTTCCCTGGCTGACAGTGTGGACATTAACTTCAATGACACACACACACACACACACACACAAATACACACACACACACACACACCATCAGACTGCAGAGTTTGTCGGTGTAAAAAAAAGACAACTCGGGCTAAAGAAAAAGCCTGAGCTGGGAACAGACTTCGACATGAGCTCCGCGCGCGACGACTAGTTTGCACTGAGCTTTTAGCCAGAAAAAATATTATTTTCATCATCATCATCAAATAATTGTCCAATTATTCTCTTAATTAGTCTTTTGGTTTGTAAAATGTGAGAAACAGTTGTCTATAAACTGTCGCCTATAAAAGTGGACGTAGACGTAAACCCATTCTAATGACCATCAGAGTCAGATTGTATTGAAGTCTATGGGAAAATGTCCCTAATTCTCACATAATTTAGTAGCTCAGTGAAGAAATGAACAAATAAAGTGGAGCGAAAGAAAGTCAGACGTCGGCCTCAGCTGAGCTGCTGCTGAAATCAGATGAACAGGGTTTTAAAACCTTAAAACCTGAAATATTATCCATATATTTTCTATTTTATTTTCTAGTAACAATAGATACAGAGAGGGAAAGTCAGGGGAGTAAGAATCACAATTAAAGGGCCATAAGGACTCAAAGGCCCTGAGCAGGTGTCCCCGGTCTGATTCTGGGCATGACTATTTCCTGTTTACCATTTCCCTTCTCTGTGTCCCACTTCCTGCCTCTCTACATTTGTTCTATCAAGCAATAGAGGCACGAAAAAGGCCGAAAAAAAAAGAAAAAAAAAAGAAACCATCTGAGCGAGACCGTGGCAGGCACCGGCCGCTCAACCGGTCTGATCAGTTATCGATGCGCGGTTCAATGTTCCTCCCGTGGAGGCCGAGCCGTCACTCTGTGGTTTTTTTTTTTTTCTGTTCTCGCGAACACCTTATTTTCCTTTGCACTCTCGCCTCCTTTACATTAATAGACGAGAGACATTCATTTGCTTCCTCGTCAGGGCAAATCTTCACCTTGTTGCCTCAGTTTGCATCTTTCCGTGCAATTTCTTTGCACACACATACATTGAGTTCAGTGTGAATAAGCTTTAATGGATGAAAACATCAGATGTGTTTTCTATAGCTGCACATTGCTAACTTCTACTTGTATTCTTTTATCGCCGTCCACTTGATATCCAGACTTTAGGGACTTCAGACAAGTCGTGGTCTAAGAGGCAGATTTCTGCTCATCGTCCTTGTCCTCTGTTGAACTCGGCTGAACCCCCAGCTCAAAGCCATAACGTTGCCGTCAGTAAACTAGAAAAATGAAGAGCGAGCGGACAAAATGATCACCTTGATAACCTCGTCTGCTGAGCCTACAGTCACATACCGACGGCTTCACCGACAGCAGACTTGTGTTAAAGCAGCTTTATGGATCGGCCCTGATGAGTCACTTCCATTTATTTAGATGAGAGACGCGGCAGTCCTTGTGTCGATGCATTGATATTAGCTCAGTGGTTTCAGAAAGATGAAGAACAGCCACATATCAGATTTGTTATAACCCTGAGGACATTTAAGCTGTTTCTGAATACTTTGGATTTTCCCTTAACAAACCATGTTAAATATAATATATATATAATGTAATAATAATAATAATAATGTTTGATATCTTTTTTTTTCAGCACAACTTCCTCTATATGTTTTTTTTTTTTTTTTTTTACTTTGACATGAAATCAACATCTTGGACCCAAAAATCAGCAATAACAGAAAATCTCAATTGTAAAAATCCTGTGTTGTTTTTTGCAGTAAAAATCACAAATTTGCTCAATGGAAACGTTCTGAATGTTTTAATTTTTTTGTGTTTCAACTGTAGGCACAGGTTGCAAAGGCTAATAGTCTGTATCAAGGGAGAAAAGAGTGTGTAGGAGTGGTTTCAGTCGATTTTTTGGCTAAACAATTCATATGCACAATAAGACTGAGAGAACTACATGACGTTGCATCCTCAGGGTGTGAGGAGTTCCTAAACTGTGCAAAGTAACATTAGAAGGTTAAACTGAAACAAAATCAAACTATTTTACAAACACCTCCAACACAAACCCATCCCAAAATCCTCTGCTCTCTCTGTCTCTGTCCATTTTTTCCCCCCAATTTCTTTATTAAACAAGAAAAAGCGAAGATACAAACTCATCTGCAGTGGTTGCAGCGCTCACAGCGAGAAGGTTCTGGGTTCGAACCCCCCAGGCCTGGGTCCCGGGCTGATCCTGTCTCGGTTTTTACTTCCAACATCAAGAATGTTGGCGGATTGTTTCACGCGTCAGGTTTTACGCTATTGACAATTCTAAAAAGCAGATTGTAACCAGCCTTTGCAGATCTCAATTTATTTATTAGACGTGATTAGGGTTTCAATTAAGGTCAAAGGTTAAGGTTAGCCATGGCTGATAGATGCCAGAAAAGCACAAATTGTCAATGGGAGTTCTACATGCGTGTAGTAACACATTAGTCACTGCAGTAATGATGCGTGGTGTCTTTATCTAACTCTCGACAGAAATAAAAAGCGCTCCGTCCTCTAATGGCATGCGTTAGTCTAATCATGAGGAGTAGTAACACTGATGGAGTCTAGTGGTTCGGCTGTGTGGGAGAGGGACTCTGTTAGCTTAGCGCGGCTATTTCAGGGCCCTTCCATGCTAAACCATCAGCACCCACACACATCACAGGAGTGCCAGCACTCACATGCAGAAGCCTGGGCGTTGAACTCCATTAATACACAGATGCACGTAGAAGCCTTTCGCTGTGCGTTACTTTGCATGTGGCTTTGTTCATAGACACAGAAACATAAGCTGCACACAGAGTTCCCTTCACCATCGACTCTTTTTAAGTTTTTTTTTTTTCATCCTCTGTCAAGAAGTTGAGGAGAAAGACGACATGTCATTTGTTTCCAGTTGGTACATAACATTCGACAAATAAAACGAGAACATATAGGGACAAAAAGGGACTTAAATTAATTGCTCTTTGTAATCCAACCTCTCATGTCTCTCCTGTCTTTCTGTCTCGCCCACTCGCCTCCTTACATCGCTGCTGGTCTCACTCCAGTGCATCAATGGAAACGTGACGCCTCTGACAGGAATACTTGTAATTATCCTCCCACACTCCTGTCTCTCGAAGGTGATTGGACGGCAGGTCCCGTTCCGACGTGCTGGCCACCGCCCACGCCGGATCTGTCAATCACCCCCCCCCCATCCACCAACACTGAGTGCCCCCGACCACCCCCCCCCTCTCCCCTCACCCAGCCAAACGCTTCAGCAGGCACCTCCCACTTGGGAACCTGCGTGAACAACGTCTCACGTTAACTGCAGTTTAGGTGAGCTGACAGGTGAAGCACACACAAACACACACACAAACACACACGCACACAGCTCAGCCTGGCAGTGACGCACATCCAGTAACAAAGGTGACTAATTCTTATCACTTGTCAGTCAGGCTGTCTCACTCAATGCCACTGGGATGAACCACAGCTACCCTGAACCTGTTTTTTCACCTCCGTTTCACCTTTGTCCTCTCCCAGCATCCTCCTTTCCGTCCTGAAGTCATACATGAATGCTTTTTAAATGCGGATTGGGTATTTTCTTTTAACCAATTGTATATTTCTATATATTTGGTGGTTACAACCATTTAATAACTTGATGATAGAGATTTAACAGGTTAAGTGGTCAATAAATATAATCGCTATTTGAAAAGCAGTGGCAGAATTTACTACATTTCCCTGCAATTTTACTTAATGATTGTCTCCCATTGGTTTGTGAGCTGCTGATTTGAAGCCTCCAGTTTGTAATTTGTCTGTCAGCCATCTTGTTTTTTTTTTTGTTTGTTTTTTAAAAAAAAAAAAACAGTAGAAACCATGGAGGATGGATTGTGTGGTACAGTCTGTCAATCACACTGTGGCCACGCCCCATAATTCATCCCCTGCTTTAGTGTCTATTTTCATCATTTAAAAAAATGAACATCATGTTGTATTGAAGACTTGAAACTAGAGACTGACACCATTAATTCATTAGGAAAACATTTAAATCACGTGAGACATAGGGACATTTTTCCATAGACTTCAATACAATCTGACTCCTTTTTACAGCCAGTGCAGTTGCTTCTGCTTCTACCTCAGTTGCCCAAATTTTCTAAACTTAGATATTTGATTGAAAGTACCCAGTTAACAAGCCACACATTTTCAGCGATGGGTTTTAAATGTAGGTAGAGACCCAGAAGATCTCGAGGAGAAATAATTACTTATGAACTCAGTGATTTATGAAAGCAACATGTATCATAGTTGTATTACAGTCTGCTCCTCTGATACTAGTCTCAGTGGAGAAATTGGTTTGCTATTATCTTTTTCTAAGCTTTTTTTTAAATTTTTAAGTTGATTTAATCTTTCTGCTGATAAATTTGCACTGGAAACATCTTGATTTGATACAATCTTTGAAAATATTTATTCATAAGAATGAAAAATAGAGCCAGGAATTCAAAACGCACTGTTTTGGAAAAGGGGGGGGGGGGTTATTCTTTGAAATCCCTAAGATAATTATGTTTAGGCTGAGTCTAATAAATGCCCCTCTCAAGAAACTGAGCAGTTCAACTCTGACCCAACAGAAAATGTCACCGATTGTCCTTCCACAAAGCGCCACTAATTGTTTTGAAACTGCGCTCTTAAGAAAAGCCACAACCTTGAGTGTTTGACGTGGTCGTAGATCACAAATTCTTTGTTGGTCTGAGGAAGGAATTTATTTCCATAGCTCATGGTAAATGGGCAGGCGCAGGCATGTTAATTAAAGGTTTGCCAGTGCTCTTGAACTTATTACCTAGCTTCCTGCTAATGAGCGAAATGATGCCAAATTAAAAAAAAAAAAAAAAAAAAAAAAAGCCGGAGAGAAAACAAGTTTTATCAAGGAGGAGACTGGAGGGGGGAAAAAACCTTCACTGACAGCTCTTTCACTACTTCACCTTTACAGAGAAATAACTCTTTTTCCTCCTCGCCGCCCGTATCTGTGCTGTAATGGCAAGTAATTTAAGGGAAATTAACATTTTGACATGCTCCTCAGGGGTTGAGGAAAAGTGCAGAGGAGAGGATAAGAGAAAAGAGGAGGGGGGGGGGGTATGGAAAGGAGACGTAAAAAGAGGATGAATTAGTATTTAATTCAGTATGGTTGAATCTTTGGTCCAAGGGTTAAGTGCGGTTGAGTTAAACTGTCGTCTGTGGTCCCATTGGTCGAGAACCCTTAACTGTCTAATGGATTTTAAAGCCAGTAGGGAGTGCCAAGGCAGATGGACCAGGCAGAGGACATCATGACCACCGAGCACTGTGAACAGATAATTAAAAAAAAAAAAAAAAAGATATTCACGTTTAATTGTTGTCCAGATCAATTTAAAAACATTTTGAATGGGCTCTCGAACGTCCACGTGTCAGACTCTGTGGCCCAGATTTTAGCAGCATCATGAAAATTCAAGTGTAATGGGCCATAAAGCTTCATCTGGAGTCTCTAGGGTTTTTCCCATTTTTATGTCAGGAATTTATTTTTATAAGCCATTTCTGTGGTGCAAAATGTTCTTTTTCCTGTTGTGTCCTGGTGCCCAAGAGGACAAGAGACACAAGACCCATTGTGGATATCAGACCGCTGAACGACTGCTTAGATTTCATGTCGTTCTGCATTGTCAAGACAGGCTTTTGAAGTAGGTTCAGCCAGACGACTGGTTCGCCATTATGTTCTGAAAAATACTGACTTAAGTTTGCCTTGTTATATTTGTTGCCATTTTGCCTTGATTAGCCAGCAGAGTAGTGGCAGCCGAAATGTACGGCAACAAAGGTTCCCGATCTGGATCGTAGACTCTGAGTCGGTCTGTACTGGGCTACCAGGATGCCCCAAAAGATGTTCTCGTGTTCTCGGTGCCCAATGAGGTAATTTCTCCATTCAACGCTCCAAGAACTACAATTGCAGGGAATTCAGTAGGAAAAGCTAATGCCCATCTATGTCAACGATCTGATCCTTTTGTCATAGTTCAGGGAATTAGCCATGTCCTACAAAATAAGCGGATGCTTCACTTACTCTGGATTTGTGATTAATTGAAAGAGAAAACCCCAACCTGATCAATTTAGAAATCTACACTTTCGAAACAGCCAATAAAACCCCCCCCCTTTTTTTTGTCAGTCTAGCTAAGGCCTCTTGCTTTAATTTCAGTTAGGAGCGGTAGATTTAGCCTCCTGCTAGTAAATTACACTTTGTACCAGCCAAAATACAGCTCTTGCTTTAAACATACTCTTTGGAAAAGTCAGTAGGAGCCTCTTGTTATTTAAATCGAACTCTTGGAGCAATTCCTTTGTCGTTTTCAATAAAAAAAAAGTGCAACAGCTAATAGCACCTAAGGACTTCCAGTTGGCGCTGCCAAAGGTGGTGACTTCCCTGAGATATCACCTTTAATTGCATAAATTTTCCATTTTGGTTGGAAACCAGCGATTAAGCTTTATGGTGTTTTTCCCTCTCTGCTGCTTCTTTACCTTATATTATTCCTTTCTTCTTTCTTTGTCTCTTGCTTCGTTCTCCCAGCAGGGCCATGTGGATTAGCGCTGAAAGCTAATGAAATGTAATTACCGCCTTTGTCGATAACAATCGATCGGCTCGGGTCTCGCAGACCCCTTCCCACAGTGGGTCCCGGAGGCGCCAGTATTGCGGCCCCAATGGCTACCGCGGTGCTGCCCCCTCCCCCAGTGCCCAGGCTTTATTTCCTGTTTGGCTGCCATGAGCAGTGGGAGATAGCATTGACAGGGCAGTATGAAGTGGAGTCAGATCTGTCGGGCGGTCCCTCAGCGTGGCCTCGCAAGGGGGAATGAGATTCCTTATCAAATCAGCCAGGATTAGAGAAAGGGTCTCAGGGGAAACGTCAATTCCTGCATCAGAAGCGAGAAGATCAGACTGCGGCATGTTTGTGTGCATACTCAACAACCGACTGACGAGAGAAAGTGTGTTGATTAATTTGCTTTACTTCTTTCCCTGGCATCACGTCGTGTGAACCAATTTTAATTCTGCAAACATTTTTTAAACTTCATCTGTTTTTTATGGTAATTTTTTTTTTATTCCTAATTATGATTTCTGTTTCAATTTACGTTCAAGTTTCTAAATGAAGTTTAAAATGTGTCTTTTTTGTCGAAATGCACGGCATTGTGATTATTTTTAATTTCTGCAACAGTGAAGTTGACAATAATTTCTTCCCTCATGACCTTCACTCATTATTTGGGTTTTATAGGAAAAAACAAAAACAAAATGTTGGTTCCCACGCAGGTTTGGCAGATTTTGTCTTGTGTTGTAAATACAATCAAATACAAAGAGTAGATTATTTTGTAAATAATTAAAAACGTAATTAATTGGAAACCTGTAGAAACCGAAGTCTACATACTCTTTGGAGCTTTGGAGTACAAGAACAATTCATATAGAGAGAGAGGTTCATCTTTTATCCGGTCCTATTTCAGAGTGTGATTTCTAACTTAATCTGTCAAACTAAAAAAATGATTTCACAACTTCTAAAAAACTTTTCAAATATGTGTGCATATACAAATTCCATATGCTATAAACATATATCCAGAGGATGTGATAATAATATATCCCCTAATAGCTAACATATAGTTCTGTGTGGGTGGTCTCGAGATATAAAACATAATCTCACTGTGCAGCAACAAGTGATCAAGCAGAAGGTGCTGGTCATCAGAGGAGTGCCTTGATGAATGTTTCCGTGGTGTCTCCTGTTGAAAGTCAAGAGGTCCTGGAGGGAGGTCAACACCATGTGTCAAGTGTATCAAAAGTACCCCATGTAAAGAGAGGAAGTGGCAGCGGTGCTTTCCTGGTCTTCTCAGAGGTCAAGGCGCCGTTTCTAGCGTGGCACAGGAATCTTACGGTGACATTGTGAAGAGTGGATTTCAGTGCCGACGCTCGGTGTTTCTTTGAGCGTTCTCACGCACAGCAGGTGAAGCACAAAGGCAAACGTGATGTTTGAAGTGTACCACAGGATGTCACAGTGCTGCTGCTTTGGGAACCTGGGATGTTGGCCTTCTGCAGCAGACGTCCAGTCTTCTCTTAAATACAGAAACCGCCATTGTGCTTGTAACCCGCTCACTTTTCTTGTATCTTCCTCCTTCGTCAGAATGACAACCTCAGCAGTACGAGGTCAGGCGTTGACCTTGTTTGGATGAAGATACGCTGCTTTCCCAGTACAACAACTATTAACCACTAACTACAAGCTTAATCTAATAGATATGTTTAAATGTGGGGAAGATTTGCCTCCTACACCAAAACTGGAAGACAGGCCCACAGGAGAGGATGCTGATACCAGGCATGTGCACAGACAGACCTCGAGCACCTGCCCTTTTGGCCTTTGACAAGATAAGTCCTCTTTCTGCTTTTCAGTTTTATATTTTAGTTTTCGAATTTGGCTTCAGAAAAAGTAGCTACATGGTCAGGCCCTTGAAGTCGGGCACATATCCTACTCTTTTGGGGGAAATTAACCCGTAATTATCATGCACAAAATAGATTTTGCTCATTTGCAAATTGCCTCATGATGCTCCTTTCACCTCAGTACATAGAACACAATGAGCCCAACTGCTGCACTGGGACATATATTGTAGTGTTGAGAGTAGTTTGGTTGGCTTGTTTTAGTTATTTGGCGGGTATCAAATAACTCTAACATCTCTTTGCCCCAGTTTGGGATTAGCCAGGAGTTGGGGGCGGAATCAGGCACTGCCAAGATGATATTATTTTCTGCTTTGCTGCCTGTTCTTGTGGTAAATAGAAATGGTCAATGCTAAAGATAAGACTTTGCGTGTTCTTCCCGTGCCTGCGTGGGTTCCCTCCGAGTACTCAGGCTTCCTCCCACAATCCAAAGACATGCATGTTAGGATAATTGGTGACAACTGCCCATAGGAATGAGTGAGCGTGGATGGTTGTTTGTCTCTGGTGTTGACCCTGCAATAGACCTGTCCGGGATGTACCCCACCCATGCCCAACGTCAGCTGGGATAGGCTCCAGCCCCACACCCCTGGACCCTGCATCGATAGGCGGCACAGATAATGGATGGATATGCTTTTTTTGTCCTATAGATAATTATGACCGATGCCCTTTCATTTTCACTTGAGCCCCTGCCCCCCAAAATGCATGTGCATGGCCCTGCCTGATACAATAGCTGCCTCCCATCCTACTTATGGAAACTCTGGGAACCACAAGTAATCCTGCATTCTGGGATCGCGGTGTTCTTGTGGGGTAATGGGGTACTACGAGCTCTTTCAGACATGATGATGGTGCCTGACCATTAAGGGCTTTGTCAGCGAGGATGAGGATTTTAAGTTTTACTCTGGGTTTTACAGACAGCCAGTGGAGTTAAGATAACATGGAAGAGATATGATCTCTTTCTGACTTCCTGTCAGTATTCGTGCTGCTGCGTTTTGGATCAGCTACAGAGTCTTTTGAGACTTGTTGGGGCAGCTCGATAATAAGGAATTGCAATAATCCAGCCTGGATGTAACAAAAGCATGGACTAGTTTTTTGCCGTCTTTTAGAGCCCTGACGTGCCTGATTTTTGTAACATTATGTAGGTTAAAAAAGACAGGCCTTGCAATTTGTTTTATGTGGGAGTTAAAAGACATTTCCTGATCAAAGATAACTCTGAGACTCCTTACGGTGGTGCTGGAGGCCAGGGCAATGCCATCCAGACTAACACTTAATGCTTTACACCTGTGAAAATAACAATGAATCAGACATACCATGCAGCCTGGATCAACTATAGCAGAAACAGCTCAGCGTCATAATAGCAATTTCCATTGCATTTTTCGTTTTTCTATTTTCATAAACCTGATATCAACTCCTGCCGATTCTTTTTAGAGGAAAATATTAATGAACAGCACTGAAGGTGTTTTCCTCAATGAGCTCCCCATTGCACTTACAATATGCTGGACAAGATAAGCTGTTATTTACTACATGGACGGTGAGGTTTGAGAGTTTTGAACCCAGAAATTTCCGCTTGCAGCGATATTATTGTATTTGCTCGAGCATAAAAATACCACAGTGAGTTTGATTCATTTTATATACTCAGACTTAGTCTTTGCAGATGCAGAAACTGACCTCACAATGCTGGAAAGGTCTCACGCCTCCAAGTGCTGCTTAATGGAGAAGAGCAGGTTAAAATGTTGAACTTTCCAGCGTGAGCAAACTTCTCATTTTGGCTTTAGCTGAAAGAATATAGCAGATGTTTTGTTTGTACACTAGAGTACTTTAAGCTTTACTTACATTCACTGCAGTTTCCCAGTTGCTGTATGTTTTATTGCCTTTAGTGTTTAAAGGCATTACTTCCTGTCGTCTTCTGTCCGTTCAGTTGTTTGTCTGGAACCACATTTTCTCCAACACGAATGGATGACGCCACCAGTTTTGTTGTGCACATGCATGTTAGCAAGAGCTACAAGCCTAATGGTTTTGGTGACCTTTGTGACCATTGCTCTTTATTACCAAAGAAAGGTGAGTGCAAGAAGAAGTGGTCACCTACTGACATTGCGGACCCTGTAAACACTGCCCTGGCACCACCATCAGACCAGACAATGGCAGCATAAACAGTACAACAATCATTAATGCTGAACCGAGAGACGGAAGATAGATGAGCAGATTTTAAGTTTTGGGTTTAAGCTTGCACACTGGTGAGTGCGTTCTTGTTCTGTGGGAAACTATTTCTGTGCGATAAATGGCAGCAAGCATGCAAGAGGTGGACAAACCGAGTTGTTTCTCTCCCACACACTCACGCACACATTACTGTGTTGGTATGGGGAAGGGGCCAAGTGTGTGGGAGAGATGGAGGGAAGGATCGATAGAGCAGCGAACGAGTGCTGTAAACCATGAAAGAAGACAAAAGCCTCCTGTTTTCCCACAGTGCACCAGGGTCTGTTAGCCTGGGAGCTACAGCGCTGCCTACCACCAACCCTCTCTCACACTCTCAAACCAAAAGAAACCCTTGCATACAATCACCCGGCTCAAGTAGAGTAATAAAGAAAAAAAAAAAAAAATAGCTGGTACAACGGAAATATCAATAAGCATCTCTGAGAGTGAACACACTTTAGCTGAGAGAGGAATAGTTTTATTCTCTCTCACTCGCATCTACAGGGGATTGATCTTTATTCTTTATGTCCTGCGGCTCCATGCGTGGGTTTCTAATGCGCACTTTTTTTTTGTGTGTGTGTCTTTATTTTAATCCTTATGACTGGACGCATTGTGTCACAAATGGGAGACTTTCTTCTCGCTGTGTCAAACTGGAACTGGTGGAACTTACTCTTTGTGGCAGTAGACGCCCATAAATCTGAATAGAAACAATTCCATCCGTTTATTTCCCATTGTATATTATTAGTTGAAAAGATAAAAGTCTCAGTGGCACAGTTTAGTTCCTGTTTTCATCACCCAACGCAATTTGAGAGATTTAGGACCAAAACTTGACACATATATAGCAGACGGTCGGCTCCTGTCCTTCATTGGGCTTTTGCACAGTGTAATTAAGACACACACCACATATGGAAACAGTAAAATACTATAGTAAAAGGCAGGTAACACCCTGGACAGGTCACGACTACCGGCAATTTACCACCAAATAACCAATTCGGCTAATGTGCATGTCTTTGGACTGTGGGAGGAAGCTGGAGAACCAATGCAGGTACAGGGAGACACACAGAAAGACCCCAGGCCCCAGGGGAATGAACCCAGAACCTTCTTGCTGTGAGGCAACAGTGCCAACCACTGTGCCACTCGATTAACTAAAAACAGATGTACAGGCTAAAGGAGGTAATAGCGACTCAACGACTCAGTAGGTTCCAAAAAAACAGCAATTATTTATTAACTCAAAAGATACACAGTCAGGCAGGCCGCGATCGAAACACCACAAAATCAAAAGTAGGCAAGGGCAACGAGATGCCAAAAACAGGTGGGGTCAAATCTCTAGACTGGAAACTCACGAAGACACAGGAACTCTTGACCTATCGGCACAAGAGGAACTGGCACTGAGGGGAAAACACACATGGATTATATACTCAGAGGGAGGGGAGATAATGAGACACAGGTGAAACCCCTTAGGGGAGGAGCAGGTAATCAAACAGGCGGGAAACAAAAGAGGGCAGGAAGTGGGCGATCTGGAATGAGACACGAGGTGAGTATTTCAAAATAAAACAGGAACTGACACAAGGAATGGGCAGACCCTGCTTAACTGCAGGAACTGGTTGTGACAAAAACAAATAAAATAAAAAAGTTGTCTTGCCAAAATGGGGATGAGATAATGCTACAAGCTTATGAAAAATAGAATAAAAGCAGCAAAGATTTCAAAGAGTTAAATGTCTGAGAGAAAGAATGTGTGTGTGTGTTAATTGTTGACGTGGCTTCATCTCTACATGTGTTTTTGTCTTCTACATGTTTCATGTCACTCCTCATTTGCTGATGGATGGAAATCCAAAGGGACAGGTTTTGGTGTCATTCAAGGGCCCCTGAGCAGGTTTAAACACTTCTCTGATGATGCACACACACTCACACACACATACTCATAAACAAACACATGTGCACAGCCGTCGCTGGCATGTAAAACTCTTTCAGTTTGGAGCACACGGCACAAAGGATGGGCACAGCGTGTATTTGTTTGACCAGCAGTTAGCACAGAGATTGGGTTTATTTAACAAGCATCTAAGCAGAACCAGCAAAGCCCTCACTAATAATAACTCAAACAAATGCCCTTCAACTGTATGAGAGCAGTGGGAATACTATTAATACTCATGTAAATAGCTGTCTATTTTGAGCAGGTTGTTGTGCTCTTGAGGTGTGTGTGTGTGTGTGTGTGTGTTTGTGGGAGCAGAGGGGGGTGGGGTTGCATCTCATTTGTTGTATTGTCAGAAAGAAATTGTAATTTAACTGAGAGGAGAAGGGAGGGGTCCAGGATGAGTCAGAAGTTTTCATTGTAAACACTGTTGTTGCTGTTTGTGCAGATAATTTAGTGAAACTTGTTAAAAGGAAAAAAAAAACCAAAAAAACCCAGCAAAGTATTTTTGTGCCTGAATATGTTTTGCATCTCATTTGCATTCGGTGGCCTGACACATCTGAACAAAAACAAAAAAAATAAATAAAAATATCATGTTTTTCACAACTTTGTTTTTGTAGTTTTGGCTTTGATTCATTTTAGTTCAATCCCCTGGACATTGACGCCAAAAACCCTCATCTACCTCTGGAGGTGAAGTGACCATAGAGCTGGAGACTGTTTTGGTTCCTTTAATCAGACTGTGCCAGTGTATTTTACAAGGACCCCAAAAGTATAGGGCGCAGACAGGAGAGACAAGTGGGTACGAGAAATTATTAATCAGCAAAGAAACCAAGTGTTATACATGAGGGATGGAGGTTCTTCTTCTGTGGATGGGGCTGAGGTAGGTGGTGGTGGAGTACAGTGTTGACCCAGAGTAAATCTTGATGATCTGAACTGACGGACGGCCCTGCAGCGTTGGGAAACTTCGAGTTAAAACAAGGACTCACGATAAGAGAGGCCCGAAGTTGGCCTCGTGTCCACCGCCTGGTAGGAAACAAGGATCTGGCGAAGAATGGAGTGAAGGGCCGGAGGATATAGACTGAAGCCAGTGGGTGTAGATGAATACTAGATGAAGGACAGCCATGGAAGTAGATCAGCCAAGAAACTGCAGCCACGCCCGAGCAAGACACACAAATGCAACAACAATAGGCCCAAACATACACAGCAGAGAACCTACTGCAAGGCTCCTTTTCCACTGGTCAAAAAACCCACTAAGACTCATTAAGATCTGGCTTTTGTCGGCAGTGGAAAGGGTAAACGTCCCTGCAGTAGACATGGGTATTTATCAGCTCTGATTGATGGAAAACCAGCAGTTAAACCAGAAACACCATGGCTACACTTTCCTCTGAGGGTGAGCTAAAGCGCCGAATGAACTTTTAAAAACAATCACTGATCGAAGTGTTTCACAGAGACTCAGACTCTTTTATAAAAACATAAGCCGGGAGACCAGACGTGACAGATCCGTCATATCTGTTTGCACGGTAGCTGGCAGCTCATGCTCCCACCCGTTTGTCTGTGTGTTTGCTCTGTAGGTGCAAGTGATGACACCGCTCTTTGCAGTAGAGTGTGTCCTCAGTCAGACCAGAAAGGCAAACTCACCTGCCTGTGGAAAAGGGGGTCAGTCGGTCTTTACTAGCGGGTTTTCCATTGTTTTTAAAGACCTGGGTATACCCACTAATTTTGTTGAGAAAGGGGTATAAGTGTACTACAGAAAACCTGACTCAGCCTTGTGTGAACTGATTCTGCAGTTCGAGATGTTACAGGCAGAACCTATCCCAGGGTTCATTGCATGGGAGATATAAATCACTTTTCATCGGACCGATGAAAAAGAAATCCTCCATAGATCAGACCGTCTTTTTTTTTTTTTCAGTCCAGCCTTTGTGGTTGATGCGGCCTTTGGAGGCCACGCCTTCCCAGACCACATCCTCCAAAAGATTCGGTCCATGAACTGGTTCGTTGTTTGTGGTGCAGTAAACATTTAAGATGAACCCAGGTCGTACTAATAAGTGCCCTACGTATGACACAAAGAAAGGAGACGTCATGTGATTGTTGACGGCCAGAGATAACGCTCTGTGTGAGTGGATGAAAGACGCAAAGAGATTGGGTGATGGTGGTGGTGGTAGTTGGGGGGGGGGGGTTAAAAGCAGACTGATTAAGAGAAGCCTCCCACTTGCCCTGCTGTTACCACGGCAACTGCCAGGTGGATTTCCTGGTTGTTGCAGGAAGTTAAAGTGCTTCTAGCCACCAAAAACCTGACTTTCTCTTTGTCTTTGCGTCTTTGCCTTGATTTCTTACACTTCTCATTCCTCTCCCATATGTTGCCAGTCACTAACACTGTCATGGCTGCGGGGTCTATTCTCTCTGCCTGTGTAATCTAAGACTTTTAGCAAAGGCTGCTGCTGCTGCTGCCGCACTCCCTCCAAACCTCTTTCCTCTCGGTTTTATTTATTTCCCTCCTGCTTTTTCTTTCCACCGGCAGCTGCCTGCCCATCTTCCCCTTTTTCCCCTCTCCCACCACTTTCCCCTATTTCTCTCTCTCTCTCTGTCAGTTTGTCTTTCATTTCGTACCCCCAGTGCGAGAAGATTCCTGCAGAGGAGTGGCATTTAGAGAATCTCGCTCTCCTATTGCTGTCTCTCCACTGGGGTTAGAGAAAATCAATCCCACTAATTAGATCTGTGCATCACTGTTATTTTGTCTCTATGTGTGTGTGTGTGTGTGTGTTCTGCATGTCCTGTAATCTATATTTAATGTTAGGAAGCACAGCTTTAAAGAGCGCCACAGCTGGTCTGTTTGCTAATTAATGACATTTTCCCCTTTAATTACCATTCAGTGGAAGCCTGTGCTCTCCTCTTCTCTGTCTTTCTCTTGGCTTTGTTTTTCCCCTCTGTCTTCCTCTCACTTTCTTTTTTTTTTTTTCCTTTTCTGTCATCTTTCTCCACTTCTCTCCTCATAATTTCTTTCTTTTTCATCTCTCCTCGCTTTGCTCTCAGTGATCTCCTCTGTCAGGCTGATCCATACTTTCCATATATTTTCATGTCTTAAACCCTCCTTCCCTCAACTGACAGTGTCGCTGCACTCTTGAGCAAAGTCTAAAGTGATATCTTAAAGGGACTTAGTATGAACAATAGTTACACAAGACTGAAAGTCCATTTCCACCCACCTCATTTTAGGGGCTTTTTCCATACACTCATTAAAACAAACCTGAACGAGATGGGAAATTGATGACTGATGACTCCTGACTAGAGAACATGTGGCAGCAACAACTGATTAACTTGATGAACCAATGTCTAATATTTGCATACAGGTAGTCAACGGGAGCGTGCCTTAGTTTGAATTTTCCTTTGCTTGTTTTCTTTAAATTCTGTCAAAGAAGTTTGAAACTTTCAAAACATTTCACAGTAAATTAGGGCTGTATGATATGCAAAGAAAGAAATATTGTGATTTTATAACGGGACACAGTTTTAGTTGAAATGATAATTCTTTTCAACATCAGGATGACTTCTTCAAGCCCAAAGATCAGGATAAAGTTGGTGAAGATGGCTTTATTGCTCCGGACATGGACGCCGTGATGAGCAACATCACCGAGGCGAGGTTACCCCAAACACCGAGAACATACCAAAGTCTGTCTATAAGGAGGATGAGACTCAGTGGGTCCCTCTCTTTACACCTATGGACTTTTGACCAATGCTGAACCAGCGCTACTTTATCCTCACTCCATATGATACCTGATGCCAGACCCTCTGGCCTGTTTGAGGGCAACGTCTGGCCCATGTATTTCAAACATGTTCCTGCATCTGTAGAATATGATTTGTTGGCTGGGGTTCCTCTATAGCCCCACAACACTTATGGTGGTAACAATACACAACAATATTGTGACATATTTTACCTTTATCAGAAAAATAGTAGTTCCACTTGTCCTTGGCCATATTACAATTTCTGTTATATTTCAACCCAGTGTGTAAGGCTTAGAAGAAAAATCAGAGGGTGCCCGTAGTTGGTAGGAGTCATTCTCTGACGACTACGATTTTTTATTTATTTGCTTTCACAGGATGGCAATCCAATCCAGTGGTGGACAGACCAAGTGACTATGCCACAAATGGGCTACACTTACATGGCGCTTTTCTTGTCTTATCAACCACACAGACACACACTGATAGAACAACCATTAGAGGCATTTTTGGGGTCCATATTTTGCCAAAGGACATTTTGACACCCAGAGCCGAGGTTCCAACCTTCTGATTAATGGGCAACCTGCTCTCCTTAGCCACAGCCTGCACCCATATACCCATCCAGTTAGCTTGGCCACAAACATACATTGATTTAAAATGGAGAATAGCAAGAAAATCCTCACATGAGAAGCTTCAGCCAGCAAACATTTGGTATTTCAAGTCAAGTATTGACTTTAAACAAGTTACTTTTTCTCTCATTGAAATTTTTATTGAAGTGCCTTTATTTAAGTAATTTATTAGTTCAGAGGCAGAAAAATGAAACTATGATTGTCTTGCTTTCTCCTATTTTTATCTATCCTTGATACAGTAGTCATGAAACTACCCAGAAGCCACCAGTAGTCAGATATTGTTGTATCCAGTGCAGAAATGCACAAAATCTGAAGATGGGGGGTCACTCAAAAAAAAAAAAAAAAGGGAAAAGAGAAGCAGGGAGCTCCAAAACAATTTTTTCAACTTAAGGTATCAAAAAAAAAAAAAAACCCCCAAAAAAACCCCAAAAAGCATTGTTTTTCCACTTGGCATTTCGTGACATTCCCTCTCCTTCTCTTTCTCTTATTTCCATCTCATTCTGTTTGCAGCTCAGATCTCAGATCGGCTGTTTGTCTCCTCAGGGAGGGAGAGCGAGAGCTGAGTCTCCATCTGCCTCTCGGCCTCGTCATCCCTCCACCCCTCTTATCCTCCTCACCCTCTCCCTCTCTCTCCCTGGGATCTCGGTCCGTCGCCACCTGTCAGATGCCCGTCTCTCTCCCTCACACCAGCTCCGTCTCCGTCCAACTGTCAAATGAAATTTTGAGTGAACTTCAAATGTCTGAAACGATTGAAATATGGGGGGAAAAAAGAGGCTCACTTCCATTGGTTTGCTTGAAGTAAGCACTTTTTAGAAAACTACTCACACACAAAAAAAGTTTTATTGTCTGGATGGAAACCTTCGGTTCAATTCAAGTGCAGGAAAAGCTTTTAGTTTCTTCTGCCCGTTTGATTTCCAGCAAATGTTCCCATGCTAGGCACAAACTTCGGTTCTTTCAGTTGACTAGAAATGTCAGAAAACATGTCTTAACCATGTTAAATCTGAAATTTCTGGGACCTAATGGACAGGTTTCGTGTTTTTAGAGTGATAGATACATACATCTTTCCTTTTCGTCTCCACCATTCATCTGCTCTACTTTTTCAATCTCCTTGAGGAAATCGCTTGTGTTATTTGATACAATGAGAGTACTAAAATTAAGGTAAGTACCTGCGCCAAGGCTGCAAGTGAGTACCGGTGTCATAGGCATTTAGTAGGTAGGTAATCTTAGTACCTGTAGCCCACCATTAATTATTATAAGTTGAATTGACGCAGAGTCTGAACGCAAAGTCTGAACTAGACTCAGACTTTTGTGACTCTTTAAACGCCTCTGCTGGATAGAAATGAATGTCATTTGGGGGTGAAGTCAGCAATGAGTGTTGCTTTTGCCTGTTTTTGATCTCTAATGAGGATTGAAACCTCTTACGCAGTTGAAGACACGTTGGCTGCCCACACCTCGTCGTAACATCTCTGACAGGATGCTTTGACACGGCTGACAAAGTGCCTGTTGCTAAGAGACAAAGTGAGAAAATAGCATGGCACAAACAGAGAACCTGGAGATCAGTGTGAGATGCAGAACTTGCAGCCGTTCAAACCCTTACGTTTCGAACTACTGTGTGTTTATTTTGATATGCCAGCCTGGTTTTTTGATTTTTGTCAAAAGCTGCATGATTTAGTTGAAGCAGACTTGCTCAAGCTCGAGCAGGTCAGAGAGGCAGTCTGACCAAGCGTTTGAGTCACCTCAGGCTCTCAGATGTTTCTGAATATGCTTCATTTTGTCTGCAAACCAAGTTTTAAAAAGCGAGCAGAATTTGCCAATGAGAACAGATACAGATACAACATCTACTCTTTACCTTTGAAGAGCAATGTGCACCACAGCGACTACGTCCTGCACATCTGATCCTGACCACATGAAGGCATGTCTTTCCAGGTGGAGGGTTCTCTTTGTTCCTTGGCCACGTTACCACTCACAATCTTGTCTTGCTTCCTTATTCTACAGTGCCTAATTTTCAAAAGAAAGAAAATGTTCAGGCAGTTCATTTGTGATCCAGGCTGTGAGGCCAGCAACCAAACCACCACCACGTTATCTGGCGACAAAAATTGAAGGAATGGCAAATTAACTTTGACTTCCATGGAGGTGACACATCACTTCACGTGGACTTTTTGACTTGAAGTGACTTGATATCCTCCCCGAGTCCAAATGTTTTCATCAACATCACGGTTAGAAGAAATAAATGTTGTACAACGATTCTTTTGCTTTTTGTCCACAGACATTTTAAATAAATCCAAAATCAGCCAAGCACGTTGCAGAAGGAAAAGTAGCATTTGGGGAGGTTTAGGTCAGGGGCTCGACTTGGAGCTCTTTGACTTTGGAAGTCTTGGCCAAGACTCAAAAAAGACTCATGACTGGTATTTTCATCTTTTTATCCTGCTTGTTTGAGTGTTTCAAGTTTCAAACTCCAGGTTCAAACTTCTGTCAGATTGCAAAGTGCTATATTACGAGGTAGTGCACAGACAGAAGGTTTGGGCATAATCTACCCCCCTAAATTGCCCTTTAAAATGACCAGCTCCCCTAAATTTGTTTCATTCACAAAAATATCAAAAAAGTTCAAAAACAAAACTTGATGTGGGAGGACTTTACACTGCGGGTGCAGTTCCCATCTTCATGTAATCAGTGCATTGTGAAAGATTAAAGAGAGACTAGTTTAAGAAGGTGGAGCTGCGTAGGATTTAGGGGTGGATCTGAGAATGGATCTGCCCCCTAATTCATCCCCTGCTTTATGGTCTATTTTCCTCCAAATGGGACCATCATTTAAAATGAACAACATGTTGTATTGAAGACTTGAAACTAGAGACTGGGACCATAAACTCATTTGGAGAATGTTTCCTGAGCTAATAAATCAAGTGAGAAGTGGGGTCATTTTCCCATAGACTTCAATACAATGCAGTTTTACGTGTCACAGCATGCGCAGCTTAAAGCCCAGGTTAAGTCACCTGATCACAGCAACATCATGGATTTCAATTAGAAAAAGGTGCATCGCTAAAAATACATCTGCTGTGATTACTGCTTTAGAATAGAAATGTATTATTCAGCTGTTTCCTTGTAGTTCACAGTGAAGTGGCTCTTACACTCAAATGAGTCTATTTAGCTCTTTGTGATATGGCGGTTCACCTGTGTTGTGCATGATTAAACACAAGAAACAAATCTTTTTATTGCCTGAGCCCTGATTTTGCTGTGTATGGACCACTACATGGGTAAATAAAGACACACCGAGGAAGGATTTCGTCATTATACGGTCATTTTTTTCTTCATATAGCTGGGTGGAGTTATTTATCCAGCAGCAGTCAGAGCACTTGACCAGGCACATCAGACTGGCCATAGGTCAACCTCTATAGCAACTGAATGAGCTTTTCTTTCTCAGTCTCCAGGGGCCCATGAGTACACGGACTGTGAGAATACAAGGATTGAAATACACCAGTTAGCCTAATTCTGTCCCTCTCCCCCTGCAGATGTCCCACTGCCAGTCGCCTGAATCAAATCTCGCCCTCCAGTCATTCATTCAGGGTTGTGGGATGTGGGCTCTCTGTGCCACGTCTCCAGCACTGGCTGTTCCTTTCGCCTTTATTTACGCTGTGTCTGTGAATATCCCCTTGTATCCCACAGCAGCAGATGACATATCACATCCCTCTCAAGCTTTTGTCAGGCAGCTAAATCCTGTCCCCATTGCTTCAGCGGGCCAACAGCGGAATGGGAAACCTTAACTCACTCCTGCAAAACCCTGACAGACAGCGGCCCGGCCCCACAGCTTCCGATCAATTCCACTTCCCCTGAATATCAGTAAATCAAGCGGCAGAGAGATCCCTCCCCTGG
Organism: Rachycentron canadum; assembly: GCA_038496675.1. Taxonomy (NCBI): domain Eukaryota; kingdom Metazoa; phylum Chordata; class Actinopteri; order Carangiformes; family Rachycentridae; genus Rachycentron; species Rachycentron canadum. The sequence goes on along the minus strand of CM076669.1, from coordinate 2,445,033 downwards.
TATGTTGACGCAGACTAATTCTGCCAGTTTCCTCGATAGTGATCTCACTAAGACCCCCAGTGAATGGTGGAGAGAGAGAGAGAGAGAAAGAACTAGTGTTGTATAAAAAGCAAGCCAACAGGTCTACGGAGCAGGGATTAGTGGGTAAAGTGGATTAGGAAGCGGTATTCTGATATTCCGCCCAGGCTGCCGAGAAGGTCTTTAGAAAAGCAGAGAAACATCTGCTGGAGCTTAGTGAGGCAATGAAAACACTGGAAATCAGAATGGCTAGAAGACACACGCGTTAACACACTGAGAGATTTAAAACAACGAAGCCGTGGCACGGGAATGAGATACAAAACCTTCACACTTTTATATATATATAAAATGTACATACAGCAACACCCTGGGGTGCTTGTGTTCTTGGCTCTGTGTTTGTGCCTCTGTGTGAGTGTATTTTTATAGATTAAGTGTGTTTGTGTGTGTGCATTTTAGGGTGAAAGCGATTGCACCAGCTAGACAGGTCCTGGCAAATTAGAGCTCATATCCTGATTGAAGCCTTTGTGTTGTGAAAGCCACGCAGTCTCTCTTCACTCTTCCTTTACCTCTGCCTCTTGTTGTCTGCTCCTCCACCTTTATTTACAGCTCCATCGCAGCGCTGACATAATGAGGACATGAGTTTCAAATGAGATGAAATGAGGTAAAACAAGGCTCCTGTCAGCACCGTTTTCTGGACAGCTTCGAAAAAACACACACCGCCGACGTTTTTCCTCAACTGGGCCATTAACTTAGAAGGAAGCCTTCAAAGTCCTGCTCTGACTGAGCACGCAGTCCAACAGGACGGTAACGTGCAGCAGGGTGGGATGTCGCTTTGATGGGACGGGCTGAGCGCAGATGTGAAGCAGAAATGGGAGACGAAGGAATTTAGCATCAGAGAGAATTGGGTGACAGGACTTTTGCTATTTTTACTTCTGCTCGTGAGGAACAGCGAAACAAATGATGTCAACAGCAATGATGTCATTACTTTGCAATGAAAGAATCATTCATTTTATCAACAGGGCTGCAGCTAATGATGATTTGAATTATTAATGACACTCTTTTTTATTTAATTGATTGATTGCCTTCACTGTACTTGGGAACAATCTGCATTCAGACCACAGACTGTCTATAAAAATGGACATAGACACTTGGTCTGTAAAGTGAAGCCAATGCTGAAGAGCCTTAAACCTTCATTCTATCTAAAGAAAATCAGGGGGCGACTCCACTGGTTGTAAAAAGAAGGAGGCTTCAAAAGGTCATATCACAAACCAACGGGTTGACACTTGTTTTTTGATATTAATACCTTTTAATTCGTTGAGAAAAACAGGATCTGTTGAGTGGCCGCTCTGGAGCTTTCAGCCATCTTGACGTTAAACCTTGGAGCCCTGAGCTCGGAAAGTCTGCTGAAGGAGCTCATACAATATGAATGAAACCACCAGAGCCGCTGCTAAATGGCTGTTTTTTCGGCTGCCTTTTTGAAGGTTAAGGATGAACTTTGACCCCCCCCAGTCTTCATGAGTCATAATAATTTGATGAGCAGGATTACTGTACATCAGCACTGTGTGGTGTCAGGATCATTCAAAGGTAAAGATTAGCTCCACTTTTGGCTACTTTCAAAATCGACATTTACGTTGTGCGTTTCATGCAGTGAGTTGGCTCCTGGTTCAAGAGGACAAATCCGGTGTCGCAACCCTGACCTTTGAACGCCATCGCGCGTGCATGTGTGCGGGCAGTGTAACTAAACGTGCAAACATCTCCGTTTGTGGGTCATTGCAAGTGTGTTTTTGCGCCTTTGTGCATGTATGTCTCCCTCTGATGCGCTGCCATAAGTCCACTCGGGGTGTATTGTGTTAAATATTGATGCCTGACTGGTCCCAGGGGAGGGCAGTGTAAAGGTTGTGGCGCTAACAGCAGGCTCCAGGGAGCTGCAGTATATTGCTCACCCCCCACCTCCCCCAAGGCCATATTTTCCTTCTTTTCTCCGGGGCCTCTGTAGACTCACAGCGGGAGTAGATTCATCCTTTATTTTTTTTATTTAAAACCACGAGATACTCTCTGACAAATCCTCAGGCTGCCACACAACGGGAGTGGCGTGTTGTGTTGTGTTGTGTGGACACCAAAGGAAGATGAAACAGCCTGCCGAGGCTTTTCTGATGCACGTTTCCTTCGCCAGTGGAAAAACAAGAAGAGTGCGCGCAGCGCTCTGACCTGAATTTTCATCAAGTGGTGCCACAAAGCACTCAGTTGAAAGGGCAAGTCACATGTTGTGTTTGTTGTTTTATTTATTGTGAGCATATATGCAAGGCAGCTGCTGTGCAGGAGGGAACAGGCAGTCAAGTGTCAACCCATCGTGACATAAATCGGTTTGTGAGCTGCCATAAACTCATGAGGGAAACATTTACTGAGCTAATAAATCAAGGGCGAAGTAGGGACATTTTCACATAGGCTTCAATACAATCTGACTTCTTTAACAACCAGTGGAGTCGGCCCCTGATGGTCATTAGATAGAATGCAGGCTTATTTTAAATATAGTCTCTGGTCCAGACTGAATCTGAAATTTAAATTTTTTTAACCATTCTAGCAGCTGGAGATTAGAGTCATTTATCGTCAAAAATAAATCCCAAATGAATTTAAAATTAAGAGAAATTGAACATTCAGACATTCTGAAAACTGTATGTTAACTGCAGCGGAGCCGCAAAGTCATGCACAACACAACACCGAAAAATGACTGTGCTGAAAGTGTTTAAAACCCAGGAAAGGCGTCAGTATCGCTGAGAAATTCTCCTCTGCAGCGGAGCTCCGACATCATTATATTTGTTTTGTCAGCAGTGAGTAATCACTTCCTCTTGGCCTAAAACATGTAAAGAAAATGTAATATTAATGTGACTCAAACAAACTCTGTAACATTTTTAATTGTTTTAATGAGTCTGTCTCAGCAACAAACCAGGGGTTTTCCTCAGAAGTCGGAGTTGTATTTTGGGTAAGCTCTCGAGAGAACAGCTGCTGTACCGGGCCACAATTTAATTAAATTTAATTGAATTCATCTACATTGTACTTTGCCTCTGGTCTTTTCCCTTTATGTTTGAATAATAACAGTTCAGCTGCAGAATTTTGGTCACCCTGGTTTTTCCTCTGAGACGTGGATTTTTTGCAAACTCATGGAAATGCTTTGCTGATATCCATGCTTTGCTGAGGCAAAGTGAGGTCAGCCAGGATTTGAAACACTTAATTCCCCTTTATTAAACCGTGTCACGGTTCCTCTTGAAATGTTCTACAAAAGCCATTGATGTTATCAGTTTGAGCGGCGACACAGTTTCATTTTGTGCATAATGGCACAGATGTTCTGAACATAATGACCTTGTCAGCAATTGATGCTGCGGAGCTATTGTCACACGAACAAATGTAAAAAAATCAAACTAGCCTGCAACAATGTCATGGCACGCTTCTGCTTTGTATCATTAAGATTTGGTTTCCTTCTTCAGAAGATTTTCAAATCTTGGCAAGACCAGGAATCCCAGGTAAACATCCGGATTTGACTTTGTTGCCTCACAAGACGTAGGTCTGCAATCTTGTGAAATTTGGTGGCGATGCTCAGGGTCCCAAGAGGATGAACTGATTATATCACAGCGTAATCGGTTCAAAGTTTTCCCCCATGAACCAGCCTGGTATTTCTGAAACTAAAGGCTGTGTTTCTGTGGAATTCGATGTGGAAATGGATGTTTTTGCCTTTTTATTATAGTGATTATTATTATAGTGAGAGAGGTTAGAAGAGAAGGTAGGGGGGAAGGGGTGGGGGGGGGTTGGATTGAGCCTTAATGGTACCGGGTGAGGCACCAGAGTGTCCCAATGATATTTATTTTTATGACTTATGCTAATAAATGTCATGCATGGACCGGTTTGTTACACTGAATTGGTCATTGGCGCCAATACTGACCATAACGAGTGGATTCGGCGTCGGCCTTAATATAATCAATCCACAAATACAGTTTTTTGGGGTTTTTTTTTTGTCTGTGTTGTTGCTTATCAGTTACCCATCATGGTGAGCCGTGGCCTCAGGTTATAGCACACAGTGATCCTTGTCCTCATGTTCCCTCACATTAAAGTGATTCCAATGAGTTTCTCACAGCGTGCTACACAGATTATAAATTTGCAACATAGAGAGCACTGATGTCAGGTTGGTGCTTGGCGTCTGCAGATTGAAATATAGAGTTGGATCAGTGCATCCCTATTAAATGCCGTGGGAAGCCCTGATGTTGAAAATCTCTGGAGAATGAATCTCAGTATTTTTTGTTGTTGTTGTTGTTGTTGTTTTGATGACATGAAAAGCTTTCCTTTATTGCCACCATCAGGTGAAGATACGCTGTCAAATGATTGCCATGAAATGTGTACATTCATGCTCCTCTTTTGATTTGGTGACTCCTTTGCCTTCCCTTTAGCAACACCCTTAAGATCTAACTGTGGGTCATGATGTGCTGCGTGCACAGACAGCCGAACATAGTCAGCTTGCCTTGTTCGTGACGGACGACCATGTGGGAAACTTCCCTCACAAGCTTTGGTCAAATTTAAAACGATCATCTTGTTTGTGGGATAATATCTGCACTTCGGCCCCTGGCAACTACACGCACAGCGAGTCTCTGTGCCCACTTTACAAATTGCTAAATGCAATATGCCCTCCAGGGCTGTGTTGCTGCCAGATGTTCATTTCCGCTCTCGCTCCATTTGCCTTCCCTCCGTTGGCTCTTGTTTCTCCCTCTCGCTGTTCTCAGTCCAGATGTCCATCTCTCCTGGGTCCTCCTCTCTGTTCGCTTGTGGTTCCTTCCCAACAGCTGGACAAGCGCAACCCAGGTGTGCAAGGGTGTGTGCCGGAGTCGCCTTTAATGACTCCAGTGGAATTACTTGCGTTTGCATGGTCTTGAGCCTAACTTTCTTTGTATTCATCAGTGTCCAAAGAGATACTGTAGCTGCACAATATAGTTCATTACCATCATGTAAGTCTTTAATGACACTTAATGTGTCAACACTGTGTCAGCTAGATTACCTTCTTCTAAGTTAAGTGGGTACCATTAATATCTCTTTCCCGCTGTAAACCACGCTCACCACCTGTAGATGGAAAGTAAACACTCCACTAATGAACATTTAGCACCTGTCAGGCAAAATCCACGTAAAAACCCGTTATTCTCTGAGGCTAGTGGAAAACGTGGTGAGGTGTGTGTCTGCAGGATGTGAAAGTAGTTAATTAGCATTTCATTAATTAACGTGTGTTTGCAGTAGCATGTGATAATACATCAGGTTTGATGTGTTTGTTTTCTTGCTCGACGCCAGTGAAATTCCTTTATGTTTGGTGTGAGCGGTGCTAGCTAGCTTGCGAGCTACGTTAGCCACATGTGCTAGTTAGGAGTAAAGGAAGCGCATTTTATCTGTTACGCTGTCACAGCCATCTGCCTGATCATTTATCGTGACCGACATATCGCCACTTATCAGTTTTGTTTTGTTTTTTTACATCTATCAAAATAAACGAAAGGAGGAAAATGGCACTAGCTAAAAAGTTAGCTTCCCTAACATGACTGTAAACAGAGCAAAGTGAAGTGAAGATGCCCCGTGTACTCCTCTGCAGTGACCAAACACTGTTTGTGATCATTATAATCGAATTAAATTGGTTTGGTGCACGATCACAGGGTCATCGGTGCTGATGGGACGACTTCAACTGCACTTTTACTCAAGCAGAGGAGGGTTTATCTAGTTCCTAATCTAACTAGTCATCCATAAGTCAATGGACCATAAATGCCTTTCATTAATCAAATAAAAGATAGAATTTGTTGGTGCCCAAAGTTACTTTAGTTAAACTTTACCAACTTATTCTCCAAATTATTAAACTTCGAGCGTCAAGGCTTCGCTCAATTCACTCAATTAGATGATTTTTTTTCTATTTATACCAGGGCTTGTGCTGCACAATAATGGTCACTTAGTGAAGGTCACAGTTTTCCCGCCTATCCACTTTGTTGGATGTCCATCTCTTACTCGTGTGTGTGTGTGTGTGTGTGCGTGTAAGAGACAGACAAACAGCGGCAGAGAGAATGAGACTGAGACGAAGTGTGCGCAAGTGTGCATCGCCGTCAATATAGCCAGAGAATTGAGTTATGCTCCTAAAGCTGCTCCTGCAATCTGGCCTCGTCGTCTTCGTCCCTCCCCTCCCCACGTCTGCCCATCTACTTCTCACTCTTTCAATTTCTCTCCTTCACACACTCGCACACATGCTCGGGTTGCGGGACCGCGTGTGTGCGTCCAAGCGTGTGTGTGTCTGTGTGTGTGTGTAGGAGTTGCTTTGGCAGCCTCTGGTAGTGGAGTATAATAACAAAAACTGTCCGGTTGGCATTCACTCACATATCCCAGTACGCCCTTCGTCCTTCGCCCCTGTCCCCCGTCCTCCTCTTCCTCCGCGCTCTTGTTTTCTCCTTCGCCATTCCTTTTCTCCCTGCCATCTTTTCGCAGCACAGATGAAACTCTCTTCTTCACACCAACTCCTACGCTCTCTTTACTCCTCTCTCAAAGTCATTTTTTAAAATCATTTTTATTTGCCTATCTCCGAAATCCATCTCCTCTGTTTCTCCGTGGCACTGCGCATTGAGCTGCTCAGGCAGGGCTTGCACTTTAATTTTGTCCAAATCGCATTTGTGTCTCTCACTCTGCATGTGTACTTTGAGAATGATTGTGCAGTTATAATTTCATCCAGTGAGAACCAAGTGTCTTAACAAGGTTAGAAAGATGAGAGAAATCCTCTGAAGTGTGGACATACTGCTAATGTTGCTGATACTGGTGCCATTATCTGTGCATGTCTCTCACAGTGGACTTTAGCATAAAGTAGCCCCCAATTACTTCTTTGTATAATATCCATGGAGAAATGATTGTCATAAAAGGCCCAGTCTGACTCATTGGGTGTAGGCTGTGGGTATAGAGCTGTCGTTGGTCACCTATTTCAGGCACCATTCTCCTCCCTTCTCTGCAACAACAACAACAACAACAACCTCTGAGCTAGCAGCCTACACGCTGAAAATGGCAAATTTTGATTGGATTTGGATCGACTGAATCACACAGTAGATGTACGTCTGCTGTATTTCGGGGCGTTTTCTAGCCCTTTTGCTTCTGTACACGCAAATTTTCCACCGAAAAGTTACTAGCGGGCGCTATTTGGCGTTTGGAGGCACCGTCGACCATAGACTGACTATAAAAGTGGACGTTGGTTCTGGGACTCAATCCACTGACTCTACCAATCAGTAGAGTCAGGGGGCGACTCCACTGGTTGTAAAAAGAAGTCAGATTGTATTGAAATCTATGGGAAAATGTCACTACTTCTCCTTCATTTATTAGCTCAGTAAACGTTTTCCTAATGAGTTTATGGTCTCAGTCTCTAGTTTCAAGTCTTCAATACAACATGATCATTTTTTAAATTATGGTCCCATATAAGATCCTTTCAGATGATTTTTGTTTAAAAAAAAAAAAAAAAAAAGAAAAAAAAAGAGTAACCTGGGGAAATTAAAAAGTCGGCCATTTTCATGTGGTTCATAGTTTTAGCATTAGCTCATTTATCTATTGGGGGCAGTTACAGCCGATCTACCAGCTACATTTCAGTCTTTACATTATTTAAAAATCTGCGTTCCCCAGTTATTGTTGCAAATTGTATGTACACAAGTATGAAAAGGTTGCAGCAGCAACAGAGGGTTTAGTCTCCACCATTTAAACACGGAGACTGAGATGATTTTTGGTTCATAAAACCCCAAATATATCATCTTATGGTTATCAGCACTTCAAAATAATAAACCGAACAAATACAAAATGTGGGACCTTTAACTCAGTGGTGGTGAGGCTGACTTTCCTTCTAATAAGCCCTAATGTTTGGTATTTAAGTGTAAGCTTTTTTCACAGTTGCAGTAGGAAAATTACTGCTTTAAGGACCCATTTAAAATAGCTGACTTCAGAATTCAGTTTCAGGATTGTGCTTTTCCCACTATGACAAGTCAAAGTGTCGAATCTGGGAAAAGGGCTATTCTCCAAGAGTCGTGGCGGCCGTCAGCCAACCAGCATGATTTCCTGTCAGTGGGTATATTTCAACACATTAAGAGGTGGATAAAACAAATGTTTTCAACATGGCAGTAGAGGTAGTTTAATGGATAAGTTATTCAAAAAAAAACTTTCTGAACAGTTTGCATTTTAAAATAATCAATTCAGGCGATGTTACCACGTCTGAATGTGTTAATTCAAAGCATCTTTGTCCACATGAAAGCGCGTCTCTTTGTGTGCATGCGCACTTGAGAGATAGCGAGGTCGAGGTCTGGACGAATAGATGTTTAACTTGTAGGTGGTTGTTTTGTCAGTTTGCATATCCGGGCAAAGCAGTAACTGCTGCTTCCTTTGTAATTGGAGTCCGTCATGGCTGATCTGAGACCAGCGTGTCTGCTCCCAAAAACAGACGTGAGCCCTTTCACCTCAGTCAGTCATTTCCTGCAACACCAGGGGCTTAAACAGCCGCTCTACCAAGTCTCCATTCAGTTACTTTCTTTAAAAAACATTCATTAAAAAGGGTCCGATTGTTTGAAGAAATGTTTTGGTTTATGTTGAACAAAAAGGGAATTTTAAAGGAGATAATGGCCCCGTCGTTAATGGCTTTTTTTTATATGCAGAATTTCATCATTGTTGCTTTACTTGTCTGTTTCGAGTAGAGTGGCATAATTTGGGTTTATTTTATGACCCCCCCCCCCCCCAACCCACCCACCC
>CM076669.1:2410306-2435849 GCA_038496675.1 Rachycentron canadum | reverse complement strand
CCCCCCCCACACACACACACACACACACACAGTCGGAGGAAGGGAGTGATAATAGAATCATTGATGAATGAGCTGAATGCAGTTAGGGAAGCATGAAAGGGAGAGGAGGGGCGTGTTGAGATTAACGTAGCACAAAGCAAATTGGGTTTGCCATTATTACACAATTCAGACTGCAGAAAGCCCCTAACCATGAGAGACAAATGAGGCCTGAGATTCATAAAAGCTCCATTAACGGGAGCAAAGGGAGTGAGGGCAGACCATCAATGGGTCCGTTTAATACCAAACATTTATAGATCTGTGTCTATGGCCTGTGGCGTGTAATGACTAGACTGCAGGGCTCCTGCTTTCCAGGGACATCCAGACCGCTAAATTAGGATCAAAATAGATTCTTTGAAAGCTCAAACCAGTTCACTTAGTCTTGATCGCCTGACTGTGATCCTTAAGATAACAGGGAAATGCCATTCATTAACTTTTTCACTCCCTACTTCGAATGGCCTCTTCCAGCTTGTTTTTATTTACCTCTTTGTCTTTTTAATTAAGCTAAGTCCAGATCTTCTTCAGCCCGTTGTGCTGTTCTGTAAATTTCATCATCCTCACAGATCTGAGGCCATTTTGTCGTTCACTCGGATGTTGGCATTAGCAGGTGCGTCTGGAGATCAATGGAGTTGTTACCGACTTCATAAAGCCATCACCATAACCATAACACAGCCGCAATCATACTCCGCTTAACTGACTGAGAACACATCATCGCCCATTCAGGCTAATGTGCTAATACGTCTTAGTGCTAATGTCAACGCGACGGTGGGACTCGATGGATGAGGCCCCCAGCGCAAACCAGATTATCCGGCCGTCTGACTGTCTCTCAAATGGCCAGAGGAGAGGAAATAGAGTGTCTCATTATCATCATCCGCAGACGGCTCTTCACTAATCTCGAAAAAAACGACGCCATCAGAGTCTGTGCAATATTTGCTTTAGCGGGCAGGAGCAGCGAGGGCTGCTCGCTACCGGCGCAGATTGGCAGACGCAAGTCGCACACACTCATCACAAGTAGTGTCAGCGCTCAACGCAAGAGCATCCGTCAGCTGTATATAGATACAGATGGTGGGTCAAGTTTCAAACTGAGTGAGAAGAGAGAGGGAGCAATGAGCCGATTGGGGGATAGAGGGTTTCTGGGATTGTTTATTGCCGAGCTGTAATTGGATAAACCTGGCGTCTAACCTCTTTAGGCCTGTCACATTGCTTCATCCTCATGAGGCCAATCTCCGATGCCCTGATTGAGTTTATGTTCAATTGAAACTTATCATCTTTTTTTTTTTTTCCTGTCTCTGTGCTTGAACAAAGAGGTGTGTTTGAGTTATTTTTATGTTTGTACTAACTTTGAATTAAGAGCAGGAAGTAGCGTCTTATTGTGTCAGAAGCATGACAGGGGTTGTGAATGTGATGTACCTGAGCCGACGAGTGTGCAGTTAGACGGGATGTCAGCTGGGCTTTATTTTACATTTTGGGCCTTTTCATTCCTCAGGGCTGAAATCCGACATGAATTTGCCCCAGGAATGTCTCTGCGCTAGTATTGCACCCTGCCAACAAGTACTCGCTCAAGTGCCGCAAGCAAACATGTAAAATCTACAGTAACTGCCGTGAGCAAACATATGTTTGGGTCTGTCATGCTGAAGAGTGGTAGTTATTGAAAAAATAAGGGGGCGGTTGGGGCGTAGGGGGAGGGGGGTGCGGTGGGTTGTGATCATCGTTCTCTTGCTTGCTACATGATTACAATGAACTCCATTTAAGTCATGTCAGTGATGGTAATTAAAAAAAAAATGTTTGAAAACCACAGGGAAGTCACACTAATTTAAGGGATAATAAGCAAACCAGTTGCCAGTTCAAGAGGCGCTTGATCAAATCAGACTCTCTTTGATGCAATTTGTCACCTTTAACAGAAATCTTTCCTACAAATAGATAAGAGATTAAATCACTCAGCAAACCAAATGATTCAGTTGGGCTGTTTTTCTTGATTTGAGATATCATATATATTGTCTTGTTGCTGGTTGGTTGTCCTGACATCTATCAATCAAACTAATATTTAGTAAAACAGACTCTGCTGTCTGTACTGAGCCCAAAAGACTTATGGCTGTCTTAACCAAACCCAAGATGGATATGGGTTTTTTAATGAAAAGACCACAGACTATAACCTGCGAGCCCAGAAGAAATGGGATTTGTACAGAGCTGAGTCCAGGAAAGGTTAACACTTACCGTTTGATGTTGTATTGTATAAAAATGCCAAATAATACCTTGTGTCCTATCAGATTCAACTGAAACCTCTCCCAGAGCAGAGACCTTTTTACACCTCTTTTGACTGTTTTATAAGCGTAAAGGTTACTGTCGGGCCATTGTTCAGATTTTTATCAGTTTCCATCCTGCTCATTGATTCCAGTTCTTATCGGTCTTAAAAAAACAAAAACAAAAAAAAAAAAAAAAAAACGCATCCATCCTGTATCCCCAGGACATTTGGGTAGCCAATAATGGTCACAGGTAATTAGATATTCTGTGATTCTTCAGGGATTATGCTTACAATCAATTACTATTCACAAGTCAAGCCAAACATCAGGTAGCTTCGGTAAAGGTAACACAGTTTTCTCATTCTCTTGCCAATTACCTGCAGTAGAAGTTAGTGTAGTACCTCAAAACTTCACTTTCAGAGATCAATAAGTGGAATCGAACAATCCTCCACTTTTTAACAACCTTGGAAATCACTGTTCTCTGTCTGTCTTGTTCTATCAAATGTTCAAAACAAGCAAAACCATACTTGTTCTCTCTAAAGAGACAGGTGATACATGATCAAACTCACCCCCCAGACCCTAGACCGAATTGAAAGTTTGGACTTGGGACGATGCTTGGGTCAAGTTTTGATCCCATCCACAGCTTTCTCCCTCCACCCTTCCCCCAGTACGGTGGAGTCAGTTTCTTTCAGCCTCGTCCATTCACCTCTCTCTGATTCGTGCCCATCTACCTTTCTCCCTTCATGAGTTACTTCCCAGAACCAAGGTGCTCTTTACATTTGAAAGACCAATTTCATCTATTGGATTAATTCATCAAAGTTGCCTCAGAGCTCACTGACCACTACGGGAGCAGAGGAAGGAGACATGAATGTAGCAAGAGCATGAAAGGCCAGTATCACTAACTTTCTGCCTATCTATAGACATTTCACTCATGGCTATAATTTGGACTAGCACCCTACCGTACCATCATATTTAAACCATTTGAGCTGGTTTATTTTTGTCCCTTTTTTTAATTTTTAATTTTTATTTTTCCTGCTCACCTTCCTCTTTTCTCGACTGAATCAAGTTTAAAGGTGTAAAATCCATTTTAAGAAAAATACAAATTTGCTGGTTGCCACGTCCCTGCAACACTTTATCCTGAGAAATAAATCTCAACACCTGCTGGCATGACAGCTGCTGCAAGTGTTTGTACCAGTTGTCATGGGGATCTGACTAAATGTCAAAATAAAAGTGTAAACCGGCATGAAATTTACCGACCACATTCATGTTGCACTGAGGATGAACCATTTTTTGGTCAGCTCATCTACTTTCTATTATGTCCATCCACAGGCCGCAAAAGATTGAGATAAATCTTTAGGATGGATTATTTTAGTGACGGGAAAAGAACATAGCGCACATATTCTTCAACCCTTTACAAAGGATATTAAGTGCTTTGCAACCTCTAAGGTCTCTAAGGTTTCTTGCTTTGGCCTTGAATCATCTGTGATTGTAAATTTCGAAACTTGGTGGACTTGTGCAAAAGAAAAGCAAACAAGGCAACAATAACCAGCCCTTATAACCAGGTTCTAGAGATGAAGCTGGCTTCCCTTTCACATGAACCATGAGTTGATTTTTGTTTATCTGATCTTATGAGGTCCGCGCCCAAGAACAGGAAGTGTTAGGCTGCATTTACACATCAATTCTGAATGTTGTTTATCCTCAGTTTGCTGTGTTATACCAGGTTTTCCACCAGTAATCACTCACCAACAGATGTCAACGTGTGTCTCGTAGCCATAAAGCCATGTGTTTTCACAGAAAGTCATTGGTTGTAATTGGTTTCAAATATACTTTGAATGGAGGCACTTCATTTGTATCTTGGTATTACAGTGAAATGTAATATTCAGCAAAGGATCTGTAGAGTATGGATTGGATCCATGCGTCCGAAAATGAATCAAAACACACCTCTCTAGTAGGCTTTACAGGTCCACACCAACCCACGGGCCAGAGACCAGACCAATGACCTGACCTGAGACCTGACCCAGTTCGAATCAATGGTTTCCTATGGTCAAACAGTTTCCAGTCAGGTTCTATAGCTGAAGTTTCTGGATCTGTCACTGCTTGTGATGTGGATTCGGGAAGACCGGCCCCTGACCGTGGATGCATTTTACCCACTTTCCTTGGCTTGGAGGATAGAGCATATTCATCGAAGCCAGGCACGAGGGAGAAGGTTACGAACTTTATTCGGTAAGACGCAAAAAAAAAATAAAATCAGTGCTGATTGGGTCTGTATCTCCTGGCCGGTTCAGATGTACCATTTCTCAGTTCTGCATGGGTCCAAGTCCCAGCTTTTCAAGTATTAGGCTTATTATATTTGGTCTCACCAGGATTTCTAATGATACTATTCTTTATCACCAAACAAATCAAACTGAAAGACTCAATGCTTCGTGGTCCAACTAAACAGCATGTTTTCTTTGAGTGCAAAACAAATCAGGGCTTTATTTGTGCTCAGAAAGAAGATATTTGCAGGAGTGGCTTGGTGAAAAGTTTGGCAGAAACCAAACATCCCTCTTAAGGCATAATACTTGATATAGATTACTTGATAACCAATTGTTGACACTCATTCACTGTTTCAGGAGGAATAAGACGTTGCTGGTGATCCCAGTCCTCGCTGATATTCCCGAGTTAAGGATCACAGAGGATTCAAGATGTAACATCTGCTGTCACTTCCCAATTGAAAACTACCCACACACTATAATTCAATCAGTATTTTATTTTCCAATTTCCCCTGCACTCATTGCTTGGATGACCATGTTAACTTGTTCGCCTCCGTCTCCAGTGCAGATTAAGTTGTAATTGTTTTTTTTTTTTTTTCAAGGGGCCAGTGGGTTGAGCTGAATCAAAAGCTGAACCCTGATTGGGCTTCCCCCTTCCTCGCGACCTGGGCTACCTCCGAGTTAGAGCCCACCCCCCGACCCCCGCACCACACACACCCCACACACACTCTCTCTCTGTGGAGCCACCGACGAGTGCATTAGCCATGGTCGCATCCCTGTTCATTATCGAGGCCCCCAAATGACAGCTCGGCCCCTATATCACATTGACCGCTCGCCAGATTTAAAATCAAATTAGCTGAGTGGCTGAATGAAAGCCCTTTAAAGCTCCACACAAACACAGAGCTTTCAAACCTTAGATTTAAGTGTCTGGCACATGCTGCTCTGTCTCTAGTCATATAAGGAATAAGTATATGTTGTAGAAAATAAACATATTATGAAGAAATTGGATATTACCCTGAAGTTACACTCATAAACAAGCTCTAATAGTTCTCGCCGTTGCAGCATGCCCATCAATTCAACAACACCAACTAAAATATGCTTGCCGTTCCTCTCAATTACCTTAAAGTCATAATTGGAAAAGGCTAAGTAGCTGTCGTCTGTCTTCAGCGTGGGCTGGGAAGCAGAAGTTCAGTCAGTGGCTTTTAAGATATGAGCGTGCTCTCCGGTTGCTATAGTGTGATTTGCACCAGCACATGACTGTCAAAAGCAATGAATCACATTACTTAAGTCAGTAAGGACGTGCTATTCCTGTTAGACAAAGTACTCACTTCAGCAGCTCCCTGTGACACCAGAGCAGGCTTTTAAAGCTCTAACCTGTGACTTTGCTCCTGTGCTTTTTTTTTTTTTTTTTCTTTCTTTTTCCGGCGAGATCTTTGGTGGTTCGTGCCTTTTTTTTTTTTTTTTTCTTCCTGAGATCACTTGTCAATCAAACGGCTGATGTCTTTGTCCTTGGATTCGCATTGTGTGGGAAAAAATTTGAAGAAATCATAAATGTGAACGAAGGCACCGCTCCTGGATCAGGACCAAGAGGTCTTTACAGCCGCAAATAGTGCACACAACACATTGAACTCTGAATCGCAGCCGTCTTATATCATTCATAAAAAAGTACTGAAAAATAAACTAAATAAACTTCTTTTCACCAAAGAAGAATAATTATTTGTTTAGTTTTTTGGACGAACCATAACAGACACAAATTATGATTCAAAGCCCTGAATTTGATGCATCTGAAAAGTTTTCCCTGCCGTCAAACATGGTTTCTCACCATGAGCAGGGGTCTGAGCTTCAGCCATCATTGTCTTTATAATACCAGAAGTTATTATACAACTGTGAACGTCAACGCTAGCTATGTCATATTAGCGAAACTGACACGTAGCTTCGTCAACTCCTGCCAATCGCAGGTCACGCCAGCGTGAATGGCTGGTTCATGGAGCACCGCCGTCAACTTCTGTCGAAAGTGCTGACGTGAAACAATCTGTTAGTATTTGTTTGACGTTCATCGACCAAGTGAAAGCAAAGATACAATCATATAAATTTGACATAGAAATTGTCGCATTTATAGCTTGTCATATAAAGAAACAGGAAAAACTCTAATTATGGAATCATATAAAAGAAGAAACCAAACATAGGCATAGTAAAAAGAGATTGAGATTTCTACCTCTACCTCTACCTGGTTCAGCTGAATATATATATATATTTTTTTGTAAACAGCTAAAAACTAGTTCTGAAGACACAAGAAGTGAACACCGAAAAACCTGTTGCAGCTGAATCTTTTAAATATGATGTTTCACTGCTGTTAGCATCACAAACTAAACTATTCACTTTAGTTATTTTGCTGTAGTGGAGACAGAAATATCAGCTTTGTCATGGGTTTGGCAGTTAAGCAGGGAAATGTACTGTCTTTGTAATTTGCGTGCATCAACCTTTTAAAGCCGCACTGGGGAACTTAAAAAGATAACAAGGGGTATAAATTGAACTGGAACATCTATAACTGACATCAGTAAAACCAGCAGGTGGATTTTTCATCAAATATCTTACCCCTGACTAGGAAATGAAAAGCTTTCTCGCTGTCATATTGCAGACACCTCTGCACAAAGTCACTGTGCAGACGGCAGTGATCTCAGTGCTGTGGTCAGTTGTACATGCAGTACCACAAGGTGACTAATGAGGAGGAAACAGACTGACGCAAGAAGTCCCAATATCTTGCCCCCATGCTGCTTTATTCACATGCCTGCCCCGCCATGTCTTCCTGCACCCACTCACTGCTGTAATGAGGGTCCCCAGGGTGCAAGGGAAAATCTGCCCTCTTCCTCTAACCCCCCGCAGTTTGTGTTCATGTGGTGTGTGCTTATTTGCTCATAGACGCAGCTCCCTGCCAGATTTATGTGGCGTTTTAATGGAAACGCGTTTACAATATCAACAGCAGCACACACACACACACACACACACCAGATAGCATTATTATCTGACACAGAAGACTGAAGTTTTACCAGACTCCCTCTCTTGTTTGTCTTGTTTGTCTGTTAACAGACCAGGTATTAGAGAGCGCATAGTGGATATCAATAAAATTAGGTATAATTTTAGAGCGTGGGCCAAGGAACTAATTAGTTTTTGGTGCGGATATGGATTAAATGGAGCCACCATGTGGTCGTTTTATTCTTTGGCTCATAACAGCTGAACCTTCAGGTGTAGGCGTAGAGGCAAATTATGTACTAAATTCCTTTTTGCAAGGTTAACGTACAGTCCTGTTGGGCGAGTGTGATTATTGTCCATACTCCAGGGCTTGTCTTGGTGAACGTAACGGTGGAGACACGTGCTATTTTTTATTTTGTCCCTGTTTTTTCTCTTCTTTTTGTATCCATACTGTATCTCTCCAGCTAACTCTCTTAGACCCACACTAAGGCTTTTCCATTTTTTCATCACGTTTTTCTTGATAAAGGAAACTTCTGGTCACTGTAATAGGGGAAAGTAGCTCCTAAAACAAGAAAAAAAGAAAAAAAAATGATGAGATTTTTGCTTTTATTTTATCAGTGAAAACACTGTAAACCATAACAACCAAAGAAAACTTTAACGCAGAAAGTTACACACGTGTTTTTGTGTTGTTCTAGAGCTGATTAGTTTCTGTTTTTATCTGATCTGAGTTCTGCTCATTCTTTGGAGCAGTAATGATGAAAAATCAGCTCCAAAGCCTCTAATGCTCTAAATATCTTATTGTCCATGTCTCTCTGTCTTTATTCTGTCACTACAATAAACTCAGAGCAACTTCTCCTCACTCTGAGATCAGAAAAATACAGGATTGATCCCATTGACTTTGGCTACAAGCAGCTGACAGCTAGGCCTCTGAAGGAGCCGCTCTGATTGGCTGTGACATCACACACTGGAGCCAATAGGAGGGTCCCATGTAGAGACGTGACTCTAGACGTCACTATCAAAGATGGAGGATGAGAGCGGATGGATAAACACACAGAAGTGAAGCAGCAACGCTCCAGTCAGAGGCTCAGACTTCATTCATGAGCTCATCAACTGATGTAAGTGTCAAACACGGCTTGTTAGGAGGAGCTGAGTGTTGAGGTTAAGGAGAAAAAACAGCATGTCTCCAGCTCAAACCATCTCAGAGCAATAACGCTCTAAAGACAATGAAGCGTATACACTTAGGGCCATTACTGTTCAAACTGATTGTCGTCTTCTTAGTTAAATTTAAATTTTCTCCATATTGTTTGGCGCTCTGTCCATTTATGAGAGAAAGGTTGCTCCTGTCTCGTATGTTTGACTATTTAAAGAGGAAGTACACCCAGGCCTTCTAGAGATTACACTGTCCCCAAAATGAGTACAAGTCTGGGTTTAAATTCAGTTTTTTGAATTTGTGAAGGGGCGTGTTGAAGCTATAAAACAGGGTGTCAAGTTGCTCTTTACACCCTCACAACGCTTAAAGCCATTGGCTGCGAATGCAGTTCAAACCACACGCGCACAGTCCGGATAAATGCGATGGCATTTCTCACATTCGAAGCCATACGGGAGAACGATCAGCGTAAAATGTCACTTTTTTTTTTTTTTTTCACAAATTTTGCCAAAAGTCGGGATGATGACGACGGTGGCGATGATGCTCATATAAATCCAGACGTCGATTCACCACAACGTTTCATTTAAAAACAAACACTAATACAGAGGACTGTGCAGCTCTGTGGGAGGAGTACAGCGCATTACTGTGTTTTGCTTTAATTGTACCTAAATGGGGACTTAACAATAAAATGTGACTTTTTTTTTTTTTTTTTGCAATGGACTGATCTTTTGTCCCTTTCTAAATGTCATCAGGGGGCCAACTACAGCAAAAACCCACACAAAAGAATCACTGAGGCCCATTACATTACACAGAGATAGACTGTGTGGGTATGTCAAGGACTCTTGCATAGCCATTACTGTTAAAAAAATAATTGATTGCATTAACCTGCCCTTTCACCATTTTACAAGTCCGATCCATATTCCTAAGTGGCCGTGTAGTGTGAGGTTTTAACCTAAGAGGAAACGGCGTAATGATTTTGTCAGGCCAGTATTGAGTTGCTCAGTGGTGTTGGTGTTACTCATGGTGTGCTGCTTTTCAAGCATCCGCGTCGCAATGGAAATGTCATTGTGTCATTTTCCATTGAGAGACACACTCTGGGTGTCCCTTTTTATTTGTGTGTTCCACTTGGTGGGACTAATGAATAGTTGTTGTTTTTTTTTTTTAAGTAAAGCTTCCAAGGCCTGCTTCTTTAGTATCAATCAATGTGTTTAACAATTTCAGTGGCTACAAATTGTCCCCCCAAAAAAGGGGAAACTGCATTTTTTTTTTTCTTTTTTTTTTTTCTATTTTCACTGAAATTTGTCTCAGGATCTAATTCATCTTTCTTACAATCAAACAAACTGCATAATATCAGCCTTATTGCAGCTGGAAAGACCTCGTGAGCAATAACTGATTCTTAATAAAAAGCAGCTTTATTGGGCTAATATCTGCAAACTGATATCAGTCGAACTGATATCTGTCGCGCCATCAGCTGCTTTGTCATCCCGTTCTTGAGCTCCTAATTTTTCATCATATACGCGCCTCTTCCCAGCTCACTTGAGAGGCGACGCATTGAAAAGTGCGACGTTTGAAGTGGTACAAACGCCATTAAATTAATCAATTCGATAACCCCCCTCGTCCCCCAACCGCCAGTCTTCTTCTCTTTCTTCTCTCTCCTTCCTCTCTTCCCTCTCTCAAGGCGGCGCAGAGGGAGAAATATAGATTTGATAAGGCCGCTTACTCTCACTCCACATCCACGCAGAGAAAATACATTTCCCCCCGGACAGAGCCGAGTCTCATCCTTCCTCTCTGGGAAGATTACAAAGCAGGCAAGGATGGAGAATGACACAATCTACCTCGCTATCCCCTCCACATCAGCGAGAGACTGTTCCTACACCAGCGTCCATAGGTTATGATGACAAGACTCCCAAATTGCTCAATCCATAACGTCTGGCGCTGCACCTGTCTGCAACCTTGTGTATAATTCATTATTATGTACTTATAGATTCCTGCATGCCTCACAAAGTGCAACTCTGATTCATTGCAAAGAGAATAGAAATGCTCTAAACCAGCCTTATTATGGTGAGCAGAGTTCTCCACCGCAGCCCCAAAGACTGATGCTGTGTTATGTTAGAGCTTTATTAGTACCACTAAATCATTTGATAGCAATATGGCTGGTACAGAGATAATTATTGACGTTGTATCTTTGCCATTTAATGGCGTGGCATCGACACATGTGGCTCGATGAGTCGCAAAGGACCCTCGCTCTTTTATTCCTTCCTGCTTTTGCGCATTTTCTCTTTCATTGGATCCCGCAGATCTTTCTCTACGTGTTTCTCTTTTATCTTGTGCTTTTGTATGATTCTCTTTTATCTATTTTTACTCATTCCCTCTTTGTCTTTTCTCGTCCCTCGCCTTCCTCTCATTACATAGTTTAGAGAACATTTTTTTTTTTTTTTTCCTCTGTCGCTGCATTGCTACACAGTGCACTTGCATTTAAGCCATTAGTCTTAAAATGTGTTTGTGTCAGTGCATGTCCTGTTGTTGTTCTCCCTCCCCCTCCTCCTCTGCTTTTTTCTAAGGCTGATGTGTCTTTCATTACCGGGGTCTGACAGCACTGAGCCGAGTGGACGTCTGTTTGTCACCCTCTAATGGGGCTTGGCAGCCTACAAGGTGTGCACAACACCTCAGAGAGAGTGGCCCTCTCCTTCTGTCTCTCTCAGCGAGAGGAAAAGACCAATAACGCTACCTTGCACATTCAGTCCACTGTTCAATTTCACTTCACGTCTGCATCAGTGCTGCGAATTGGATCAGGCACCTATGGACAAATTCCACGTCCAGTTGACTTGATGGGAATTGACCAAACCTTGCCAGGATCTCACACGTTGCTGGCTTTGATCCTGCCCCAGCTGTCAATTGCAATATACAGTCTAAAAGTAAGGCTATCTAATCCATTTTGAGTAAATCCTGCTTCTTGGTGTTGGACTATCGACCTGCTCTCTGCTGTACTGTTGCCGTTTTCATTTGATGGATTCCCAGACCGACTTATATTAAGGCCATAGACCACCGAGAATTCATTGGATCCAAAATAGGAAAGCTTGGGTTAAATTTGGCGTTGTTCCGTGGGGCCATAATGACGTCTATCAGCAAAGAAACAACAAAGACATCCCAGTGGGGGTCCTCCAGGTTAAGCTCCTGTGGAATTGAAGTCCAATGTTGTCTGGATTGGTACACCTTCCTACTTTCTTTGGCCCTTTGGATTTCTTCATGAGCCATGTTTACGACAATTCATTTCGAGCTGCACGTGGAAGTAGGATACAATCGTCTTTTATGTGAGGGGACTTTTAGGGGTAATTAGGCAAAGCTAAGGCTACACAGAGCTGCAGAGTCGTAGTAGTATCCGCTTCGCAGGCAACCCTGCCACGTTTTTCTCGCTAAATTTAATATCAGTATCAAAAGTGCGACTCTTTCACCAATGGTCATTTAAAGAGAAAAAAATTGTGACAAGCAGCCTCTTGTGATCATGCAAATAATGAGTGCCTTCTTTCAGAAGCAAAGATGGAAGTAATTTGATGTTGTTACAGCACTACAAAAGATCAGGGTTTCTTTTAATCATGACTTCAGTCTTTCCCTGATGTACCTTGTGTAGTCGTGGGCACATCGTCTCCCGCATCTAAGCTAGGTGCCAGATAACAGATTCAATGAAGGAAAAAATGGAGCTTAATTATATACTGGATTAATGTTCCCAGAACTCTTGGGTTTGTTGACCATGATGAAGTATGGTCACCTAGTATGGATACTGCTAAGTTTCCTAAACTTAAAGCAGCTATTTGTAAGATCTGCTATAGCCAACGTCATCATTAATAACTACTTATCACTCTTGGCAAGACTCAGGGCAGACTGGAAGTTACATTGACTCGGTGTCGGAAAGTGACAAGATAGTTCGACTAGGCTGGGGCTAACTGGTTAGCATGCTAGCTTCAGCACAGGAAAAAAAGTGATCGAAATAGAAGCACAGCAGGAGGGTTACCTTCCACCACTGGAGACAGCTCAACTATACAGCTGTTAATGCAAATGTTGTGAATGTAGCTATAGCACGGCTTGCAAACAGCTTAATCATAGAGATGGTAGATACATTGCTTTTGTGAAAGGTTTTGGAAAATACCAATAAAGAACAACAGAGTTCTGACAGTGCCAGTACATCTGCGAAAGCTCCCTTTGGAAGAAAAAGATAAAAGACTCTGACACCAGAGACCAAAACCATCTTATACTGATGGAAACAGTAGTTACTTTCTGCCATGATGACATAATCCACCTGACTTCAGCTGAGTAGCTTTCTTTGGCAGATCACAATCCTCGCATGGGTAAATTTATTGTATTCATCATTCAGGTCAATTAGGTGTGAGAGCTTGTCAAAAATATTGCTTAATGGAGCTTAGAATTACATGTATTATAATAAATATTAGGCAAAGTAAGACCTTTGCAGTCCATGGGCCTGACTTTGAGACCCAACCAAGGCAGGTCAAAGAAGAAAAAGATGGAAAAGCTGGAAGGCGAGAAATTGAGCAATTCTGACGGAGAAGGAAAAATAGAAGACAAAGCAGGAGAGATGAGAGTAGAATGATTAGAAGGGCAGCAGAAGATAGAAATAGCAAAGAATGGGGTGAGAGAGAGAGAATAGATCAAAATCCTCTCTTTTCTTCTTTTATGGGACTGCCAGAGCATCACAATGAGTGTCCTGTAGCCGACATTAACACGCATTAAGACCAGAGCGCACATCTTTTTTTTTTTAATCCCTACCTTAATTTGATCGCACGGAGGAGGGAGGAAATGGAGAGAGAACGGGAGGGAGGATGTGGCTGAGGGTTGAAACATGATGTGGGAGTCAGAAACCTGCTTTTTCTCTGCTCGGAGATGAAAGGTCAAAAAGCCCCATAGATCTTTCCATTTTTAAATGCACCTGTGCACCCGTGTGTGCAGTTCCCTGTGTGCACATATTTGTGTGTGTGTGTGTGCGTGCGTGCTGATGCATTTGTGCAGCGAGTGTTTATCTGCATGCCGAGCGTGTTAGAACGGGGAAACGCCAGCTAATAACAAGATGTTCCTTTGAAAATCGCGGAGCATTCATCCTGGTGTGTTCTTTCAGGCGAGCGGCACAGGGCGAAATGTCAACCATTAGAAATAAACAGCCTTGTCATGACAACTCTTGACAGAGTGAACAATACCGGAGAGAAAGCGAGAGAGGAGAAAGGAGTGATAGATGTAGCAAGATGGAAATAGAAAAGGATGGAAAGGAGAGAAAAAAGAGAGAGGGAAGATGAAAACGCTTCCTCTTTTCTGCTCTTCCCTCTGAGTCAGCCTGCTAGTCCCTCCTTCCAAAGCTGCTGAATCTCTTTTTCCCTCTTTTTTTTTTTTCTTTCACTATCATATTGTCTCTCCAAATTTATTCTCCATTTTTTTTCTTGACAAACACTACGGAGAAACCTCCTGGTGTCTCACTCCTCGCACATCATTAGCGGCTGGCTAGGTTTCCTTTCATTTCTTTTGATTTCTGTCTCTGATCTTCCCATAATGCTTTGCTGATGAGCAGCAACAATTCGAGGGTGAGTTTAGTTTATCAGCATGTATGGAGTAAATCCACCCGAAAAAGAGGTCTCATATGTCATTTCTATAATATACACAGCTCAGTTTTAATTTATGAATTTGAACAAGCCTCTCCTCAAGTTGAACAGAGACAGATTGTAGTGGTGATGTTATCGAGAGATGAATCCTGGTGCTACTCCATTAAGTAAATAGTACTTCATCCACTAAATAATGGAACCAATCTGAGGACACATCAGCTGCTGCATCTTTACTAGGATGTAGAGACATATTCCACCTTATAGCGTTCAAAAAATAGTGTAAATTGGCTTAGTATGGGTTTCCTTTCAAATTACTCACATATACAGCATTTGAATTTTATGAGGGATGTCAGTTAGTGTATCTTGAGAGATTGTCTTTTTTCTTTTTTTTTTGTGAAAATGCTAGAAAATTTCGTTCAGGTAAGAACAAGAAGTTCTCACTCACAACTCGTTGCATGAAGATGCTTGATCAGGGCCGGATGCATCGGGTTACTGCTTTAGGGACGTGTCACGTGCCGAGGCAATGTATTTTTTTTGGGTGAATGAGGCAGTGCATACAGTACTGTTAGCGGCGGAGTTGCCAAGAGGTCCTTGGGGTAAGATGGTGGGCGTCCAAAGTGCAGAACTGTAAGTGGGTTGCCCAATTCAGAGTCCCATCTGTGGATAGGTTTACGCAACTCAAGCACTTTAGTTAAGAGAAGGGAAAGATTGTGGTGTAGTTTAATTTAGAAATGGTTCACTCCATCCGCAAAACCAATTGTGGTCTCACTTCATGTAAGTCAGCGGAAAACTGTCCAGTCCACTTGACTGGACCATTGTGTCATGCACCTTAATAAATACCCACTATGTTAACAAGTGTCGTCAAGGATCCCTGACCAAACACCCATATGTCATCACTTGCCTCTGATAGAAACTATTTTCTAACACACCTTGGTATTACCTGATTCTTCTCGTGCAGCCAAAACATGACATACTGTTGCCTTTGCTCAACCACAAAGCCCAAAAGGTGAAGACGAGCAGGTTGATGATATTTCTCCAACAACACCATCTCAGGTGGGATTCTGCAATGAAATCCCATGATGTATTTGTGTGTGGAATAGTTTTATGTTTAGATTGTTGTGTGAAAAAAATATTGTCTTTGTCTTTCCCCTTGAAACATCTTAGTATACACTAGCCTACTAGCGTCCCAATTGAGTAAGACAGTCAGAAATACATTGTCATAATTATGTGCTAAGTCAGTGTGGATGGTGTAGACAGATTTATGTTATTCGGAAGGGAATGATGGTGAAAACATAAATAAATCATTTCCTTCATTGATGTGTTAACTCAAATTGATTTCCTGACCTTGAAAACATACCTTTAGGATTTTTAATCAACTCCCTGTGTCTAGCAGAGCCATGATTAAAGATAAAATAAAAAAACAATAATAATAATTGTGGAACAGCAGAAATCCCAGATCCGGATCACCACCAAAATCTAATCGACAGTTCCTTTGCCCAAGGCCAATCTGCTCTCCAAATTTCATGGCAGATATTCTGACAGACAGACTAACTATCTCTCCAACACAATGTTTTTAGCCACCAGGCGTTACCCTCTTGGCATACAAAGCAATGATGAATGGGTGAAAGGAGACTGTTTAGAGCTAAAAATATCTGTGCTGCTGATTAAAACGTGTACAAAAACTTGAAACAGTCCCAAAATGAAAACTGGAAACTCTCACAATAAAACCTGGGGAAAATCTAAATCATTATTTACTCTAATCATTACAAAACCGAAGCAGAATATCTGTAATATATGTCAGACAAAAGTAATGAAAAAGGAAAAGAAAAGCTGCGGGACACCTTATCTCTAAAACGAGGTCAGTGTATCAAGGTCTGTTGTGGCCAATACTTTAATGAATGGTCATTGCCGGTTGTTGGTCGTTGGTAGTTGTTGACGAACCCAAACTATGACTTTTTCTTCATAGTGATGTTCTGCCTCTACCTATCTTGCATTTGCAGAAAAATACCACTGCAGCCATGACAGTGAAAGTCGTCCTCCATGAATGAGCAAATTCCAAGCCAGACCATGATCTCTCCCGAATCTGTCACTAAAATTCACCTGCAGCATTGTTGAATCTAAAAATTGTTTATCTTTGGAACAAAGACTTGTAACCTTATAGAGGGCACAGACAAACGTACAAATATGGTAGTTCAAAGGTTCACAAACCATAGTTTCAAGGTAAAGGACCATTTGACAGCGAGATAAGGCAGTGATGATATTTGAAATAAGGCGTATTTTTGCGAATGGCCCCTTCCACAACAGTATATACCTCAACTTCTGTGCCCGTGCCTGTTGCTGCTGCCTTTGTCAACCTGGAGCACGCCACTGGAGGAACTATACTGACTATAGACTATAGGTGCCTCACACAACCCCATGTCAAATAACCAGCACTGTCACTTTAAGCTAAACAATGAGACACTTCCTTCAAATCCTTCAGAAACTTCAGCTCGTATCATTTGGACCTGTTTCGGAGTTGATGAGGATGACGTCTTGAAGGGTTCTGGGCCAGAGTCTGGTGCAGTATTTATTTCCACGTACCATAAGGGTGGAAAACGCTGCAGCCCTGGAAGGCAAATTCCCTTTTTCAGCTGCACACCACCTGGGCCGTCAATCCTGATTGTTCCAAAGTGACACCCAGCACCCAGATTCTGCCATCACTTGTCGGAGCTCACAATAACACTCTCCCCAATCCTCCCCTCCCTCTTGCCCTCCCATCCTGTCTCTCCATTCTTTTCGTCTATTCAGCTGCCTGTCTGGAGCGGTGACTGGCTCATCCTCATTTGCACCGCTCATATCCCAAGACTTGACATCGCCAAGCAGCCGCCCGCCACTGTCTCCTCTATCCCGGTCCTCTGCTCGCGATTGTTTTTGTGCTGGATCTTTTTAATTGTTATTGTGGATTGTTGTTGCTGGTTTGCTGGTGTGACCATTTGTGACCCTTTCCAACAGATGGATACGTTTTTTTTGTGAAAAATCACCCCCTTTTCCGAGTCATTACTCTGTCAAACTGGAAAACATGGACGTCAACACATGGACGCCTTTAATAGCTAAAGGTCTCCCTTCATCATCATCATGTTTAAATGCTTTCTGATTAAGCAGCCCAGTGATTGTTGGCTCTATCCTCTGGTTACAGTGCAAACAGGAACTACCTGCAGCTAATGCAGGATTTCTATAGGGCTCGACTACATGGCTTCCTGTAGGGCTAAAATTCAAAACAGAACTATTCTACTATTATTTCTTGGTTGACACAGTACTGCTTTATGGCCCGGGGGTTTGGACCCACTCCCCACCCTCAAATAATGACATTTCTGGGAATCAGGATGTGCCATGCCTATTGTCAGTGCCATAAGTCTATAATTAAAGGGAGTGAAAACCAAGCAAAAACGGCTGAGGGTTCGAAAGGTTAAACAGACAGTTGTAACTCAGACGGCAACAGTTCAGCCTTAGTGTGTCTGTTATTATATGCCAAATTGGATTTTCCACCATTTTGAGTTTCTTGCATCATTCACAAGGAACGCTGTGTTTACTCTTACCTTGTTAGGAGTGGAGGATATGTAGTTTTATTCTAAGTGCAGCTCTCTGCAGTTAAAATACTTAAAAGTTAATGGGATGCAGAGAGAGGTATAAGACGGGCACAAGGTAACAACAAGGGTGATGAACAGCAATCTTAAACAGATAGGGAGAAGGCAAGGTGTGGAAGAAGAGTTCCAGGGGAGATTTTGATTGGCTCGTTCCTCTCCAGGTTTTAATCTGCCTGATCTGCAATTAGTGGCAACTGTGTCACAGCCAGACCTGCTTAGAGAGACAAGATGGGGCTAGAACACACACACACACACACACACACACACACACACACACACACACACACACACACACACAGGGAAACAAACACAAAGGACATAAAAAAACCTACATACAGGACATGAAGGACGTGAGAAATGCACGTGCACACACTTTGACAAACGCATACATGTAGGCTAATGAGACATGAGGAAACGGGGAACGTAAATAAAGACAGTCAAAGCTGTGCACTGAAGATTCTTACACACAGTTTTGAGAAACCAAACACTCCATCAGCAGCACAGAGGCTTGAAAGCTCGTCTCCCCTCTGAAGCAGATAAAATGAAAATATTACAGCACATTTCAGAAATCCACTGAGGGACAAACTCCCACGTTATGCTTTTATATCCTCTCTGCCTTCTGTAAACACTTAGAAGCCTTCCTCAAAAATCACCCATCGACACATATTCACATATGGCTGCATCTCTCTGCCTTTCCTCTGCAGCGGATCTTATGGTGTCTTTTAGCCTCGGGCTACATGCTGCTCCTGATTGCTACGCACCCGGACTAACGGCACATCAAAAGTGGCACCCGCACATGGCTTGTGTGTTTTTATGCGCGTGTGTGTGTGTGTCTAACATAGGTCATTTTAGCTCTTTTTCACAGATTAAAAGGCTCAAGACAAATGAAGAGCAACCAAGTAATCTCTCCCTCTCTGTCTCCGCAGGGTGTGATTTAATAAGATTGATTCTCACAATAAATGACTGAACAGGTTTTTACGCCTCTATTTTTACACTTTTACTGCCAGTGACAGCTCAGTACTGCTTCGTTAAATTTTAATGTCTGCATCAATTCTGTGCATATGTTTGCATAATACGTTTGAGTCAAATTAGAGAACCCATAACAATACTAAACGCTTTAAGATCAGAATGATATGTGTGATGATATGTATTTGAGTAACGGATTCCAACATTCATTATAACTGAGCTCTGGCCCGGTATTTCGCTTGCAAAGCTAAGCACATTTATGACCCCTCATCACAGGCTGAGACTATTTATGAGCTCTAATCATCTCAACCACAGAGTGATTTTCCCTTCACAAATTGTTTTATTTAAATCATTTATACAGGCCTGAAGAGGTGAAACAATCAAGTGTTAACAAGTAAAAACCAAAGATTAGAGAAGGCTGAAATAATAATAATGGGAATCTCTTGTTTCCTGTCTTGTTAATCATCTCAACCCCTTTGATTTAGCTTGTTCACCTTAGACCTGTTTTGGGGTTAGGAACCACTTGTTTTGTCCACCTTGAACCAACTTAATCCACCCTCAATATGTTTTAGAAACCCCAAATTTAGCCCACCTTAAACTTCTTTTGGTATCCACTGGCGTTGTCCACCGAGGTCCACCATGTTTTCAGAACTAGTGATTTATCCAATTAATGCATTTTGGCTGACCACACATTTGTGGTCCACCTTAAACATCTTTGGGAAACCTAAAATTGAATCCACCTTAAGTCTGTTTTGGGAACGACTGACTTACTCCTCACCCCTTTTAAGGTCCACCAGAAACTCATTGGGAACCACCGATGTAGTCCACCTTAAGCTTCATGTCAAGCACAGAGCGAAAACAGAGAGAGAGAGTGTGTTGGATGTTCTGTGAGTTTGCTGTTCTCTCTCAGTATTTCTGTGTTTATGGAGACAGACAAAAACACACTGCGTCACATGAACATTTCAGTTTCTGAGTGGGAAAAGATGTCGAGCTCAGCCAAGCCGAGCAGCAGTTGCCCAGGGCAAACGTCACGTACACGGTCTGTTCAGAATCCATCTCCAGTGTGGAGGGAAAAGGTGTGAAATCACGATACACTCTCGTCGAGTGAGTGAAATTTGTACGTTTTGTTACGCACACACACAAAGTTGCACAGTGATTTTTTCCACTTTGTTTACATCACGCTGTGGAGGCATGTTTCATGGGAAGAGCGCGAGCGTCGCACCTGTCAGTTCCTGATTGTCGAGCCATGTTTTCAGCACTGAACACACACACACACACACACGCCACCCATGTTAATAAACTCAGAGAAACTGCCAGAGTTGTTTTCCTGCTAATTGTCTATGCTAATTTTATCTCCAGAGTCGAAGTAAAAGTATTAGTACAAAGCTTTTCTTGGCGCTTAGATGTTTTTCCATCCCTTATGTCTTTGAAAAAAAAAAAAAAGCAAGAAGACGTCTGGCAAAACTCAGAACCTAGATCTCAACTGCAAAAACCAGAGTTTGTCATTCATCAGATTGGTGCACGTAGCTGAGTTGAGGTAATGATTCATTATTTTACCTCTGCACAGTCTTACATTTATGGATTTGGAAGAGTCACTTAGTGAGTGGAAATAGCTCGGATTGCACATACACACAGACACACATGGGTTCTTATATCGACAAAAGCAGCAGTGACTCCCTTTATTCAACTCCACTTTTTTCTCTGCCGACTTGATCCACCTTCAACATGTTTTGGAAACCACAAATTTAGTCCACCTTAAACTTATTTCGGTATCCACTGATGCTGTCCACCGTGGCTTTCAGAACTCTGTTTTGGTTGACCACACCTTTTGGGAACCACTTATTTTGGGAAGGGAACTACTGATTTGGTCGCCCTTAAACCTGTTTTGGGAACTACTGATTCAGTCCACCTTTAATCTGTTTTGGGAACCACTGATTCAGTCCACCTTTAATCTGTTTTGGGAACCACTGATTCAGTCCACCTTTAATCTGTTTTGGGAACCACTGACTTTGCCCACCTTTAATCTGTTTTCCTTGGCCACAGTTGCAACCTGATTGGCCCAGGCTGTGACCTCCAACCACAGCGTGACCTTTGAACTCCTGGGCCGGGTGCTGGGATATTCCCATTTGGGCGGCTTGGTATTGACTCAGAGGTTACTGGTTCAGCTAATTGCTATTTGCATAGCTTTATTAGTAGCCCAGCACGGCCTCTGTGACATTTCAATCTCTTTCCCCCTCTTTTCTGTCTTGCCATGTCTCTCTGGCTCTGTGCATTCTGGGTAGGGGAATTAGACAGTGTTTGGTGTGTGATTAAGTATTCATGGTTAAAGTAGCGACGGGCAGATCTCAGGAGAGAGAGCCACGGAGGAGGAGAGCAAACATTAATATGCGCTTAATAACTCTTTCTATCTGCTTCCACGTTTTCCCATTCTATCTTTGTCTGTCTGTCTGTGGCCGACTTTTCCTCCACATATTTTTTTTTTTTTTTTGTGAATTATAAAATATTGAATTTGAAAGGATGAATGGAAATGGAGAAATCTCATGAAATTTTAATGTTTTTTTTTTTCTTGCAAAAAAAAAAAAAAAAAAAAAAAAAAGTTATTCAGTAAATATCAATGGAGCACACATTTGTTGAATAGAGATGTCCAAACCCTTCTGTTCAAACAAGTCAATAGGGAGTCGTGGGTTTGGGGGTTATCAGTTTATCACCTGAACCAGCAGGATAAATTTGCTATGAGTGTGCAAATGTGTGAGCCGGGAAAAACAACAGAAGAAAAAGTGTCGGAGGACGTATCACATGGAAAAATATGCAGCTGATCTTCCTGAGGCCATGTTCAGTAAGACCCCGACTGTTAGAGAGCCACTGCACTTTAACAGTAGGGGTCCCGACCAAGTGGCAACCCACTGTGATGTCACCCATTTGTTAGAAGACTCGAGTTTTAATTTGTTTTTTTTGAAAAGAGGGGAAACCAAATTTGGAGGAATAGGCGGAGCTGAGGAGGAGTGAAGGGTGGATTTGCCAATACCCTCCTTAATTGTCTATTTTCCTCTAAATGGACCATCATTTAAAAAATGAACCTCATGTTGTATTGAAGACTTGAAACTAGAGACTGAGACCATAAACTCATTAGGAAAACGTTTACTGAGCTAATAAATCAAGGGAGAAGTAGGGACATTTTCCCATAGACTTCAATTCAATCTGACTTCTTTTTACCAGTGGAGGGTCATTAGAGAGAATTCAGGTTTAAGCCTCTTCAGCATTGGCACAGAGGCCTTCTGCACAAAAGTTGACCAATTTAATTTTGACCTGACTTAGTTTTTTTTTTTTTTTTTTTTTTTTTTCCCCCCACAACACAATGCAATGCAGTCTGTGGTGGACCAATCAAATACGTGCAACCATGCATCCCCTTCTGTGTGACGAGGGTCAGTTCTGCTGCTCTCCATAATTGCTGAGATGGAGGATAAAATCATCAGCGCCATGATAACTCTTTGCAGACTTTTAAAGCCCTGCTGAGCAGCGTCTTAGTGTCTGACAAGGCTCCAAACTTGATCGTCTTAATCTCTGAAATTGACCTTTCTCGGCCGTTTTGTCTGTCTTTCCCTTCTGAACCCCCGGCAACCGCTTCACCGTTGTTTTTACAAGGGAGGAAACGTCACTGGACATTTGGGATTTTTTTTTAAAGAATTCCTGTAAGAGTTCCTGTTATAAATCTGTTGTAGCTGCCACAGTTCCTCTTGTTTTTATTGTGAATAACTTCACTTCAGTCCACCTGATGGAAACAAGGCCGGACACGTTGTTTTGCAGCATTCTCAAACTTTAGGAAACTGACTTTGACTTTATTTCCAATTTCGAATGAACAGCCCGTCTTCTGCCTTTGTCACTCTCTGTACTCTTGACTCTCTTTATGGCTTGTTGCATATTTCCATGCCGTGTGTGAGTGTGTGTGTGTGTGTGTATGTGTGTATGTGCTCGTACATGTCGTTCCCTGCTCCGTGTCTTTGTGTGTTTGTCCTGCGGTGTGTGCGGCCGACTTGACTGTGTGTGTCTTCCAGAGTGAAATGTCAGTCTCATTTCGGTGTTATTACTTCGGGGACAAAGAGGGGGGCTTTACTCTGTAATCTCTGCCTCCCCGTGGCCGCCGCTCAGCCCCTGACGTACCTGGGAACACACTCGCCGCATTTACGTGGAGGCTTTTAAACACCTTATACTCAGACTATTCCAGTTTTAAGCGCAAAAACATTTTGTTTTGTATCTGCATGCCTGCTGCGACACGGCGCTGTGAAACTGTGGGTGAAGGGTGACAAATGACTCGGTTAAAAGCATCACGGAAAGAGCGTTTGATTGACTGATTGATTGTGATGGACTGGCCTGTGGGGGTGTGGATCAGAATAATGAACACCTTCATGCCTGGGGTGGTTATTCAAAGCACAACTTCTCTTGTAAAAGACCCTCCGTCCTAAACACTTGTCAGGAATCAGCTGTGAGGGGAATAAAGGCTGTGCGTGTGCTGCTCTCAGACATGGGATCAATGTGTGTATAAATCATAGGCAAAGTTTCAAAGACTGTTCCTGCAGATTTATCACCCTTATAACTGGGGTTGAGCTCCCATTTGTGGTTGTTTGGTGTTTTCAATAGGATCTGATTTCACTTCCAGAGGCTGAAATGAGGGAAATGAAATCATAGCTGTAGATGCTCCACTTCTTTAACTTGCACAACAGCCAAAACTGCTGTCAGAGCCACTTTGCATCCAGATCCAAATTAGGAAAACACCTGGATCTGGTCTTTCCTTGCTCTTTTTTGTTTAGGACATTTACTTTATGTGTTATGCATGTTATTTAGCCGTCCCAATGTCTTTTTTTTTTTTCATTATAATAATTAAATTTAAATCCCTTAACCCTATTAAGCCCACAGAAGCGTATACACCAACTACACCAAAATTCATGTCATCTTTAGAGCATTGTCAGTGTGAGTCAGAGACATGTTGTTTTATTCTCTTTAAACTAGAGAGTTAGCATTTTCTAACAAGCCCGGATTTGTTTGTGTGTGACACTGACTTCAGTGGATAAACTCTTAAACTTAAGCTCTGGATCAGTCTGAGCCTCTGACTGGAGCATTGCTGCTTTACTTCTGTGTGTTTATCCATCCGTTCTCATCCTCCGTCTTTGATAGTGACGTCTAGAGTCACGTCTCTACATGGGACACTCCTATTGGCTCCAGTGGGTGATGTCACAGCCAATCAGAGCGTCTCCTTCAGAGGCCTAGCTGTCAGCTGCTTGTAGCCAAAGTCAATGGGATCAATCCTGTATTTTTCTGATCTCAGAGTGAGGAGAAGCTGCTCTGAGTTTATTGTAGTGACAGAATAAAGACAGAGAGACATGGACAATAAGATATTTAGAGCATTAGAGGCTTTGGAGCTGATTTTTCATCATTAAGGCTCCAAAGAACTCAGATCAGATAAAGACAGAAACTTCAAATCAGCTCTAGAACAACACAAACACATGTGTGTAACTTTCTGTGTTGAAGTTGTCTTTGGTTATTATGGTTTACAGTGTTTTTTATCTATCTCTAATCTATAATGTTTATTACTTTTTTCTATTATTCCTTATGACAGTGAATCGAGTGACACACTTGATCAGCGTGTGCTGATTCTGAATATGCGGTGCAGAACATACACAAGAAATACACAAACACGGAAACACAAGGCATGAAAAAACAGAAGAAGCCTTAAAGTGGGTTTAAAAGCGTTAATGTGTTTCCAGTGTGTGGAGAAAGGTGAAGTAACTGCAGGTTATGAACTATGGCCGTAATTTTAAAATAATAAAGTCATTTGTGGATTATTTTTTAGATTAAATGATTTTCACCAGCCCATCACAGGTTCTATTGTGTCTTTGAATTGCTTTAATAGAGAGAGAGAGAGAGAGAGAGAGAGAGACCGTCAGGTTTGAGTGGCTTGAAGTGAAGATTTGAATTTTAGCTAATAAATTACTTCAGTGATTAACATATAATCGTAGTCGATACATTTTCTGTCAAATAACCAATCAACTGAATTGTTTCAGTGCTTTGGTGAACATTAATTATGCCACTCAAAACTGCAAACTGTAAAACTTCTGCTTCGCACGTAACAGAACGTGATCTCAGTTGAAACCTTTGGATTTTAGTTATTAATGACTTCAAGTGTCGAAAGCCGAACAGAAAAAGATTCAATAAGTTGTTTGAAAAGATTCAGATTCAATGCTATTTTTTTTTTTCTCCTCCGCCGCTGATCTCTCTCCTTTATGTATGATTTATTATTTTACTGTACGTTTGCATCTTTCATTAACATTCTCCCCGTGTTGGATTAACACTTCCTGCTGTTTAAAGGCTTCCTATGCGCTGTCATTGTGTTTTATCTTCCTACCTCTGGAAAACACTGTGTGGAAAAGAATGCGCTCTATAAATAAAATTATTACCATCATTGAACCCCAACCTCGTAACGCTCTGCAGCTACAGGGAGTTGTTTTTTTTTGTTGTTGTTTTTTCCCCTGCTGTCCGGTTTCATGTCAAGCCCAACCGCTGTCCTCTCCCACACTGAGCCGGCTGTGCTGTGGCCGTCTGTGAATATGTTAGCATGCCAATGAGGCCTATGTAGATCCGCAGTGCACGTCTTCGCGAAGCCAACCTGTGTGTGTAGGAGGGGAAAAACAGTGCCCTCAACACCCCCCCCCCCCCC